>MU249632.1:4399267-4932769 GCA_018977245.1 Lethenteron camtschaticum
TTTAATATAACACTATGTATTATTTCTACCCACCCTAATGGTGTCGAAATGGTTTATTACGTCCTTCAATGATTGCTAAGCCAGAATCCATCTTCTCGGTTAAAAATTGTCTCTGTGTTTGTATATGTGGATCGCGCTCATGAACGAATCTCTCATGATAGCCAGATGGCTTGCAGAGAACCTCTGTCTTGGAGAAGTCAATATCATGTGAGCCCACTGAGTTGTAACAGTGATCTGTATACACACCCACCGGTACATGTCAAGGCGAGTCGGCCTAGGAAAGGCCCAGGAGCGGTTCAGATATTCGTCAATGGCGTTGGCCGTGAGCGGGAATCGAACCGGGGTCTCCGGGTTCGTAGCGCAGCGTACGCTAACCACTACACTATCGCTCCCACACAAACATACATGCGCACGCGCATACACGTACACACGTACACACGCGCACACACACGTACACACGCAAACACGTATGCACGCACGCACGTACGCACACACGTGCCGCGCACACGTACGCACACACGTGCACGCACACACGTACGCACACACATGTACGCACACACGTGCACGCACACGTACGCACACGTACGCAAACACACACACACGCGTGCACAATATGCACACACGTACGCACACGTACACGCGCACATGTACGCACGCACACACACCACATCACACACGCAAGCACACACACACGTACGTACACGTACACCACACCCGTACACACACACACGTACGCACACGTACACGCACACACACACGTACACACACACACGCACACGTACGCACACACAGGTACACACGTACCGACGCAGTCGATGTTGTGGCTGAGCTCGAAGCCCAGGAAGCAGAGGCAGTTGTAGGAGCCGATGGCGTTCTTGCACGTCCCGTTGCCGCACGGACGCCGCTCACACTCGTCCACATCTAGAGGAGGGGGGGGCGAGGAGGGGGTGAGCGGCCACGTGGGGTGGGGGGATGGGGGGATGGGGAGGGGGGGGGCCGGGGGCGTGGTGTGGGGGGAGTTCCGGCAAGGGAAAGACAGGGACCGGCCTGCCAAGATTCGTCACTGGTGGTGGTGGTGATGGTGGTGATGGTGGTGGTGATGGTGGTGGAGATGGTGATGTGTGATGGTGGTGGTGGAGATGGTGGTGTGGTGGTGGTGATGGTGGAGATGGTGATGGTGGTGATGGTGGTGGTGGAGATGGTGGAGATGGTGGTGGTTGATGATGATGGTGGTGGTGGTGATGGTGATGGTGGTGGTGATGGATTGATGGTGGTGGTGATGTGGTGGTGTCATGGTGTGGTGGTGTGATGGTGGTGTGATGGTGGTGATGATGATGAGGTGGTGGTGATGATGGTAGTGATGGTGGGTGATGGTGGTGATGGTGGTTGGTGGATGATTTCTGTTATATGATTGTGGTTATGGTTGTACTTTTGCGCGCGCACGTGTGTGCGTACGTGCGTGCGTGCATACGTGTTTGCGTGTGTACGTGTGTGTGCGCGTGTGTACGTGTGTACGTGTATGCGCGTGCGCATGTATGTTTGTGTGGGGAGCGATAGTGTAGTGGTTAGCGCTACGCTGCGCTACGAACCCAGCGACCCGAGTTCGATTCCCGCTCACGGCCAACACCAGTGACGATTATCTGAACCGGTCCTGGGCCTCCCCTAGGTCGACTCAGCCTTGACATTTGTACCCGGTGAGGTGTGTATACAGATCACTGTTACAACTCAGTGGGCTCACATGATATTGACTTCTCCAAGACAGAGGTTCTCTGCAAGCCATCTGGCTATCATGAGAGATTCGTTCATGAGGCGATCCACATAACACAGAGACAATTTTAACCGAGAAGATGGATTCTGGCTTAGCAATCATTGGAAGGACGTAATAAACCATTTCGACACACATTAGGGTGGGTAGAATAATACATAGTGTTATATTAAATGTATAAGATATAGGTTGGTTTACAGCAATACAGTATATAATTTAATGTTGGCAGTATATAGTACGGTATATGCTCGTGTGATGCAATAGAATAAAGTTTAGATGGAAGCATATTATATCATTTTTACGACGTAGAATTGTAATGTATTACTTGCTGTTAGTGACTCAGCTTAGTGTAGAGTATAGTAAGTATACTGATGGTGCTATGCTATTTATACTTTAGTTTTTTTATGTAGTTTATACTTTAGTTTTCTACGTGGTTGTTGAGTAACTGCAGCTACATATCATTAACATTCCTTTCCTTTGTTACTGCTAATCCCTGCACCCCCCTTGGTGCTGCTGATCCTGCATAATGCATGGGCATAATATGACTTTGAAACCCCCCGCCCACCTCCTACGCATTTTCCATGAATATGCTAAATTCCTCTTCATATGCACATTCTTTTGTTAAGGCGCTCTTTCTTCCACCTCCAACGCAGCTTATATATAAGCTCCTAGCTTGGCATTGTCTCATTCTTCACCTGAAGACGGCTGCTTGCGTTGTAGCCGAAACGTCGTGAGAATTATTTTATTTTATTATGTTTTATTTTTATTATTTTATTACTTCCCTTCTACGTGACTTTACCGAAAGAACCAAGAAGATGTATACATCAGCAGACAAAGACGGCCGGGCGTGATGCTGGCCACCCATCCCTTTCTGTCGTAACGGCGTTCATAAGTGCTGCTTGCTAACGGCACTCGCATGAACAATCCGTTAAGGCTACACGGGGATCTTGTGGTACCGGCAGTGTCAAGATTGGCCTCTGAGCAGTGCCAGGCTGGGTGCACTTCAGGCCAGTGGGCGGTCGGAGGCAGTCGCCCACCAACAACAGCGGAGGGCGGATGAGCGACGCTCACAACAACAGGCGAAGCGTCGAGTGGCGGCTAAAACGCGATCTGTAATCAAATCGTGGAAGATATTTTCCCAACGATTTGTTTGTTTTGAAGTTGCAAGTGACTCGGTGAGCTCTTTCACCTCCGGCCCTCACTCCCCGTCTCTCTTCCTCATCCTGGTACTGCTGCACCCTTCGCCTGGACACCTGTGAAAAAGAGTTTATAGCTTATCAGATTCCTCCAAGTATGAATGAATATTCTGCATTGCGCCACGGTGGCTAGGAGATGTTGACTACCGCGCCTGGTATACAGGAGGTCGTGGGTTCGATCCCGACCGGAGGACCCAGAGAAAAGTCCACGTGACCACGGGGAGAGAGAGGGAGAGACACGCAAACTCCAAATATACAGCAGCAGGTGCCAGGGTCGGGATCGAACCCACGACCTCCTGTATACCGGTCGAGGTAGTTAACATCTCCTAGCCACCGTGATGATGATGAGAGAAAGATGAAAACTCCAAATACACAGCAGCAGGCGTCGTCAAGATCGGGATCAAACCCACGATCTCCTGTACACCAGGCGAGGTAGTTAACATCTCCTAGCCACCGTGATGATGATGGGACAGAGATGAAAACTCCAAATACACAGCAGCAGGCGTCGTCAAGATCGGGATCGAGCCCATGTCCTCCTGTAGACCAGGCGAGGTAGTTAACATCTCCTAGCCACCGTGATGATGATGGGACAGAGATGAAAACTCCAAACATACAGCAGCAGGCGTCGTCAATATCGCCATCGAACCTACGTCCTCCTGCATACCAGGCGAGGTAGTCAACATCTCCTAGCCACCGTGATGATGATGAGACAGAGATGAAAACTCCAAATGCACAGCAGCAGGCGTCGTCAAGATCGGGATCGAACCCACGACCTCCTGCATACCAGGCGAGGTAGTCAACATCTCCTAGCCACCGTGATGATGATGAGAGAGAGAGAGACACGCAAACTCCAAATACACAGCAGCAGCAGGCGTCAAGATCGCGATCGATCCCACGTCCTCCTGCATCCCAGCCACCACGGACGGCACCGGATGCGCAGTGACGACCGACTACGTGGCTATCGGCCCGTAGATTGTGACGATGACAATGAATCTGACCCCCCCCCCCCCCCGTCCGTGTACAGACGTGGACGAGTGCGTGTCCATGCGGGGCCACGTGTGTCGCAGCGGGGACTGCGTCAACACCGTCGGCTCCTTCCAGTGCCACTGCAACGCCGGCTACGAGATGACGCCCGACCGCAAGAGCTGCCGCGGTGAGGGCGTGGTGGTGGTGGTGGTGGTGTGGTGGTGGTTGTGTGGTGGTGGTGGTTGTGGAGGTGGTGGTGGTGGTGTGGTGTGGTGGTGGTGGTGGAGGTGGTGGTGGTGTGGGTGGTGGAGGTGATGGAGGTGGTGGTGGTGGTGGTGTGGTGGTGGTGGTGGTGGTGGTGGTGGAGGTGATGGAGGTGGTGGTGGTGGTGGTGGTGGTGGTGTGGTGTGGTGGTGGTGGTGGTGGTGTGGTGGTGGTGGTTGTGGAGGTGGTGGTGTGGTGGTGGTGGGCAGGAAGTGTCCGGGTTCGATTCCCGACTGGGGGCGCAGTGATTCCGCGTATAGTGTGTGTGTAGTGTGTGTATTGTGTGTGTAGTGTGTGTGTGTGTGTGTGTAGTGTGTGTGTAGTGTGTGTGTAGTGTGTGTAGTGTGTGTGTAGTGTGTGTAGTGTGTGTGNGTGTGTTGTGTGTGTGTAGTGTGTGTGTGTAGTGTGTGTGTGTGTGAGTGTGTGTGTCCCAGTGTGTGTGTGTGTGTGTGTGTGTAGTGTGTGTGTGTAGGTGTGTGTGTGTAGTGGTGTGTGTAGTGTGTGTGTAGTGTGTGTGTGTGGGTGTGTGTAGTGTGTGTGTGTGTGGTGTAGTGTGTGTGTGTAGTGTGTGTGTGTAGTGTGTGGTGTGTAGTGTGTGTGTAGTTGTGTGTGTAGTGTGTGTGTGTAGTGGTGTGTGTAGTGTGTGGTGTGTGTGTGGTGTGGTGTGTGTGTAGTGTGTGTTGTGTGTAGTGTGTGTAGTGTGTGTGTAGTGTGTGGTGTGTGTGTAGTGTGTATTGTGTGTGTAGTGTGTGTAGTGTGTGTGTGTAGTGGTGTGTGATGTGTGTGTAGTGTGTGTATGTGTGTGTGTGTAGTGTGTGTGTAGTGTGTGTGTAGTGTGTGGTATTGTGTGTGTGTGTGTGTGGTGTGTGTGTGTGT
Organism: Lethenteron camtschaticum; assembly: GCA_018977245.1. Taxonomy (NCBI): domain Eukaryota; kingdom Metazoa; phylum Chordata; class Hyperoartia; order Petromyzontiformes; family Petromyzontidae; genus Lethenteron; species Lethenteron camtschaticum. The sequence goes on from MU249632.1 coordinate 4,404,335, forward strand.
GTGTAGTGTGTGTAGTGTGTGTGTAGTGTGTGTGTGTAGTGTGTGTGTAGTGTGTGTGTGTAGTGTGTGTGTGTGTGTGTGTAGTGTGTGTGTGTGTGTGTGTGTGTGTGGTGTAGTGTGTGTGTAGTGTGTGTGTAGTGTGTGTGTAGTGTGTGTGTAGTGTGTGTGTGTAGTGTGTGTGTGGGGAGTGTGTGGTGTGTGTGTGTGTTGTGTGTGTGTGTGTGTGTGTGTGTAGTGTGTGTGTNGTGTGTGTGTGGTGTGTAGNGAGGTATTGTGGTGTGTGTNTTGTGTGTGGTGTGTGTGTGTGTGTGTGTGTGTGTGTGTGTTGGTGTGTGTGGNAGGTGTGTGTGTGTGTGTGTGTGTGGTGTGTGTAGTGTGTGTGTAGTGTGTGTGTGGTGTGTGTGTANTNTGGTAGTGTGTGTGTGTGTGTTTAGGGGGTGGTGTGTGTAGTGTGTGTGTGTGTGTGTGTGTGGTGTGTGTGTAGTGTGTGTGTAGTGTGTGTGTGTGTGTGTGTGTAGTGTGTGTGTAGTGTGTGTGTGTAGTGTGTGTGTAGTGTGTGTGTAGTGTGTGTGTAGTGTGTGTGTGTAGTGTGTAGTGTGTGTGTGTTGTGTGTGGTGTGTGTAGTGTGTGTGTGTAGTGTGTGTGTGTGCGTGTAGTGTGTGTGGTGTGTGTGTAGTGTGTGTGTAGTGTGTGTGTAGTGTGTGTGTGTAGTTGTGGTGTGTGTGTGTGTAGTGTGTGTGTGTAGTGTGTGTGTGTAGTGTGTGTAGTCCCTGGGCGTCGGCATCATCCCTGGTCCTGACGACAGCCGCGTCGGTGGGTCACGTGACGCACGCACAGCCCCCACCCCCCTCCCAATCCACTGCTGGATGAGGACCTTCCCTTCACACGTCGCGCCGGTCAGAGGGGGGTGTCGAGAGGGTCTCGTACGGCCATGTTCACGACGCCGGTCGGGCACGGGTTGGCGGACGTGGGGGAGCGCAGAAGTACGGTGCAACGGCACACAGCAGGCGCAGAGTGACCCGTTGCGCACGGCACTCGCCCGTCTAAGGGGCCGTCCAGGCTGAACCCTGCTGAGCCTCCCCAGCTCTGGTGAGACGGGGCGCATTGCCGGCGATATCCCCTTTATGTTCCGACGTTCCCCGTGTCTCCCCGTGTCTCTCCCCGTGTCCCCGTGCGTGTCCCCGGGTCTCCGTGTCTCCCATGCACGTGTCCCCGTGCACTCCCGTGTCTCTCCCCGTGNCCCCCTGTCTCCCTGTGTGTCTCCCTGTGTGTCTCCGTGTCTCCTCTGTGTCTCCCCGTGTCACTCACCGTGTCTCTGTGTCTCCCTGTGTGTCTCCCTGTGTTCTCCGTGTCCCCCCTATGTGTCTCCCGTGTCACTCCCCGTGTCCGTGTCCCCGTGTGTCTCCCTGTGTGTCTCCGTGTCCCCTCTGCATGCATGTCTCCCCGTGTCACTCACGTGTCTCTCCCCATGTCTCCCGTGTGTGTCTCCGTGTTCCCGTGTCTCTCCCCGTGTCCCCGGTGTCTCCCGTGTGTGTCTCCCTGTGTGTCTCCGTGTCATGCTCCCCATTCCCGTGTCCTCCCCGTGTCCCCGCGTGTCTCCCCGTGTCACTCCCCGTGTCTCTCCCCTGTCTCACGTGTCTCCCCGTGTGTGTCTCCCTTTGTGTCTCTCTCCATGTCCCCGTGTCTCTCCCCCGTGTCCCCGTGTGTGTCTCCCGTCTCCCCTGCCTGTCTCCCCGTGTCACTCCCGTGTCTCTCCTCGTGTCCCCACGTGTCTCTGTGTCCCCCCGTGCGTGTCTCCCCGTGTGTGTCCCCGTGTGTGTCCCCGCATGTCTCCCCGTGTCCCCGTGCGTGTCTCCCTGTGTCTCCCCGTGTCTACCCGCACGTGTCCCGTGTCTCTCCGTGTGTCTCCTCGCTACGAACCCGCGACCCGAGTTCGATTCCCGTCGGGCCACCACCACCGGTGACAATTATCTGAACCGGTCTTGGGCCTCCCCTAGGTCGACTCAGCCTCAAATGAGTACCCGGGCGGTGTGTAATAAACATCGCCACTAGGGAGACAAAGACGGCCGGGCGTGGTGCTGTCCACCCACCCCTCTGCGCCGTGCCGGCTTTCATAGCTGCTCGCTAAACGCACTTGCTCCAACAGTGTGTTAAGGCTACACGGGGAATCTTTGTCTTTGCCCCCGCCCGCGTGTCTCGGCAGACCTGGACGAGTGCGTGGAGAGCCCCGGCGCCTGCTCCAACGGGCAGTGCATCAACACGGACGGCTCCTTCCGCTGCGAGTGTCCCTCGGCTACAGCATCGACTACTCCGGGGTCAACTGCATCGGTGCGTCGCGCCGCTCGCGTCCTCCACGCAACACGGCCGGCCCGTCCACCTGACTGCCTGTTTCACTGTCTGTTTCACTACCTGCCTGTCTGCCTGTGTCTGTCTGCCTGTTTTACTGCCTGTTTCACTACCTGCCCGTCCACCTGTCTGCCTGTCTGTTTCACTATCTGCCTGTCTGTCTGTCTGTTTTACTACCTGCCTGCCTGTCTGCCTGTTTCACTACCTGCCTGTCTGTCTGCCTGTCTGCCTGTCTGCCTGTTTCACTGCCTGTCTGCCTGTTTCACTACCTGCCTGTCTGTATGTCTGCTGGTTTACTGCCTGCCTGCCTGTCTGCCTGCCTGTTTACTACCTGCCTGTCTGCCTGTCTGTCTGTCTTCCTGTTTTACTACCTGCCTGCCTGTCTGCCTGCCTGTCTGTCTGCCTGTTTCACTACCTGCCTGTCTGCCTGTCTGTCTGTCTGCCTGGTTTACTGTCTGTTTGTGTGCCTGTGTGCCTGTGTGTCTGCGTGTCTGCGTGTCTGCGTGTCTGTGTGTGTGTCTGCGTGTCTGTGTGTCTGCGCGTCTGTGTATCCACGTGTCCTCATGCCCGCGTGTCTGCGTGTCTGCGTGTCTGTGTGTCTGTGTCTCTGTGTGCCCGCGTGCCCGCCCGCGCAGACACGGACGAGTGCTCGGTGGGCAACCCGTGCGGCAACGGCACGTGCTCCAACGTGGGCGGGGGCTTCGAGTGTGCCTGCGACGACGGCTTCGAGCCGGGCCCCATGATGAACTGCGAAGGTGAGCGCACGTGCAACCACGAAAAGGCAAAGGTCCCCGTTATAGCCTGGACAGGCTGTTGGGGACAAGTGCTCTTGGCGAGTAGCGCACACGCGCGCACGTACACATCTTCTTGGTTCTTTCGGTAAAGTCACGTAGATAGAAAAATAAGAAAATAATATTTTATTATAAAAAAATAATAAGAAATTATTTTTTATTATGGAAATAAAAATAAATAAAATATCTTCTTGGTTCTTTCGGTAAAGTCACGTAGAAGGGAAATAATAAAATAATAATAAAACAGAATAAAATACAATTATATTATGTTTTATTTTTATTATTTTATTATTCCCTTCTACGTGACTTTACCGAAAGAACCAAGAAGATGAATCCCTGCAGTCACGAAAGCTTTAAATCGACACGTACACGTCCACAAAGGTCCCCTGCATTGCCTATTAACAAGACTGTCGGGGGCGAGTGCTGTTAGCGAGTGGCGGCTCCAATGAAGGCCGGAATGGCACACGAGGGGGGTGGGTGGCCAGCAACCGCGCCGGCCGCCTTTATCTCCCTTTCATGGCGATGTTTACACAACGCAACCAGGTACTCATTTGAAGGCTGAGTCGACCTAGGGGAGGCCCAGGACGAGTTCAGACAATCGTCAGCGGCTTTGTGTGGCCGTGAGCGGGGTCGCGGGTTCGTAGTGCAGCGCGCTAACCGCCGCGCCACCGCTCCCCACACGCACACAAATACGTACACACGCGTACTTCCGCAGACGCGCGCACTCACAGCTCTGAGCTGTACTCCTACTCAGATCGGCATGTATCTGCGTTTTCATTTGCTGAGTTAAATTAATGAAAATGCTCTGATAGGTGTGGTGGCATTGTCTTTGTACTGTCCACCTTTTGGCCTCGTTCTCTGGTCTGACACTGCTGTGAGAGGAGTCCACGCAGAAGGCTGCTGTCTCTGATGTAGGCCAATCAGTTTCAAAGGAAATGCATCAATATATTATTCACACTGCAGGCTGACTCCCCTGTCATTACCTCCGTGGCCACTAGTCCATTCACATTGCAGGCTGACTCCCCTGTCATTACCTCCGTGGCCACTAGTCCATTCGCACTGCAGGCTGACTCCCCTGTCATTACCTCCGTGCCACTAGTGCATTCGCACTGCAGCTGACTCCCCTGTCATTACCTCCGTGGCCACTAGTCCATTCGCACTGCAGGCTGACTCCCCTGTCATTACTCCCGTGGCCACTAGTCCATTCGCACTGCAGGCTGACTCCCCTGTCATTACCTCCCGTGGCCACTAGTCCTTTCCCACTGTAGGCTGACTCCCTGTCATTACCTCCCGTGGCCACTAGTCCATTCACACTGCAGGCTGACTCCCTGTCATTACCTCCCGTGGCCACTAGTCCATTCGCACTGCAAGCTGACTCCCCTGTCATTACCTCCCGTGGCCACTATTCCACTCACACTGCAGGCTGACTCCCCTGTCATTACCTCCCGTGGCCACTAGTCCATTCGCACTGCAGGCTGACTCCCTGTCATTACCTCCCGTGGCCACTAGTCCATTCGCACTGCAGACTGACTCCCTGTCATTACCTCCCGTGGCCACTAGTCCATTCACACTGCAGGCTGACTCCCCTGTCATTACTCCCGTGGCCACTAGTCCATTCGCACTGCAGGCTGACTCCCTGTCATGACCTATACTGGCCAAAAGGTTCCATTTAGCAAATTAATGTGTTTACCCCTCCTCCCCACTCTCCCACTCCANCCCCTTCCTCCCCACTCTCCCACCCCACCCCACCTCTTCCTCCCCCCCCCCACGCCCCGTCTAGATGTGAATGAGTGTGCACAGAACCCGCTGCTGTGNGCGTTCCGCTGCGTGAACACGTACGGCGCGTACGAGTGCACCTGCCCCGCGGGATACGTGCTGCGGGAAGACGGGCGCATTGCCAAGGTGCGTCTTCCCCTGTGTGTGGAGTGTGTGTGTCTGTGATGAGTGGCTGTGGTGAGTGTCTGTTGTGAGTGTGTGTGAGTGTGTGTGAGCGTGTGAGTGTCTGTGTGTGAGTGTGAGTGAGTGTGAGTGTCTGTGTGTCTGTGTGTGAGTGTGAGTGAGTGTGACTGCGTGGAGTGACACGTGTGTGTGAGTGTGAGTGAGTGTGTGAGTGTGAGTGTGTGTGAGTGTGAGTGAGCGAGCTGGATGCGCTGTGCCCGCAGACGAGGACGAGTGTGAGCAGGTCCCACCGCTGTGTGAGTGTGAGTGAGTGTGTGTGTGAGTGTCTGTGTGTGAGTGTGAGTGAGTGTGAGCGTGTGACGTGTCTGTGTGTGAGTGTGTGAGTGTGTGTGAGTGTGTGTGAGCGTGTGAGTGTGTGTGAGCGTGTGAGTGTCTGTGTGTGAGTGTGTGAGCGTGTGAGTGTGTGTGAGTGTGTGTGAGTGTGTGTGAGCGTGTGAGTGTGTGTGAGCGTGTGAGTGTCTGTGTGTGAGTGTGTGAGCGTGTGAGTGTGTGTGAGCGTGTGAGTGTGTGTGTGTGAGTGTCTGTGTGTGAGTGNCTGTGTGTGTGTGTGAGTGTGTGAGGGTGTGAGTGTCTGTGTGTGAGTGCGAGCTTGTGTGTGTCTGTGCGTGAGTGTGTGTGAGTGTGTGCGTGTGAGCGTGTGAGTGCGAGCGTGTGCGTGTGAGTGTGTGAGTGTGTGTGTGAGTGCGAGTGAGTGTGAGTGTCTGTGTGTCAGTGTGTGTGTGTGAGTGTGAGTGTGTGTGTGTGCGAGCGTGTGAGTGTCTGTGTGTGAGTGAGTGTGAGTGTGTGTGAGTGTGTGAGTGTGTGTGAGTGTGAGCGTGTGAGTGTGTGAGCGTGTGTGCGNTGTGCCGAGCGAGGACGAGTGTCAGGGTTCACCGNTGTGTGAGTGTGAGTGAGTGTGTGTGTGAGTGTCTGTGTGTGTGTGAGTGTGAGTGAGTGTGAGCGTGTGAGTGTCTGTGTGTGTGAGTGGTGAGTGAGTGTGAGTGAGTGTGAGTGAGTGTGAGCGTGTGAGTGAGTGTGAGCGTGTGAGTGAGTGTGAGTGAGTGAGCGTGAGCGAGCTGGATGCGCTGTGCCCGCAGACGAGGACGAGTGTGAGCAGGGTCTCCACCGCTGTGTGAGTGTGTGTGTGAGTGTGAGTGTCTGTGTGTGTGTGTCTGTATGTGAGTGTGAGTGAGTGTGAGTGTGTGTGAGTGTGAGTGAGTGTGAGCGTGTGAGTGAGTGAGTGTGAGTGCTGTGTGTGTGTCTGTGTGAGTGTGAGTGAGTGTGAGTGAGTGTAAGTGTGTGTGAGTGTGAGTGAGTGTGTGAGTGAGTGTGTGTCTGTGTGTGAGCGTGTGAGTGTGAGTGTCTGTGTGCGAGTGTGTGAGTGTGAGCGTGTGTTGTGAGTGTGTGTGAGTGTGAGTGTGTGTGTGTCTGTATGTGAGTGTGAGTGAGTGTGAGTGCGTGTGAGTGCGAGCGTGTGAGTGAGTGAGCGTGTGAGTGTGAGTGAGTGTGAGTGAGCGTGTGAGTNCGAGTNTGTGAGTGAGTGTGAGCGTGTGAGTGTGAGTGAGTGTGAGTGTGTGAGTGAGTGTGAGTGTGTGTGAGTGAGTGTGAGTGTGTGTGAGTGATGTGAGTGTGAGTGTGTGTGAGTGTGCTGGATGCGCTGTGCCCCAGACGAGGACAAGTGTGAGCAGGGTCTCCACCGCTGTGTGTCTGTGTGTGAGTGTGAGTGAGCGTGTGAGTGTGAGTGTCTGTGTGTCTGTGTGTGTGTGTCTGCGTGTGAGTGCGAGTGTGTGAGTGTGTCTGTATGTGAGTGAGTGTGAGTGAGTGTGAGCGTGCTGGATGCGCTGTGCCCCAGACGAGGACGAGTGTGAGCAGGGTCTCCACCGCTGTGTGAGTGTGTGTGAGCGTGTGTGTGTCTGTGTGTGTGTGAGTGTGCGTGTGAGTGAGTGTGAGTGAGTGTGAGTGAGTGTGAGCGTGCTGGATGCGCTGTGCCCCAGACGAGGACGAGTGTGAGCAGGGTCTCCACCGCTGTGAGCGTGAGAGTGTCTGTCTGTATGTGAGTGTGAGTGAGTGTGAGTGAGTGTGTGTGTGAGTGTGAGCGAACGTGCTGGATGCGCTGTGCCCCAGACGAGGACGAGTGCGAGCAGGGTCTCCACCGCTGTGCGTCCAGGGCTATGCTCTGCAAGAACCTCATCGGCACCTTCATCTGCGTCTGCCCGCCGGGATGCTGCGCAGGCCTGACGGGGAGGGCTGCATCGGTGCGGCGGTCCCACAACCACCACAACAACCACCACCACTACCACACCACTAGCGCCACAAACACCACTACCACTACCGCCACAACCACCACTACCACCACCACAACCGCTGCCACCACAACAACCACCAACACTACCACCAGCACAACAACCACCACAATCCACTACCACCACAACACTACCGCCACAACCACACTACACTACGCCACAACCACCGCTACACCACGACAACCACAACCGCTATCGCACAACCACCACAACAACCACCACCACCACCACGTCACCACCATAACCACCATCACCACACCATCACCACCACCATCACCACCACCATCACCATACCACCACCATCACCACCACCACCATCACCACCACCACACTTCAATCACAATCTTCGGTCCACCTGAGTTGACATGTTCCTCCCTCCCCTCTCCTCCCTCTCCTCCCTCCCCTNCCCTCCCCTNCCCCCTCGCTCCCCCTCTCCCTCCCCCCTCTNCCCCCTCTCCCTCCCCTCTCCCTCCCTCTCCCTCCCTCTNCCTNCCCTNCCCTCCCCCCTCTCCCTNCCCCCTCTCCCCCTCTCCCTCCCTCCTCTCCTCCCCTCTCCCTCCCTCTCCTCCCTCGCCCCTCCCCCCTCCATCTNCCCCCTCCCCCTCCCTCCCCTCCCCTGTCCCCCCAGATGAGAATGAGTGCGCTCACGGCCGGCATCTGTGAGCATGGCAGCTGCGTGAACACGTTTGGCAGCTACCGCTGCGAGTGCCAGGATGGGTTCACCTCGGACTCCTCGCAGACGGAGTGCATCGGTAACGCAGCAGCGTGCGTGTGTCTGTGTGTGTGTGGGTGTGTCTGTGTGTGTCTGTGTGCCTGTGTGTGTGTGTCTGCGTGTGTGTGTCTGCGTTTGTGTCTGCGTTTGTGTCTGTGTGTGTGTGCCTGTGTGTGTGTCTACGTCTGTGTGTGTGTGTCTACGTCTGTGTGTGTGTGTGTGCTCTGTGTAGTGTAGCGGTTAGCGCGCTGCGCTATGAACCCAGCGACCCGAGTTCGATTCCCGCTCATGGCCAACACCAACAGTGACGATTATCTAAACCGGTCCTGGGCCTCTCCTAGGTCGACTCAGCCTGAAATAAGTACCTGGTGCGGTGTGTAAACATCGCCACTGGGAGACAAAGGCGGTCGAGCGTGGTGTTGGCCACCAACCCCCTCGTGTACCAAAAAGTAGCATTTAAAAAAAAAATTAAAACACGCTTTTATGAAATGTACTAGTAATGGAAGAACTCCACGACTCCAGCAAGTGGCCCCGAAGCTTTCCATAACGTAAGGGACCGTGGCCAATTACAGCCAACGTCAGTTGAGCGTGGACAATTAGACCCAAGCCGAAACATAAGATATGAAAAAGAACGTTTAAAAAAAGATATATGTTTTTATGATAGAATATAGTATTGTCATCAGTATGACATAAGTATACGACGTTTGCAGTCGATACCACATTGGGAAGTGGGTTCAAATTGAGTTACAAGATTTGAGGATACAACAACAACAACAGAGTGAGTTAAATGAAAGCTCAGCGGAGGCTTACCTGGTGAAATAAAAAAAAATTGTCTCTATTTAAAGCTTTCGCCACTGCAGGGATTCATCTTCTTGGTTCTTTCGATAAAGTCACGTAGAAGGTAAACAATAAAATAAGAAAAATAAAACATAATAAAATAAATATTACGTGTTATTTTTATTACTTTATTATTTCCATAAATAAATAAATATTATGTAAAATAAATACGAAATTTCAGTTTTTTTATTTATTATTTTCCTAAGTAAATAAATATTATGCTACATTTCTTTTGCGTTCTTTTTTTTCTTGTATTATTTCCCTAAATAAATAAATATTATGTACAATAAATATAATGCTTTATTTTTATTACGCTATTATTTCCCTTCTACGTGACTTTACCGAAAAAACCACTAAGATTGTTTGAGTCGCGCGCGTGAGCGTTTGCGTTCCGCACGTCCGCCACTGCAGTTTGTGCAGTTGCAGTCTGCGAGCTCGCACGGCTTGCGCAGGTTGCAGTTGCACGGCCGCACGGGGCGTTGTGCGGGTTGCGCGAGTTGCGCGGGTTGCGCGGGTTGCGCGGGTTGCGCGGGTTGCGCGAGTTGCGCGGGTTGTGCGGGTTGCGCGAGTTGCGCGGGTTGCGCGAGTTGCACGAGTTGCGCGGGTTGCGCGGGTTGCGCGAGTTGCGCCGTCTCTCTCCGCGGCAGACAACCGCCAGGGCTTGTGCTTCACGGAGGTGCTGCAGTCGCTGTGCCAGGTGACGTCGAGCGGCCCGGAGCTCGTCAGCAGGTCCCAGTGCTGCTGCTGCTCCGGCGGGAGGGGCTGGGGCGCCGGCTGTGAGCTCTGCCCGCTGCCCGGCACGGCGCCCTTCCGCAAGCTGTGCCCGCACGGGCCGGGGTACAGCACCGACGGGCACGGTGAGAGGGCAGTAGGGTGTAGGGGGTGTAGGAGGGTGTAGGGGTGTAGGAGGGTGTAGGAGGGTTTAGAGGGGTGTGGGAGGGTGTAGGGGGTGTAGGAGGGTGTAGGGGGTGTGNGAGGGTGTAGGAGGGTTTAGAGGGGTGTGGGAGGGTGTAGGAGGGTGTAGGATGGTGTAGGGGGTGTAGGGGGCGTAGGGGGCGCAGGAGAGTATAAGGAGTGTATAGGAGTGCGAGAGTGGTGATGCATCGGTTAGCAAGCTGTGCCCGCACGGCCCGGGGTACAGCACCGACGGGCACGGTGAGAGGGCAGGAGGGTGCATGAGGGTGTGGGAGGGTGTAGGAGGGTGTAGGAGGGTGTAGGAGAGAGAAGGAGAGTATAAGGAATGTGTAGGAGTGCGAGAGTGGTGGTGCATCGGTTAGCAAGCTGTGCCCACACGGACCTGGCTGCACCAACAGAGTGGAGAGTCTGTTTTCACAGTGGGCGTGGCAGTTAGAGAGGGGGAGGAGTTCAGAGTGGGGGGGGGGGTGTGACCACGTGGTTTACAGGAGGCCTTGAGCCGGTTCAGACAGACAGATTGACTCCTGCTCGCCCCTCTCTCATTCAAGTTTAATTTCATTCATTCTCTCCACCTCTCTCTTTCTCTCCACCTCTCTCTCTCCACCTCTTCGTGCGTCCACCCGTCATCATCACCACCCGTGCCCCCCCTCCATCCCTCCAACCCGGTCGTCCGTGCGGCAGACATCAACGAGTGTGCGGTGCTGCCGAGCGCGTGCGAGCACGGCACGTGCGTCAACTCGGAGGGCTCGCACCACTGCGTCTGCCGGCCGGGATACACCACAGACCTCTCCCGCACGGCCTGCGTTGGTACGCCGCGGGAACGCACCCACCATGCACTCCCCCTAGCACACACCCCAACACCCCAATACCCCCTAACTTGCTGTGCGAGTCTGTGGGTCTCTCCGTGAGTCTGTGGGTCTCTGCGTGAGTCTGTGGGTCTCTGTGTGAGTCTGTGGGTATCTGTGTGAGTCTATGGTCTCTGCTGTGAGTATATGGGTCTCTACGTGAGTCTATGGGTCTCTACGTGAGTCTGTGGGTCTCTGCGTGAGTCTGTGGGTCTCTCCGTGAGTCTCTACGTGAGTCTATGGGTTTCTACGTGAGTCTGTGGGTCTCTGCGTGAGTCTGTGGGTCTCTACGTGAGTCTATGGGTCTCTGCGTGAGTCACTGGCCACCTCGCTGGAGTTCGTGACCTCGCTGAGTCCGTGACCTCGCTGAGTCCGTGACCTCGCTACGCCTGAGACAACCCGGCTCAAGCACCGACGATGCCGCCGACCGCTGCAACGACGCCGAGTTTCCGAACGACGACAGCGCGGATGATGGTCAACGAACGTCAGTGATGTACATCCCCCGCCTCCCACCCCCCTTGCCCCCCCCTTCGCCCCCCCCCCCTTGNCCCCCCCCCCAGACCTGGACGAGTGCGTCCAGGCTCCCAAGCCGTGCAACTTCATCTGCAGGAACACGGAGGGCAGCTTCCAGTGCGCCTGCCCCCGCGGATACGTCATGCAGGACGACGGCAAGACCTGCAAGGGTGAGCGCGGGGAAGGGGGTGGCGGCGGGGGTTGGTGTGTCACGACGGGATGGGAACGTGAGGCTTGTGTGCGTGTGACGACGTGTGTGTGATGACGCGTGTGTGTGTGTGATGACGCAGTTAACGACGTGTGGGTGATGACGCATGGGTGATGTGTGTGTGCGTGNTGACGCTGTGTGTGTGTCTGGGGAGCGGTGGTGCAGCGGTTAGCGCCTGGCTATGAACCCGGCGACACGAGTTCGATTCCCGCTCACGGCCAACATCAGTGACGATTATCTGAACCGGTCCCGGGCCTCCCTAGGTCGACTCAGCCTCAAATGAGTACCTGGTGCGGTGTGAAACACAGGGAGACAAAGGCGGTCGGCGTGGTGCTGGCCACCCACCCCTCGTGTACCGTGCCGGCCTTCGTAGGTGCTCGCTAACAGCACTTGCCCCTACAGTCTGTTCAGGCTATACGGGGGATCATTTGTCTTTGNTGTGTGTGTGTGTGATGACGTGTGTGCGTGATGAGCGTGCGTGTGATGACGTGTGTGTGTGTGCGTGATGAGCGTGTGTGTGCGTGATGAGTGNTGCGTGTGNTGAGTGTATGTGTGGTGTGTGTGTGTGATGAGTGCGTGTGTGTGTGANGNGTGCGTGTGTGTGTGAGTGTGTGTGTGTGTNGTGTGTGTGCGTGTAGTGTGTGTGTGTGTGCACTGTGTGCTGTGNGTGTGTGTGTGTGGTATNNGTGTGTGTGGTNTAGTGTGTGTGTGGTGTGTGTGTGTGANGTGTGTTGTTGAAGTGTGTGTGTGTGNGGTGTGTGTGCGTGGTGNGTGTGTGTGTGGTGNNGGTGTGTGTGTGNGTGTGTGTGTGCATGTGNGTGTGTGTGATGNGTGTGTGTGTGTGGTGTGTGTGTGGTGTGTGGTGTGTGTGTGTGGTGTGTGTGTGTGNGTGTGTGTGTGGTGTANGTGCGTGTGTGTGTGANGNGTGTGTGTNGTGTGTGTGTGCTGGTGTGTGTGTGNGTGTGTGNGTGTGTGNGTGTGTGGTGTGANGTGTGTGTGTGTGGTGTGTGTGTGTGNTGTGTGTGTGTGATGAGTGCGTGTGTGACAGGTGNTGANGTGTGTGTGTGTGTGATGAGTGTGTGTGTGTGACGCGCAGACCTGGACGAGTGTTCCAGCAAGCAGCACAACTGCCAGTTCCTGTGCGTCAACACGGTGGGCGGCTTCACCTGCAAGTGCCCGCCAGGGTTCACTCAGCACCACACGGCCTGCATCGGTGAGCGGCCCCTCGCCACGCACCCCTCACTGCTGCCGGACAGAGAGAGAGAGGGAGCGAGTGATGGAGCGAGCAAGCGAGCGACTGAGCGAGGGAGGGAGCGAGTGAGTGATGGAGTGAGCGAGTGAATGAGGGACTCAGGGAGTGAGGGAGGGAGTGAGTGATGGAGTGAGTGAGTGAATGATTGAAGGAGCGAGCGAGTGAGCGAGGGAGGGAGTGAGTGATGGAGCGAGCGAGTGAGTGAGGGACTCAGGGAGTGAATGATGGAGCAAGTGAGAGAGGGAGCGAGTGAGTGAGTGAGTGAGTGATGGAGCGAGCGAGCAAGCGAGGGACTCTGGGAGTGAGGGAGTGATGGAGCGAGCCAGCGATTGAAGGAGCGAGTGAGTGAGTGATGGAGCAAGCGAGCGAGGGAGGGACTCTGGGAGTGAGGGAGCGAGTGAGTGAGTGAGTGATGGAGCAAGCGAGCGAGGGAGGGACTCTGGGAGTGAGGGAGCGAGTGAGTGAGTGAGTGATGGAGCAAGCGAGCGAGGGAGGGACTCTGGGAGTGAGGGAGCGAGTGAGTGAGTGAGTGATGGAGCAAGCGAGCGAGGGAGGGACTCTGGAGTGAGGGAGCGAGTGAGTGAGTGAGTGATGAAGCGAGTGAGAGAGTGAGTGATGGAGCGAGCGAGGGAGTGAGGGAGCGAGTGAGTGAGTGATGGAGAGAGTGAGTGATGGAGCGAGTGAGTGATGGAGCGAGGGAGTGATGGAGCGAGTGAGTGAGTGAGTGATGGAGCGAGTGAGTGATGGAGCGAGCCAGCGAGTGAGGGACTTAGGGAGTGAGGGAGCGAGTGAGGCAGTGAGGGAGGGAATGAGGGAGTGAGCGAGTGAATGAGCGAGCGAGTGACGGAATCAGCTAGGAAGTGAGTGAATGAGTGAGTGAGTGAGCGTGTGTGTGTGCGGACAGCATAACCCCCCTCTCTCTCCCGCTCCGTCACCTGTGGACCCTCCCTGCACAGACAACAACGAGTGCGTGGGGCAGTCCGGCCTGTGTGGCTCGAAGGGCGTCTGCCAGAACACCCCGGGCAGTTTCGAGTGCGAGTGCCAGCGCGGCTTCAGCCTCGACGCGTCCGGACTCAACTGCGATGGTACTCAATGCCCACCTACCCATCCACATACCCACCTACCCACCTACCTAACCACCCACCTACCCGCCTACCTAACCACCCACCTACCCACCCATCTACTCACCCACCCACCTAACCACCCACCTACCCACCCATCTACTTATCTACCCAACTAACCACCCAACCAACTAACCACCCACCTACTGACCCATCTACTCACCTACCCACCCACCGACTCGCCTTCCCACCTACTCACCTACCTACATAGCTACCTACCTAACCAACTACCCATATACCGACCCAACTCCCCACCTACTCACCTACCAGGCTACCTTCCCACCTACCCGCCCACCTACCCACCCAACTAACCACCCAACTAACTAACTAACTAACCACCCACCTACCCACCCATCTACTTATCTACCCAACTAACCACCCACCCAACTAACTAACCACCCACCTACCGACCCATCCACTCACCTACCCACCCACCCACCTACTCGCCTTCCCACCTACCTACATAGCTACTTACCTACCCAACTACCCATTCGCCCACCCAACTCCCCACTGAACCCCTTCCACCCAACCCCCACCCACTCACCTACCCCCCCTCCACCCCCCACCCACTCACCTACCCCCCCCTCACCCCCCCCACTCACCTACCCCCCCTCCACCCCCCACCCACTCACCTANCCCCCCTCCACCCCCCACCCACTCACCTACCCCCCCTCCACCCCCCCACCCACTCACCTACCCCCCTCCACCCCCCACCCACTCACCTACCCCCCTCCACCCCCCACCCACTCACCTACCCCCCTCCACCCCCCACCCACTCACCTAACCCCCCACCCCCCACAGACGTGGACGAGTGTAGTGGGAGCCACCGCTGCCAGCACGGCTGCCAGAACATGGTGGGGGCTACCGCTGCTCATGCCCCGCTGGCTACACGCAGCACTACCAGTGGAACCAGTGCATCGGTGAGCGGGGGAGGGAGGGTATGGGGGGAGGGTAGGGAGTGGGGAGGGGGGATGGGGAGAGGGGAGGGGATGGGGGGAGGGGGAGAGGGGATGGGGGAGGGGGAGGGGGAGGGAGGGGGAGGGAGAGGGAGGGGGAGGGGATGGGGATGGGGAGGGGGAGGGAGAGGGAGAGGGAGTGGGGAGGGGGAGTGGGGAGGGGGAGGGGGAGTGGGGAGGGGGGAGGAGGGAGAGGGGAGGGGGAGAGCGGAGAGGATGGGGGAGGGTAGGGGGAGAGGGGAGGGGAGGGTAGGGGAGAGGGGAGGGGGAAGGGAATATGGGTGGGAGAGGGATGAGGGGGGGGAGTGGAGGGAGGGGATAGGGGAGGAGGGAGGGGAGGAGCGGGGATCGGGTGCATCTACCGGTCATCTCAGTCGGCCAACCCATGGCACCTGCTGGGTCTGACCCAAGACCTCCTGCACCTAGCCTAGGAGGGTGGGAGGAGGGTGGGATAAGGGTGGATAAGGGTGGGGGAGGGTGGGAGGAGGGTGGGGGAGTGTGGAAGGAGTGTGGGAGGAGGGTGGGGGAGGGTGGGGGAGGGTGGGGGAGTGTGGAAGGAGTGTGGGAGGAGGGTGGGGGAGGGTGGGGGAGGGTGGGGGGAGTGTGGAAGGAGTGTGGGAGGAGGGTGGGGGGAGGGTGGGGGAGGGTGGGGGGAGTGTGGAAGGAGTGTGGGAGGAGGGTGGGGGGAGGGTGGGGAGAGGGTGGGGGAGTGTGGGAGGAGTGTGGAAGGAGTGTGGGAGGAGGGTGGGGGAGGTGGGGGGAGGGTGGGGGGAGGGTGGGGGAGGGTGGGGGGAGGGTGGGAGATGGGAGGGTGGGAGATGGGAGGGAGAAATACTCACCCTTGCCCCCACTGTCAAATACTTGTCGAGGCCTCCGAGTGCCGTGACATTTGGAAACAACGTGGGGGGTGGGGGGGGTGGTAAGAGATTCTTAATTCCCCCCCATCACCCCCCCTCCTACCTCCCATCACCCCCCCACCCCCATCACCCCCCCCCTCCTACCCCCCCCCACCCCCGCGCCAGACGAGAACGAGTGCGTGAACCCGCGCGTGTGCGGCCGTGCGTCGTGCTACAACACGCTGGGCAGCTTCAAGTGCGCGTGCCCCACGGGCTACAGCTACGAGTCGCCGGGCGGCAGCTGCCGCGACGTGAACGAGTGCACCTCGGCGCGGAACCCCTGCAGCCACGGCTGCTCCAACACCGAGGGCGGATACCTGTGCGGCTGCCCCCCGGCTACTACCGCGTCGGCCAGGGGTGAGGGCCGAGACGCGCGCACACACGCACGTGTGCGTGTGCGTGTACACAGGTGTGCACGTACACGCACGTGTACACCTGTGTGCCTGTGCGTACGTGTGTACACAATTGTGCACGTACACGCATGTGTACACCTGTGTACCTGTGCGTACGTGCATACACAGGTGTGCACGTACACACACGTGCTTGTGGCACACGCGCGATGATGGGGGCTGATGGCGAGGTGATGATGGGGACGATGATGATGATGACGATGCCTTCCGTAGAGCTTTTGCTCGCAATCAGCTCCGTGGGGGACCTTTGTCACGGTGTCCTTGAGATCGTTTGGCTGCGTGTCTCACCCCACACCACCCACACACACCCACCCACACCCACCCAACCCCACCCCACACCCACCCACCCACCCCCACACCCACCCACCCACTCCCACACCACCCACCCACTCCCACACCCACCCACCCACCCACCCTACACCCACCCATCCAACCCCACCCCACCCACCCACCCACCCACACCCACCCACCCCACCCCACACCCACCACCCCACACCCACCCCACACCCAACCCCACCCCACACCCACCCACACCCACCCACCCACACCCACCCAACCCCACACACACCCAACCCCACTTCCACCCACCCCACGCCCACCCACCAACCCGACCCCACTTCCACCCACCCCACACCCACCCACCCAACCCCACACCCACCCAACCCACACACACACACCCACCCACACCCACCCACCCCACACCCACCCAACCCCACTCCACCCACCCAACCCCACACACCCAACCCACACCCACCCACCCACCCCACTCCACCCACCCACCCCACCCACTCCCACCCACCAACCCCACACACCCAACCCCACACCCACCCACCCAACCCCACACCCACCCACCCAACCTCACTTCACCCACCCCACACCCACCCACCCCACCCCACACCCATCCAACCCCACACCCACCCACCCACCCAACTCCACACCCACCCAACCCCACACACACCCACCCACCCCACTCCACCCACCCACATCCACCCACCCAACCCACACCCACCCACCCAACCCACTTCACCCACCCCACACCCACCCAACCCCACCCACACCCACCCACCCAACCCCACCCACACCCACCCACCCATCCAACCCCACACCCACCCACCCCACACCCACCCACCCAACCCCACACCCACCCACCCACCCCACTCCACCCACCCCACACCCACCCACCCAACCCCACCCCACACCCACCCACCCTCCCACCCACCCCACACCCACCCGCCAAACCTCACACCCACCCAACCCCACACACCCACCCACCCCCACACCCACCCACCCAACCCCACACCCACCCACCCACCCCACCCCCACACTCACCCACCCCACCCGCACACCCACCCATACACCACCCACCCACCCACCCCACACCCACCCCCAGGCACTGCGTGTCAGGCATGGGTTTCACCAGCGGCCAGGGCTTCGCCCTGGGTGGCGACGGTGACGGTGACGGCGGCGGCGGCGGCGGTGATGGCAACGAGCTGTCGCACGAGGGCTGCTACGACTGCAAGGTGAACGGCGTGCCCAAGGGTGGACGCTTCCGCCGCGGTGCCAACGGCACCGCCGGGGAGGAGACGGAGCGCGGGGACGACAGCGTCGCCAGCCAGGTGAGGGTCGTCGTAATCGTCGTCATTCGTATCATGAGTGTCATGAGTGTCATGTGTGTCGTGAGTGTTGTGAGTGTGGTGAGTGTCGTCGTCGATGTTATGATCGTCACCGTCTCGTCATTCGTCATCGTGGATGTCATCATTGTCATCATTGCGTTCTTCGTCATCATGAGCCACATCATTTTCATCGTCGCCGTGGTCATCGTCATCATCGTCATCATCATCGTCATCATTGTCATCATCGTCATCATCATCGTCATCATCACTGTCATCGTCGCCATGCAGATCTGAGCCGCTATCATGATTTGCATGGCAACTCACTGCATCTGAGAGTGAGTGAGTGTGTGAGTTTGGATGGGTGCGAGGGGTTGGTAACCCCTCCACCTTCAATTAATTACCACAAAACCACGATTTAAAAATGTAACAAAGTTTGTGCCGGAGGCCCCGGGGGGACAGGCGTCTATGGCGTCTCCTGGCCAAACCCCATTTGGCGGAGCCAGGAGACTGAATCCGTACCCTTGAGGCTCCTCCAGAAACAACAAAAAACCACTATGGGTGATGGAATGTTCGAATGCTCACTGCGGAGGAGAGGCTGCCACTCCTCTGTCTGGAGCTGGACCGGTACCACCTGAATCTCTGTGGTATTCACGTGTCCCCACCACGTGTCCCCACCACGTGTCCCACCACGTGTCCCACCACGTGTCCCCACCACGTATCCCCACCACGTGTCCCCACCACGTGTCCCACCACGTGTCCCCACCACGTGTCCCCACCTCGTGTCCCCACCTCGTGTCCCCACCGCGTGTCCCCAGCCGGGCCTGGACACGGACCATCCGATGAGGCTGCGGGTGCCACTCTCCAGCAAGCTCCGCGCCCGCAGCGACGGCGAGGAGCGGCAGGCGAAGACGAAGAAGCGGAAGACGCAGGAAGCCGCCGCCGCCGCCGTGGGCGAGGAGGAGGACGAGGTGGAGGATGATGATGACATCACCATCCTCGCTCTCATCCCCGCGCTCAAAACGCTGAGCGGCCACGTGCGCTACCGCATCCTCAGCGTCGCCCGCTCCGACGGCGCTCGGTCCAAGCCGTGCTTCGAAATCCGGCACGCCGGCGGAGCCGCCGGGGCCACCGGGGCCTCCGCGGCGACGGCCGACGGCCGGCCCTCCTGCGGGTGGTGCGAAGGAGGGCCACCCCGGGGAGTTACTCGCTGGTGATCGGCGGGACGGCGGCGTTTGAGCGCGGCGAGCTGCGGCGCCTGCGGGAGGAGAGGGACCGCGGCGGTGCCTCGGGGAGGTGGGGCAGGCTCTCCGGCTGGAGCTCAGCGTGGAACTCACCAACTAGCGGCACGCGCGTGTGTGTGTGCGTGTGGGTGTGTGGTGGTGGGTGTGTGTGGTGTGTGCGTGGGTGCGTGGGTGCGTGGGTGTGTGGGTGTGTGTGCGTGTGTGCGTGTGTGCATGGGTGTGTGCACGTGTGGTTCCTGTCTTTAGCCGGCGGTACGTACAGAATGTTGGGGCAAGTGCTGTTGGCCAGTGTGTGTGAGTGTGGGCGTGTGTGTGAGTGTGAGCGTGGGTGAGAGTTTGTGGGTGTGAGTGTGAGAATGTTTGTGTGAGGGTGTGCGAGGGTGTGAGAGCGTGTGGGTGTGAGTGTCTATTTGTATAGATACCACCAGTGACAATCATCTGGACCAGTCCTGGGCCTCCCTAGGTCGACTCAGCCTCAAATGATTACCTAGTAGGATGTGCTAACAACGCCGCTAGGGAGACAAAAGCGGCCGGGCGTGGTGCTGGCCACCCACCCCCTCGTGTGCCGTGCCGGCCTTCATAGGTGCTACTCGCCAACAGCGCTTGCCCCAACAGTCTGTTAAGGGGGGGGGGGTCGTTGTTTTTGCGTGACGGAGAGCGGAGGTGCAGCGGTTAGCACCCCGCGCGACTACGAACCCGGCGACCCGAGTTCGATTCCCTCTCGCGGCCATCGCCGGTGGTGAATATCTGAACCGTTTATGTGCCTCCCTGAGGTCCGCTCAGCCCTAAATGAGTACTTGGTGCATCGTGTAAGCATCAGCACTGGGGAGACAAAGGCGGCCGGGCGCGGTGCCGCAGCACCGCCAGCGCCGGCTTTCACGGAGGTGCTCACTCGACAGCACTTGCCCCAGCAGCCTGCGTGGGCTATACGGGGGATCTTTGTATCGTTGCTTTTCGTGCGAGTCCTTGTGTGCATGCGTGCGTTCATCGGTACGTACTATTTTAGGTGTGTGTGTGTGGTGTGCGTACACCGTCGGCCAAGTATACGCATGCGTACGTCATGTCATTGTGTGTTTGTGTGTGCACGCGCGCGCGCTTCCGTTCGTACATACGCACGTGTACACACACACGCGCGCGCGCGCGTAGTGCAGTGCTATCTTGCCAGACGCGATCAAAACTCCTCTGAGGTGGTGTGACTCGCTGCGTAAGTGCCTCAAAGTCATTCCGGGCACACGAGCCTCCGTTGCCACTTAGCCCGTTTGCCGGGTGGCCCCCGTGCCTAGCAACGGCTCTTTGTTGTTGTTGTTCCACTGCAAGAAGCCGAGCCGTGCCACTGACGTCACGCGCACCGATGCCTCGTGAGCCCCGCCCAGCCTGGATCTGCTTGGCCCCCCGAAGCAGATTGTGACGCGCAACGTGGAGAGANGGGGGGGGGGCGAGCGGCTATCAAGGCTTGGTTCTGGCACGGCTCGGCAAATGGCCTTGTGGAAACCACCGCCGTGGTGAGCTGGGCAAGATGTGTCAGTGGGAAGAGAAAAAAAGAGAAAACAACGGGTGCAATTAACCGACGGAGATGTCGTTTCAATTTAACACTTCGTCGCAGTGGGCTTCCCGATCAATATCATTCATAATGAAAGGTTTTTTTGGGGGGGTTAGATCGCGTTAAAATGAATGTGTCATTAATCCCACCAGCACCACCACCCGATACAGCCAATCGTTAAGGTTCGTCACGTAAACAATTTGGGCACAAGTCGCCCGATGAAGCTGCTGGTGGCTTCTTCTTGGTTCTTTCGGTGAAGTCAGGTAGAAGGGAAGTAATAAAATAATAAAAATGAAACATAATAAAACTCTCACGACGTTTCGGCCACAACGCAAGCACCTGAGGACGGCTGCTTGCGTTGTGGCCGAAACGTCGTGAGAATTATTTTATTATGTTTTATTTGTATTATTTTATTATTTCCCTTCTACGTGACTTTACCGAAAGAACCAAGAAGTTGAATCCCTGCAGTCACGAAAGCTTTAAATCGAAACTGCTGGTGGCTGTTGTAATCACCGGCGAAACGACACGCGACTCAGATTGTTAATGTTGTGGATTCACGCAACCGGTTCGTGCTGAGCAAGCAACTCATTGGCACGTTGTGTTCACGTGACGAGCCCTGACTCATTGTCTGTGTCGGGTGGTGGTGGTGGTGGGTTAACGACGACACCTTCATATGTATGTGATCTAACCCCGAAAACAATGTTTTACTATGAATAATATCGTTACAAGCGAGGGTTAGATCGCTCACAACCTCTCATCCTGTAGAGTGCCATAGCCATAGACAGCTCACTCACAACTCTCATCCTGTAGAGTGCAATAGCCAGAGACAGCTCACTCACAACTCTCATCCTGTAGAGTGCAATAGCCATAGACGGCTCACTCACAACTCTCATCCTGTAGAGTGCAATAGCCAGAGACAGCTCACTCACAACTCTCATCCTGTAGAGTGCAATAGCCATAGACGGCTCACTCACAACTCCCATCCTGTAGAGTGCCATAGCCATAGACGGCTCACTCACAACTCTCATCCTGTAGAGTGCAATAGCCAGAGACAGCTCACTCACAACTCTCATCCTGTAGAGTGCCATAGCCATAGACGGCTCACTCACAACTCTCATCCTGTAGAGTGCAATAGCCAGAGACAGCTCACTCACAACTCTCATCCTGTAGAGTGCCATAGCCATAGACAGCTCACTCACAACTCTCTCATCCTGTAGAGTGCCATAGCCATAGACAGCTCACTCACAACTCTCATCCTGTAGAGTGCAATAGCCATAGACGGCTCACTCACAACTCTCATCCTGTAGAGTGCCATAGCCAAAGACGGCTCACTCACAACTCTCATCCTGTAGAGTGCAATAGCCAGAGACAGCTCACTCACAACTCTCATCCTGTAGAGTGCCATAGCCATAGACAGCTCACTCACAACTCTCTCATCCTGTAGAGTGCCATAGCCATAGACAGCTCACTCACAACTCTCTCATCCTGTAGAGTGCAATAGCCAGAGACTGCTCACTCACAACTCTCATCCTGTAGAGTGCAATAGCCAAAGACAGCTAACTCACAACTCTCATCCTGTAGAGTGCAATAGCCAGAGACAGCTCACTCACAACTCTCATCCTGTAGAGTGCAATAGCCAGAGACAGCTCACTCACAACTCTCATCCTGTAGAGTGACATAGCCATAGACGGCTCGCTCACAACTCCACCGCCTTCTCTCTCTCTCTGATGATGATGGTGAGTTGGGAACATTGAATCTTAGTTTATCTCTCCTTCCCAGCAGTCGCATCTCTTCGTAGACGGCAGGGTGTACAAGTGGGATGCTTCTCCGGAAGTACGAAGCAATGCATTCTGGGGGGCAGCAGAGCGTGGCTCGGTGACGCTCAGAGATCCATCGTTGCTACTTCACTGCTCACGACTCTCCCATCCTGTAGAGAGCAATAGCCATAGACAGCTCGCTCACAACTCTCACCCTGTAGCGTACAACAGACACACCGCCCTATTCTCTTTCCCAGCAGTCGCATCTCTTCGTAAACGGCAGGGTGGACTAGTGGGAATGGTTCTCCGGAAGTACGTAGCTATGCATTCTGGGGGCAGCAGAGCGCGGCTCGGTGACACTCAGAGATCCATCGTTGCTACTTCACTGCCCACTCCTCCCCCTCCAAGTCGACGCTNCCCCCCCCACTGCCTTCACCAAGCCCCCGCTCGCGGTAGGGGGTGGGAAGGGGGGCTTCATCCAGCAGTGGAGTGACTTGAACCCGCGCGCAAATCGGCGTCGCCCCCACGGCGTTTGGTTCGAGGCGACACGTCTCGCTCCCTCGTTGTTGCAAAAGCGGCCACTGCACGCACTGCACGCGCCTGATGATTGTTGGTCGAGCGCGGGCGGCCGTGATGCCCCAGTGGGTTTGCTGGCTTAGGGGCTGCGTTTGTGTCCAGAATTGAGGGGGTTTTGTTCGTTTGTTTTGTCACTCCCCACGTGTTCCTGCATAGACCGGAATAGGTGGTCATCATAGTAAGGGGGCACCACGGTGGGCTAGGAGATGTTAACGACCTCGCCTGGTATGCAGGAGGTCGTGGGTTCGATCCTAACCCCGACGACGCCTGCTGCTGTAGATTTGGAGTTCGCGTCTCTCTCCCGTGGTCGCGTGGATTTTTTTTTTTCCTCCGGGGATCGCCCGGGTTTTGCCGCCTCCACATTTCGAATCGACATCACTCGCGTTTCGAGAGTAATCTGGCTGCTGCTATACATTTCCACGCGACAAAGATGACGACGATGATGACGATGACGACGACGACGCTGATGACGACGATGATGACGATGATGATGACGACGACGCTGATGACGATGATGACGACGATGATGACGACGACGATAATGACGATGATGACGACGACGATGACGACGATGATGACGACGACGATGACGACGACGATGATGACGACGACGACGATGATGACGACGATGATGATCAGCCGCCACTTTCGTTGAGCCGCTATCACTTGCGATGGTGGCTTGTTCGCTTCTGAGACGGGGGCTACACTAGCAGCTCGGCTACACTAGCAGCACGGCTGCACTAGCAGCTCGGCTGCACTAGCAGCACGGCTGCACTAGCAGCTCGGCTGCACTAGCAGCTCGGCCTGGGCTTCGCCGAGGAGAGCGGTGGGGTGCTTTTTGACGCGCTGACCTCTTCTTCCGCGCGCATGCAATGGACTCAAACATCACACTTCTCAAATATGGTGCTACATGAAAACAGACGAAAATTGCTGTTGTATTTTATCAGGAGAGATGATGATTCCACGTGCTGTGTGGTGCTCCGCTTTTATTCCGTTCGCTCATCGTAACCAACCCTTTGTAGGAGTTCGTGTTTCTATTTTTTTTATATATATAAGTGTCGAGAATATCCACCGAATGTGCTTTATTTTATAATATATATAACGGCGACGACGACAACGAGAGTTTCGTGTTTTTGCAAGGGTTAGGGTGATTGGTATGATGATGATGATAATTAATAATATAATTGTTGTTGTTGTTGATGCTCTCCCGTGACGTTTTGCCGCCCACTGCGTGTCGCTCTGCACCATAACAATGCCCGACGTTCCGCTCCCACGTGCTTGGGCAGTATAGAGAAGCCGTGGGGATGGGGGGTGTGGGGAGGCAGCCTTCTTCAAATGGGGTCTGAAGTGTGAAAGAAGATGCCCCCCTCCCCGCCACGTGCAGCGAAACGTCGGACATCAACCACGGTATCCTCATGTGGGGAGAAATGTTAACTGCCTCGCCCGGTACGCAGGAGGTCGTAGGTTCGATCCCGACCCTGACGCCTGCTGCTGTATATTTGGAGTTTGCGTCTCTCTCTCTCTCCACGTGGTCGCGTGGATTTTCCTCCGGCTCCTCCGGGTTTTTCAAACTCCTCCGCATTTAGAATCAACGTCACCAGCGCGTGTCGAATTATTTGGCTGCTTCTGCTGCTGCTGTCAATTTCCACACGGCGAACGCTGACGATGGCTGAGTTCATCACTTGAGTTCATCATTGTGCGGTGGCTCCGGGTCGTTTCTGAAAGAGAGGCACGTGGGAGCTCAGTGGGACCTTGCCTGTGTCAAAGAAAATTTAAACAAAAATTGTTGGAAGTCAACACGTGGCAGGCTTTCGCGACCAATATCTTCCATGAGAGGTTTTTTTTTTGGGGGGGGGTTAGATCGCGTAAATATGTGACGAATTGGCCACGTAAACAGAACGTGGCCAATTCGTCACCGGTACGGCACGAATTGGCCACGTTCCGTTCACGTGACGACCCCTTTACGAGTTGGCTGTGTCGGGTTGGTGGCGGGTTTTCACGACACATTTGTACATATTTACGCGATCTAACGCCCCGACAATGTAAACTCCGATTGAAGTTAGCGGGTTACTTTGTAGCGGCTCAGTAGCCCAACGTCGGCGGGGGAGGCCACGCGCCCCGCGGGGAGAGACGCGGCACAGCGGAGCTGTGGCCAGTCGCGTTGCTGCTGCTGCCATCTGCTGACTTCCACGTGCGAATCGATGCTTCCACGTGCTACTCGACGCATCCACGTGCTACTCGACGCATCCACGTGCTAGTCGATGATTCCACGTGCGAGTCGATGATTCCACGTGCGAGTCGATGATTCCACGTGCGAGTCGATGATTCCACGTGCTAGTCGATGATTCCACGTGCCAGTCGACGCTTCCACGTGCTCGTCGATGCATCCCGGTGCTAGTCGATGCTTCCACGTGCTAGTCGATGCTTCCACGTGCTACTCGACGCATCCACGTGCTCGTTGATGAATCCACGTGCTCGTCGATGCTTCCACGTGCTAGTCGATGCTTCCACGTGCGAGTCGACGCTTTTACGTGCTCGTCGATGCATCCACGTGCTCGTCGATGCATCCACGTGCGAGTCGATGCATCCACGTGTGAGTCGATACGTGAGACCGAGACGCTGTCATGATTGCCGCTGCCACCTTCCGATGATCACCGCTCGCTTCTCTCTTCACTTGAATAGTCCTCCCGGGNGGGGGGGGGGGGATCGCTGTGTCCGCTGGCAAAAGAAAACTGAGAGGCATTGCGATGAGGTGCACGTGGATTGCGATGGTGCTAAACCGATAGAGCCCCCCTACAGGGCAGAATTAGAGGGGGGGGGGAGACGGAGTGGTTGGGGGTGGGCACTTCTCAAACATAAAATCCGAATGAGAGGCCGTCACAGAGAGATCGAGATGCAGCGAGAGGTGAGAGATGCAGCCGAGGGAGAGAGAGACAGAGACGGCAGTAATTGGAACGTCCGTGAACTCGCGTGTTTTATGATGATTTGAATCCTCGATAAGATTTTACTTACGGGCGCTATTTTTGTTATTTTATTTTTATGAATCTGGAGGGCCCCCCCATCACCCCCCATCCCCCCCGTCCCCCCCATCCCCCCCGTCCCCCCATCCCCCCCCGTCCCCCCCATGTCCCCCCCCCGTCCCCCCATGCCCCCCTGTGCCCCCATGTCCCCCCCATGTCCCCCCCCCGTCCCCCCATGTCCCCCCCCCGTCCCCCCCATGTCCCCCCCATGTCCCCCCCCATGTCCCCCCCCATGTCCCCCCCCGTCCCCGTGACCGCCCTGCCCCCCACGCTCCCCCTCCCCACGCTTCCCCTTGATCTGCTTGCCCCCCCCCCTTAGCTTTATCTCTGACTTGTGCCCGCGTGCCCCCCACCACCACCACCACTGCTGGTGACGACGACGAGGTGGAGACTGGGCCCACGTGCGTCTCATCCCATCCACGTGCACCTCATCCCATCCACGTGCATCTCATCCCATCCACGTGCATCTCATCCCATCCACGTGCGTCTCATCCCATCCACGTGCACCTCGTCCCATCCACGTGCACCTCATCCCATCCACGTGCACCTCATCCCATCCACGTGCGTCTCATCCCATCCACGTGCACCTCATCCCATCCACGTGCGTCTCATCCCATCCACGTGCATCTCATCCCATCCACGTGCGTCTCATCCCATCCACGTGCACCTCATCCCATCCACGTGCATCTCATCCCATCCACGTGCGTCTCATCCCATCCACGTGCGTCTCATCCCATCCACGTGCATCTCGTCCCATCCACGTGCATCTCATCCCATCCACGTGCGTCTCATCCCATCCACGTGCACCTCATCCCATCCACGTGCACCTCATCCCATCCACGTGCATCTCATCCCATCCACGTGCGTCTCATCCCATCCACGTGCGTCTCATCCCATCCACGTGCATCTCATCCCATCCACGTGCATCTCATCCCATCCACGTGCACCTCGTCCCATCCACGTGCATCTCATCCCATCCACGTGCGTCTCATCCCATCCACGTGCGTCTCATCCCATCCACGTGCACCTCATCCCATCCACGTGCACCTCATCCCATCCACGTGCATCTCGTCCCATCCACGTGCACCTCGTCCCATCCACGTGCACCTCATCCCATCCACGTGCGTCTCATCCCATCCACGTGCATCTCATCCCATCCACGTGCATCTCATCCCATCCACGTGCACCTTGTCCCATCCACGTGCACCTCATCCCATCCACGTGCATCTCATCCCATCCACGTGCACCTCATCCCATCCACGTGCGTCTCATCCCATCCACGTGCACCTCGTCCCATCCACGTGCACCTCATCCCATCCACGTGCACCTCATCCCATCCACGTGCACCTTGTCCCATCCACGTGCACCTCATCCCATCCACGTGCGTCTCATCCCATCCACGTGCACCTCATCCCATCCACGTGCGTCTCATCCCATCCACGTGCACCTCATCCCATCCACGTGCACCTCATCCCATCCACGTGCGTCTCATCCCATCCACGTGCACCTCATCCCATCCACGTGCGTCTCATCCCATCCACGTGCATCTCGTCCCATCCACGTGCACCTCGTCCCATCCACGTGCGTCTCATCCCATCCACGTGCGCCTCGTCCCATCCACGTGCACCTCGTCCCATCCACGTGCGTCTCATCCCATCCACGTGCGTCTCATCCCATCCACGTGCACCTCATCCCATCCACGTGCACCTCGTCCCATCCACGTGCGTCTCATCCCATCCACGTGCACCTCGTCCCATCCACGTGCATCTCATCCCATCCACGTGCACCTCGTCCCATCCACGTGCACCTCGTCCCATCCACGTGCGTCTCATCCCATCCACGTGCGCCTCGTCCCATCCACGTGCATCTCATCCCATCCACGTGCGTCTCATCCCATCCACGTGCACCTCATCCCATCCACGTGCACCTCATCCCATCCACGTGCACCTCATCCCATCCACGTGCACCTCATCCCATCCACGTGCACCTCATCCCATCCACGTGCACCTCATCCCATCCACGTGCACCTCGTCCCATCCACGTGCACCTCGTCCCATCCACGTGCGTCTCATCCCATCCACGTGCACCTCATCCCATCCACGTGCACCTCATCCCATCCACGTGCGTCTCATCCCATCCACGTGCGCCTCGTCCCATCCACGTGCGTCGTCACTGGGATTGTTTCGTGTTACCCCCCTCACCCCCCCTCACCCCCCCCTCACCCCCCTCACCCCCCCTCACCCCCCTCACCCCCCCTCACCCCCCCTCACCCCCACGTCTCAAACTTCGTACTGTGGCTCGTGCTCGAGTTGCCAGCAACATGTAAACGTTATTAAATAAAGAATTATAATGATGATGATGATAATAAAAACCAAAAATATTTTTAATCACACCGGCAAAGCTTTGGTTACCTGTGGTTTTGTTGCGTGTGAATGTTTGGAAGACGCGGGGGTGGGGTGGGGGGGTGTTCTCTCTCGTAGCTGTGGTGCCGTCGGAGTGCAACTTCGCATATCCGACCGTCCGCTTATCCACCCCCGAACCACTTACAGCAGCAGCGGCTGTTCGCCTGGGGGGTGCTACGGCACCGGCTGTGGTGCGAGATGCCCCTTTCTGGAGGGCGGGCGGGGGGCGAAGGTGCGAGACGTGACCAGATCTATTTTTAAATCCTTTATATTAAGTTCGCTTGCTTGCTTGCTTGCGTGCTTGCGTTCTTGTTTACGACCGTGCAAATCTTTCGGTCGTTTTTTAACCCACTTCCCGTGATCCAATCGAGCTGACATTTTGCACACAGACTCGTTGTGCGTGACAATTTTCGTGAAAATTTTTTTCCAAAATTTTACACTGTTTAGGAATTTTTTAAAATATTTAATTACCAATTGCTTAATGGTGGCAGACAATCATCTGACCCATAGGTGGCAGCCATCTCAAGCCAGAGGACGAGAGGACTCTAGCCGCCACGCATATAAAGGATTTATAGTGAAAAACTTTGTTTTTACGGGTTAATTTTTCGAAGGTAAATAAATAATCTTTATTGTTGTACCGTTCTGACCCCGTGACCCTACTGGGCGTCGGTGAAAACTAAACGAAAAAAACGTTTTCATCGGATTCCTCTTGGTGGCAGTCTGAACACAGATTCTGATCGTGAAGTGGCAAAAAAGTTGGCACCGAGAGAGAGATGATGATGATCGAGAGCCTGTGAAGCTTCCCATGGGGAAACAAGCCGAATGCAAACCCTCTAGCTGCTTTCGGCAAAGTCACGTAGAGATAAACAAATAATAGTGGTAGGAAGCTCCTAGTTACACCAGCCCACGGGGATTATTGTGTCCGTCGTGCAGGGAGGGGCTGCGTGGGGAGGGGAGGGTGGGGAGGGCTGGGTGGGGAGCGAGGGACTGGGTTGGGAGGGGAGGAGGGGCTGGGTGGGGAGCGATGGGCTGGGTGGGAGGGAGGGTGGGGAGGAGCTGGGTGGGGAGCGAGGGGCTGGGTGGGGAGGGANGGGAGGAGCTGGGTGGGGAGCGAGGGGCTGGGTGGGGAGGAGCTGGGTGGGGAGGGTGGGGAGGGGCTGGGTGGGGAGGGTGGGCTGGGGGGGGGTGGGAGTGGTGGGCTGGGTGGGGAGGGGCTGCTCACCCCGTGGTGCCCTTATNAAACTCAACGTTTAACCTACTCACGCCGGCTTGTGCCCGCCCTCACAGTCGGGCATATTTGCTGAATACACCACGCCGCCGTTGACCCTGGCCATTGACCGAGCAACCCGACGTTCCTACCAGCTCCCTCCGCAGCAGGAATGTGTTAAAAGATCACGACGTTTCGATCGCAACACAAGCGTCCGTCATCAGGTGAGAAAGAATGATCTATAAAGCTGCAACAGCAGCTCAGCCTTTCTCACCTGATGACGGACGCTTGTGTTGCGACCGAAACATCGTGATATTTTAATATTTTTTCTATCTACCTCCGTGACTTTGCCGAAAGAATCAGCCAGTGAGAATGGATTCCTGCAGTCACGAAAGCTTCAAATCAAACTGAATGAAGTGGGTGTCGCGATGGCGAGATGTTAACTACCTCGCCTGGTGTATACAGGAGGTCCTTGGTTCGATCCCGACCCTGACGCCTGCTGCTGCATATTTAGAGTTTGCGTGTCTCTCTCATCATCATCAAGGTGGCTAGGAGATCTTGACTACCTCGCCTGGTCTACAGGAGGTCGTTGGTTCGATCCCGATCCCGACCCTGACGCCTGCTGCTGTATATTTGGAATTTGCGTGTCTCTCTTTCTTTCTCCCCTGGTCGTTGTGTTTCATCGGGGTGATGTGATGAGATAATTTGTGATGCCAGCGTCGCTTCTGAAAAAAACAGCTCAATAGTTCAGCGTGCCCTTTACCCGATTAAATTAGTTTCGTTTTTATTTAGTTCGTAGAATCATCAGCATCGTCGCCACGAGTGGTTCCACTCCACTTCCCACGCTGCTCCACAAGAGGACATCACCCCCTGGTACACAAGATGGCGTCCCCACCTGGTACACAAGAGGCATCACCCCTGGTACACAAGAGGACATCACCACCTCGTACACAAGATGGCGTCACCCTCGTACACAAGAGGACATCACCACCTCGTACACAAGATGGCGTCACCCTCCTGGTACACAAGAGGACATCACNACCTCCTCGTACACAAGAGGACATCACCACCTCGTACACAAGATGGCGTCACCCTCGTACACAAGAGGGCGTCACCCCCTCGTCCACAACAGGGCGTCACCCACCTGGTACACAAGAGGGCATCACCCTCCTGGTACACAAGAGGGCGTCACCACCTCGTCCACAAGAGGGCGTCACCCACCTCGTCCACAAGAGGGCGTCACCCACCTCGTACACAAGAGGGCATCACCCTCCTGGTACACAAGAGGGCGTCACCCACCTGGTACACAAGAGGGCGTCACCCTCGTACACAAGAGGGCGTCACCCTCCTGTACACAAGAGGGCGTCACCCCCTGGTACACAAGAGGGCGTCACCCTCCTGGTACACAAGATGACATCACCACCTCGTACACAAGAGGGCGTCACCCCTCGTACACAAGAGGGCATCACCCACCTCGTACACAAGAGGACATCACCACCTCGTACACAAGAGGGCGTCGCCCTCCTCGTACACAAGAGGACATAACCACCTCGTTCACAAGAGGGCGACACCCCCTCGTACACAAGAGGGCATCACCCACCTCGTACACAAGAGGACATCACCACCTCGTACACAAGAGGGCATCACCACCTCGTACACAAGAGGACATCACCACCTCGTA
Source organism: Lethenteron camtschaticum (assembly GCA_018977245.1). Lineage (NCBI taxonomy): Eukaryota > Metazoa > Chordata > Hyperoartia > Petromyzontiformes > Petromyzontidae > Lethenteron > Lethenteron camtschaticum. The sequence continues at coordinate 4,435,415 of MU249632.1, forward strand.
CACAAGAGGGCGTCGCCCTCCTGGTACACAAGAGGACATAACCACCTCGTACACAAGAGGCGTCACCCCCTCTTACACAAGAGGACATCACCCACCTCGTACACAAGAGGACATAACCACCTCGTACACAAGAGGGCGTCACCCCTCGTACACAAGAGGGCATCACCCACCTCGTACACAAGAGGACATCACCACCTCGTACACAAGAGGGCGTCANCCCCTCGTACACAAGAGGACATCACCACCTCGTACACAAGAGGGCGTCACCCCCTCGTACACAAGAGGGCATCACCCACCTCGTACACAAGAGGACATCACCACCTCGTACACAAGAGGGCGTCGCCCTCCTCGTACACAAGAGGACATAACCACCTCGTACACAAGAGGGCGTCACCCCCTCGTACACAAGAGGGCATCACCCACCTCGTACACAAGAGGACATCACCACCTCGTACACAAGAGGGCGTCGCCCTCGTACACAAGAGGACATCACCACCTCGTACACAAGAGGCGTCACCCTCGTACACAAGAGGGCATCACCCACCTCGTACACAAGAGGATATCACCACCTCGTACACAAGAGGGCGTCGCCCTCCTCGTACACAAGAGGACATAACCACCTCGTACACAAGAGGGCATCACCCACCTCGTACACAAGAGGACATCACCACCTCGTACACAAGAGGACATCACCACCTCGTACACAAGAGGGCGTCGCCCTCCTCGTACACAAGAGGGCGTCGCCTACCTCGTACACAAGAGGACATCGCCCCTCGTACACAAGAGGGCATCACCCACCTCGTACACAAGAGGACATCACCACCTCGTACACAAGAGGGCGTCACCCACCTCGTACACAAGATGGCGTCGCCCTCCTCTTACTCAAGAGGGCGTCACCCACCTGGTACACAAGAGGGCGTCACCCACCTGGTACACAAGAGCGCGTCGCCCACCTCGTACACAAGATGGCGTCGCCCTCCTCGTACACAAGAGGGCATCACCCTCCTGGTACACAAGAGGGCTTCACCCTCGTACACAAGATGGCGTCACCACCTGGTACACAAGAGGGCGCCACCCACCTGGTACACAAGATGGCGCCACCAACCTGGTACACAAGAGGGCGTCACCTCGTACACAAGAGGGCGTCACCCTCCTGGTACACAAGAGGGCATCACCCTCCTGGTACACAAGAGGGCGTCACCCACCTCGTCCACAAGAGGGCGTCACCCACCTCGTCCACAAGAGGGCGTCACCCACCTCGTACACAAGAGGGCATCACCCTCCTGGTACACAAGAGGGCGTCACCCACCTGGTACACAAGAGGGCGTCACCCTCGTACACAAGAGGGCGTCACCCTCCTGGTACACAAGAGGGCGTCACCCTCCTGGTACACAAGAGGCGTCACCCTCCTGGTACACAAGATGACATCACCACCTCGTACACAAGAGGGCGTCACCCCTTCGTACACAAGAGGGCATCACCCACCTCGTACACAAGAGGACATCACCACCTCGTACACAAGAGGGCGTCGCCCTCCTCGTACACAAGAGGACATAACCACCTCGTTCACAAGAGGGCGACACCCCCTCGTACACAAGAGGGCATCACCCACCTCGTACACAAGAGGACATCACCACCTCGTACACAAGAGGGCATCACCCACCTCGTACACAAGAGGACATCACCACCTCGTACACAAGAGGGCGTCGCCCTCCTGGTACACAAGAGGACATAACCACCTCGTACACAAGAGGGCGTCACCCCCTCTTACACAAGAGGACATCACCCACCTCGTACACAAGAGGACATAACCACCTCGTACACAAGAGGGCGTCACCCCCTCGTACACAAGAGGCATCACCCACCTCGTACACAAGAGGACATCACCACCTCGTACACAAGAGGGCGTCACCCTCGTACACAAGAGGACATCACCACCTCGTACACAAGAGGGCGTCACCCCCTCGTACACAAGAGGGCATCACCCACTCGTACACAAGAGGACATCACCACCTCGTACACAAGAGGGCGTCGCCCTCCTCGTACACAAGAGGACATAACCACCTCGTACACAAGAGGGCGTCACCCCCTCGTACACAAGAGGGCATCACCCACCTCGTACACAAGAGACATCACCACCTCGTACACAAGAGGGCGTCGCCCTCGTACACAAGAGGACATCACCACCTCGTACACAAGAGGGCGTCACCCCCTCGTACACAAGAGGGCATCACCCACCTCGTACACAAGAGGATATCACCACCTCGTACACAAGAGGGCGTCGCCCTCCTCGTACACAAGAGGACATAACCACCTCGTACACAAGAGGGCATCACCCACCTCGTACACAAGAGGACATCACCACCTCGTACACAAGAGGACATCACCACCTCGTACACAAGAGGGCGTCGCCCTCCTCGTACACAAGAGGGCGTCGCCTACCTCGTACACAAGAGGACATCGCCCCTCGTACACAAGAGGGCATCACCCACCTCGTACACAAGAGGACATCACCACCTCGTACACAAGAGGGCGTCACCCACCTCGTACACAAGATGGCGTCGCCCTCCTCTTACTCAAGAGGGCGTCACCCACCTGGTACACAAGAGGGCGTCACCCACCTGGTACACAAGAGCGCGTCGCCCACCTCGTACACAAGATGGCGTCGCCCTCCTCGTACACAAGAGGGCATCACCCTCCTGGTACACAAGAGGGCTTCACCCTCGTACACAAGATGGCGTCACCACCTGGTACACAAGAGGGCGCCACCCACCTGGTACACAAGATGGCGCCACCAACCTGGTACACAAGAGGGCGTCACCTCGTACACAAGAGGGCGTCACCCTCCTGGTACACAAGATGGCGTCACCCACCTGGTACACAAGAGGCGTCACCCTCGTACACAAGATGGCGTCGCCCTCCTCGTCCACAAGATGGCGTCACCCTCGTACACAAGATGGCGTCACCCTCCTCGTACACAAGATGGCGTCACCCACCTGGTACACAAGATGGCGTCACCCACCTTGTACACAAGAGCGCGTCACCCACCTGGTACACAAGATGGCGTCACCCTCGTACACAAGAGTGCGTCACCCTCGTACACAAGATGGCGTCGCCCTCCTCGTCCACAAGATGGCGTCACCCTCGTACACAAGATGGCGTCACCACCTCGTACACAAGATGGCGTCACCCTCGTACACAAGATGGCGTCACCACCTGGTACACAAGATGGCGTCACCCTCTTCGTACACAAGATGGCGTCACCCTCGACACAAGATGGCGTCACCCACCTCGTACACAAGATGGCGTCACCCTCGTACACAAGATGGCGTCACCCTCCTCGTACACAAGAGGGCGTCACCCTCGTACACAAGATGGCGTCCCCCTCGTACACAAGATGGCGTCACCCTCGTACACAAGATGGCGTCACCCTCGTACACAAGATGGCGTCACCCTCGTACACAAGATGGCGTCACCCTCGTACACAAGATGGCGTCACCCACCTCGTACACAAGATGGCGTCACCCTCGTACACAAGATGGCGTCACCCTCGTACACAAGATGGCGTCACCCACCTCGTACACAAGATGGCGTCACCCTCGTACACAAGATGGCGTCGCCCACCTCGTACACAAGAGGGCGTCACCCATCGTACACAAGATGGCGTCACCCTCGTACACAAGATGGCGTCACCCACCTGGTACACAAGAGGGCGTCACCCACCTGGTACACAAGATGGCGTCACCACCTGGTACACAAGATTGCGTCACCCACCTGGTACACAAGAGGGCGTCACCCACCTGGTACACAAGATGGCGTCACCCACCTCGTACACAAGATGGCGTCACCCTCGTACACAAGATGGCGTCACCCTCGTACACAAGATGGCGTCACCCTCGTACACAAGATGGCGTCACCACCTCGTACACAAGATGGCGTCACCCTCGTACACAAGATGGCGTCGCCCACCTCGTACACAAGAGGGCGTCACCCACATCGTACACAAGATGGCGTCACCCTCGTACACAAGATGGCGTCACCCACCTGTACACAAGAGGCGTCACCCACCTGGTACACAAGATGACGTCACCCACCTGGTACACAAGATTGCGTCACCCACCTGGTACACAAGAGGGCGTCACCCACCTGGTACACAAGATGGCGTCACCCACCTCGTACACAAGATGGCGTCACCCTCGTACACAAGATGGCGTCACCCACCTCGTACACAAGATGGCGTCACCCTCGTACACAAGATGGCGTCACCCTCGTACACAAGATGGCGTCACCCTCGTACACAAGATGGCGTCACCACCTCGTACACAAGATGGCATCACCCTCGTACACAAGATGGCGTCCCCACCTCGTACACAAGAGGGCGTCACCCTCGTACACAAGATGGCGTCACCCTCGTACACAAGATGGCGTCACCCACCTGGTACACAAGAGGCGTCACCCACCTGGTACACAAGATGGCGTAACCCACCTGGTACACAAGATGGCGTCACCCCCTGGTACACAAGATGGCGTCGCCCACTTGGTACACAAGAGGGCGTCACCCACCTGGTACACAAGATGGTGTCACCCACCTGGTACACAAGATGGCGTCGCCCACCTGGTACACAAGATGGCGTCGCCCACCTCGTACACAAGATGGCGTCGCCCACCTGGTACACAAGAGGGCGTCGCCCACCTGGTACACAAGATGGCGTCACCCACCTGGTACACAAGATGGCGTCACCCACCTGGTACACAAGATGGCGTCACTCACCTGGTACAAGAGGGCGTCACCCACCTGGTACACAAGATGGCGTCACCACCTGGTACACAAGATGGCGTCACCCTCGTACACAAGATGGCGTCACCACCTCGTACACAAGATGGCGTCACCTGGTACACAAGATGGCGTCACCTCGAACACAGATGGCGTCACCCTCGTACACAAGATGGCGTCACCACCTGGTACACAAGATGGCGTCACCCTCGTACACAAGATGGCGTCACCACCTGGTACACAAGATGGCGTCACCTGGTACACAAGATGGCGTCACCACCTGGTACACAAGAGGGCATCACCCTGGTACACAAGATGGCGTCACCACCTGGTACACAAGAGGGCGTCACCCTGTACACAAGATGGCGTCCCCACCTGGTACACAAGATGGCGTCACCCTCGTACACAAGATGGCGTCACCCTCGTACACAAGATGGCGTCACCCTCGTACACAAGATGGCGTCACCTCTTCGTACACAAGATGGCGTCACGTACACAAGATGGCGTCACCACCTGGTACACAAGAGGGCGTCACCCTCGTACACAAGATGGCGTCGCCCTCCTCGTCCACAAGATGGCGTCACCCTCGTACACAAGATGGCGTCACCCTCCTCGTACACAAGATGGCGCCCACCTGGTACACAAGATGGCGTCACCCACCTTGTACACAAGACTACCCACCTGGTACACAAGATGGCGTNACCCTCGTACACAAGAGTGCGTCACCCTGTACACAAGATGGCGTCGCCCTCCTCGTCCACAAGATGGCGTCACCCTCGTACACAAGATGGCGTCACCACCTCGTACACAAGATGGCGTCACCCTCGTCACAAGATGGCGTCACCCCACCTGGTACACAAGATGGCGTACCCTCTTCGTACACAAGAGGCGTCACCCTGTACACAAGATGGCGTCACCACCTCGTACACAAGATGGCGTCACCCTCGTACACAAGATGGCGTCATCCCTCCTCGTACACAAGAGGGCGTCACCCTCTCACAAGATCGTCCCCCTCGTAAAAGATGGCGTCACCCTCGTACACAAGATGGCGTACCCTCGTACACAAGATGGCGTCACCCTGTACACAAGATGGCGTCACCCTCCTCGTCACAAGATGGCGTCACCCATCTGGTACACAAGATGGCGTCACCCACCTCGTCCACAAGAGGGCGTCACCCCCTGTACACAAGTGGGTCACCCTCCTCGTACACAAGATGGCGTCCCCATCTGGACACAAGATGGCGTCACTCACCTCGTCCACAAGAGGAGCTCACCTCGTACAGTGATCACCAACCCCCAACCTGGTTGGCTTCTTCAAATGAATGGCATTGAGACGCGTAGACTCACATGGAAACCTATAGCCTAAGATAGATACCTATAGACTCACATGAGACCTATAGACTCATATAGATACCAAGACTCACATAGAGACCTATAGACTCATATAACGTAAGGGACCATGGTGATTTACAGCCAACGTCAGTTGAGCGTGGACAATTTAAGCCGAAACATAACATGTAAAAATTAATGTTTAAAAATACTTTTTTTATACAATATAGTATTGTCATCAATGTGACATAAGTATACCAAGTTTGCAGTCGATACCACATTGGGAAGTGGGTTAAAATTGAGTTACAAGATTTGAGAATACAACAAAAACAGAGTTAACTAAAAGCGTGTAAAAAAGAACACCCAGATAGCTCCGAACGGAATTTTGGGCGAAGTTCTGTCAACGAGTAGCAGCACCTATGAAGGCCGCCATGACACACACAGACACACGAGTTCAATGCAATGGCAACAGACCGCGCCGTACGCAAGCACAAAGATCCCCCGTATAGCTTAACAGGCTGTAGGGGCAAGTGCTGTTAGCGAGCACCTACGAAGGCCGGAACGGCACACGAGGGGGTGGGTGGCCAGCACCACGNCCGGCCGCCTTTGTCTCCCCAGTGGCGATGTTTTAACGCACCACAACAGGTACACCTTTGAGGCTGAGTCGACCTAGGGGAGGCTCAGGACCTGTTCAGATACACAACCGCCATTCGCCACTAAGTGGCGGTGACGTCACCACGACGCTTGTGCCAGGCCAAGTGCACCTTGAGGCCACGTGAAGTGTCGAACGCCCGCTGGCAGGAGGTCACGGGGCAGACCCAGCAGGTGCCACGGTCGACTGGCCGAGATGACCGAGCACACACACAGGCACGGCTACCAGCAAGACCATAGATCACAATGTTCATTTTATTTAATTTATTCCATGTACGCGCGTTGCGCGCGCGCGTGCCCACAGTACAAAGTGTCACGCGATGACCACCACGTGGATACAAAAAAGCGTGACGCTGCGACCACTCGGCCCCCCCCCCTCGTGTCGCGGGCAATGCCGCGTTGCCAGAGACGAGACGGTGTCGATCTCGCACCGGAGGACGTGAGAGAGAGTGTGAGAGAGAATGAGAGAGTGTGCGAGGGTGTGAGAGTGTGAGAGAGAGTGAAAGTGTGAGAGAGTGTGAGAGAAAGTGTGAGAGAGAGAGTGAGAGAGTGTGAGAGAGTGAGAGAGTGAGAGAGTGTGAGAGAGAAAGAGTGTGAGAGAGAGTGTGAGAGTGAGTGAGAGTGAGTGAGTGTGTGAGAGAACGTGTGAGAGTGTGAGAGTGTGAGAGTGTGAGAGTGAGAGAGTGTGTGAGAAAGTGTGAGAGTGTGTGAGAGAGAGAGAGTGAGAGAGAGAGTGAGAGAATGTGTGAGAGAGAGAGAGTGTGAGAGAGAGTGTGAGAGAGAGTGAGTGTGTGAGAGAGAGTGAGTGAGAGTGAGTGTGTGAGAGAGTGAGAGAGTGTGAGAGAGTGAGAGAGTGTGAGAGAGAGTGTGAGAGAGAGAGTGTGTGAGAGTGTGTGAGAGAGAGTGTGAGAGAGTGTGTGAGAGAAAGTGTGAGAGTGTGTGAGAGAGAGAGTGTGAGTGTGAGAGAGTGTGTGAGAAAGTGTGAGAGTACGTGTGACAGTGTGAGTGTGACAGTGTGACAGAGTGAGAGAGTGTGAGAGTGTGAGAGAGTGTGAGAGAACGTGTGAGTGTGAGTGTGACAGTGTGACAGAGAGTGTGACAGAGCGTGTGACGAGAGGGCGCGCTGAGTGAGCGGTCCACCGCCTTTCGACACACGGAGCGCACCGCTCGTGATCCGCGATCGAAACCTTCGCGCTCCCTCGCTCTCTCACTCCTCTCACTCTCTCACTCCTCTCTCTCACACACTCCTCTCACTCCTCTCTCTCACTCACTCCTCTCACTCTCGTTATCTCGCTCACTCCTCTCACTCACACTCACTCACTCCTCTCACTCTCTTCTCTCGCTCCTCTCACTCCTCTCACTCCCTCTCACTCACTCCTCTCACTCACACACTCTCACACACTCCTCTCTCTCACTCCTCTCTCTCACACTCACTCCTCTCTCACACTTTCACACTCACAGACTCACACTCACTCCTCTCTCACACTCACTCCTCTCTCTCACACCCACTCTCTCACACTCACTCACTCCTCTCTCTCACACCCACTCTCACCTTCTCACTCTCTCACCCACTCTCACACCCACTCTCTCTCACACTCACTCTCTCACTCACTCCTCTCTTGCGCCCTCTTCACTTTCTCTCTCGCTCACTCTCACTCCACTCTCACAATGTCGCTCTCTCACGCTCACAAAGGTAGTGGTGCAGCCCCTGCAACTTGCTCCGCTCTCCGCTGGCGGAAGGAAGAGCATCATGTCGCTACGAGGAGTTCTACACAGACCCCCCCACCCACCACCCCCCCACTAGACGGCGCTTGGCCTACTCTTCCACGCGGACAAGTATCGGGCCTCGAGTCGAACCAAGTCCTTGGAAAGTTGTGGGCGGCCTCACCCACACACCTGCCCATCCTAAGTAGGCCGCGTGGTGGTGGAGGCGATGGGAGGGTGGGGGGGTTAAGAACCCGANCCCCCCCCCCCCAAACTGTTCGCCTGCCACGCCGGGAGATTAAAGCGGTCCTCCGACGTGGCCGGGCCGCAGCCTGGCGCTTTGGGAATATAAAAATGCAGCACGGCGGCGGCGGCGCTGCAACGCCGCTCTCCTTGCTTTTGGCGGCATTTGTTCAACGGCGGCAAACAAACGAACGAACGAACACGCGGTCAGCAAACAAACAAACAAGGGACAGTAACAACAACAACAAAACGGAAATACTGATTTAAATTAACCGGCGTGCCGGGGGGCCGCTCGCGGCCGCCCCCTTCACCCGCCGCGACGAATTCAGTGACGAGACCTCAGTGGGGGCATGGCGCAGCCGGCGTGCCCCCCCCCCCCCGCCACTCACTCACCTAGCCACCCACTCACCACCTAGCCACCACTCACTCACCTAGCCACCCACTCACTCACCTAGCCACCCACTCACTCACCTAGCCACCCACTCACTCACCTAGCCACCCACTCACTCACCTAGCCACCACTCACTCACCTAGCCACCCACTCACTCACCTAGCCACCCACTCACTCACCTAGCCACCCACTCACTCACCTAGCCGCCCACTCTCACACCTAGCCACCCACTCACTCACTCACCCACTCACCTAGCCACCCACTCACCCACTCACTTACCCACTCACCCACTCACTCACTCACCTACCCACCTACTCACCCACCCACGCACTCACTCACCTACCCACCCACTCACTCACTCACCCACTCACCCACCCACTCACTCACCCAGCCACCCACTCACCTAGCCACCCACTCACTCACTAAACCTAGCCACCCACCCACCTAGCCACCCACTCATNCACTCACCCACTCACACTCACCTAGCCACCCACTCACTCACTCACCTAGTCACCCACTCACCACCTACCCACTCACGCACTCACCTACCCACTCACGCACTCACCCACTCACCCACCCACCTAGCCACCCACTCACGCACTCACTCACCTAGCGACCCACTCATTCACCTAGCCACCCACTCACCTAGCCACTCACCCACTCACTCACCTAGCCACCCACCCACCCACTCATTCACCCACCCACCCACTCACGCACTCACTCACTCACTCACCCACTCACGCACGCACTCACTCACCTAGCGACCCACTCATTCACCTAGCCACCCACTCACCTAGCCACTCACCCACTCACTCACCTAGCCACCCACCCACCCACCCACTCACTCATTCACCCACCCACTCACGCACTCACTCACTCACTCACCCACCCACCCACTCACGCACTCACTCACTCACCTAGCGACCCACTCATTCACCTAGCGACCCACTCATTCACCTAGCCACTCACCCACTCACTCACTCACCTAGCCACCCACCCACCCACCCACTCACTCACTCACCTAGCGACCCACTCACTCACCCAGCGACCCACTCATTCACCTAGCTACTCACCCACCCACTCACCTAGCCACCCACCCACCCACCCACTCACTCACCCACCCCCACTTTTGTAATCCAACGAGCGCACCGAGGAGAGGAAGCACGTCGCACGGTCTCCCTCGGGCTCCGACGCGGAGGAGGCCCCCCCCGCCCCCAAACGACGAAAGTTCGGTGGCCACGGCAACCGCGGGGCGACGGGCGGCACCGCCGTCGGGATGGAGACGACGACGACGGCGGCGGTCGATGGCGCCGCCGTCGAGAGTCGGCGGCGATGGCCGACGGGGGTCCGACGGCCGCGGCAACCGCGGAGCGCCGGCGGCGCCGCCGTTGGGAGGAGATGACGACGACGACGACGGCAACCGCGGAGAGCCGCCAGCGCCGCCGCCGTCGGGGAGGAAGACGGCAGCGGCCGACGGAGGTCCGGGCGGTCGCGCCGGCGGCAGCGGCGTGAGAAATGCGTTGGAAGCGAGGCGACGGCGCCCGTCGCGTGTTGGGTCAGAGCGTCCGCACGGGCACCGGGTAGAGCAGCGACATGTGCTCGGCCCCTTGATGGGCAGCTTGCGGCTCGTGTAGAAGTGGATCACCTCGGGGATGGCGTCGAACGGGGGGCTGTTCTGCCCCAGGATGTACTTGCCCTCCTTGGTGCGCGTCAGCTTCATGTGCATGAAGCCCTGGCTGCTCCTGCCGGGGGGGGGGGGGGGGCAGGGGGGGCGCGGGGTAAACATCAGCACTAGGGAGACGGTGACGGTGCGGCCGAGAATTGGTTCTGGCCACAGCACCCCGTGGTGCCGCGGGGTGGGGCTAGGAGATGTTAACTACCTCGCCTGGTACACAGGAGGTCGTGGGTTCGATCCCGACCCTGACGCCTGCTGCTGTATATGTGGAGTTCGCGGTGTCTCTCTCTCATCATCATCATCACGGTGGCTAGGAGATGTTAACTACCTCGCCTGGTCTACAGGAGGTCGTGGGTTCGATCCCGACCCTGACGCCTGCTACTGTAGATTTGGAGTTTGCGTGTCTCTCTCATCATCATCACAGTGGCTAGGAGATGTTACAAGGCGGCCCCCATAAGTGTGGAATCAGAGGGGAAAATAACCAATTCAGATTATAATTGTTTTGGTTTCTGTAGGCCCAAGACATCTCTGAGCGAGGAAGAACGGAGTCCAGATAATTCTACCCGTCGGAAATCGGAGTCAGGAGGAGGTCGCTGTGGAAGTCAACAGACTGCATCCAGACCACGAGCCAACAACACAGAGCTGCGTTTTTCCGACGATTTCCGACTTATGGTGACACCCTGTAGATCGACGACCGGGGAGGGCGGGAGGGGAGGGGAGGGGCGGGGAGGGGGAAAAAAAGAGGCTGGGAGGGAGAAAATGGTGAAGCGAAACAAACGAAGGAACGTGAAGCAACGCAGAGTGAGGGAGGGGGGGGGTGGTTGCGTGCGACGTGGAAAACAGCCGGCGTCGCTACGCAGAACGCACGCGGTCAGCAACAAACACAAGGGACAGTAACAACAACAACAACACAACGGAAATACTGATTTAAATTAACCGGCGTGCCGGGGGGCCGCTCGCGGCCGCCCCCTTCACCCGCCGCAACGAATTCAGTGACGAGACCTCAGTGGGGGCATGGGGCAGCCGGCGTGCCCCCCCCCCCCGCCACTCACTCACCTAGCCACCCGCCACCCACTCACTCACTCACCCGCCACCCACTCACCTAGCCACCCACCCACTCACCTAGCCACCCACTCACCCACTCACTCACTCACCCGCACTCCCACTCACCTAGCCACCCACCCACCCACTCACTCACCNACTCACCCACTCACTCACCACCCACCTACTCACCCACTCACTCACTCACCTCCCACCCACTCACTCACCCACTCACTCACCTCCCCTCACCCACTCACTCACTCACCTCCCACCCACTCACTCACCTAGCCACCCACTCACCCACTCACCCAGCCACCCACTCACCTAGCCACCCACTCACTCACTCACCCACTCACTCACCTAGCCACCCACTCACTCACCTACCCACTCACCCACTCACCCACCCACCTAGCCACCCACTCACGCACTCACTAGCGACCCACTCATTCACCTAGCCACCCACTCACCTAGCCACTCACCCACTCACTCACCTAGCCACCCACCCACCCACCCACTCACTCATTCACCCACCCACCCACTCACGCACTCACTCACTCACTCACCCACCCACCCACCCACTCACGCACTCACTCACTCACCTAGTGACCCACTCACTCACCCAGCGACCCACTCATTCACCTAGCTACTCACCCACCCACTCACCTAGCCACCCACCCACCCACCCCCACTCTTGTAATCCAACGAGCGCACCGAGGAGAGGAAGCACGTCGCACGGTCTCCCTCGGGCTCCGACGCGGAGGAGGCCCCCCCCACCCCCACACGACGAAAGTTCGGTGGCCACGGCAACCGCGGGGCGACGGGCGGCACCGCCGTCGGGAGGAGACGACGACGACGGCGGCGGTCGATGGTGCCGCCATCGAGAGTCGGCGGCGATGGCCGACGGGGGTCCGACGGCCGCGGCAACCGCGGAGCGCCGGCGGCGCCGCCGTTGGGAGGAGATGACGACGACGACGACGGCAACCGCGGAGAGCCGCCAGCGCCGCCGCCGTCGGGGAGGAAGACGGCAGCGGCCGACGCGGTCCGGGCGGTCGCGCCGGCGGCAGCGGCGTGAGAAATGCGTTGGAAGCGAGGCGACGGCGCCCGTCGCGTGTTGGGTCAGAGCGTCCGCACGGGCACCGGGTAGAGCAGCGACATGTGCTCGGCCCCTTGATGGGCAGCTTGCGGCTCGTGTAGAAGTGGATCACCTCGGGGATGGCGTCGAACGGGGGGCTGTTCTGCCCCAGGATGTACTTGCCCTCCTTGGTGCGCGTCAGCTTCATGTGCATGAAGCCCTGGCTGCTCCTGCCGGTGGGGGGGGCGGGGGGCAGGGGGGGCGCGGGGTAAACATTGGCGCTGGGGGACGGTGACGGTGCAGCCGAGAATTGGTTCTGGCCACAGCACCTCGTGGTGCCGCGGGGTGGGGCTAGGAGATGTTAACTACCTCGCCTGGTACACAGGAGGTCGTGGGTTCGATCCCGACCCTGACGCCTGCTACTGTAGATTTGGAGTTTGCGTGTCTCTCTCATCATCATCATCATCACGGTGGCTAGGAGATGTTAACTACCTCGCCTGGCGTACGGGAGGTCGTGGGTTCGATCCCGACCCTGACGCCTGCTACTGTAGATTTGGAGTTTGCGTGTCTCTCTCATCATCATCATCACAGTGGCTAGGAGATGTTACAAGGCGGCCCCCCATAAGTGTGGAATCAGAGGGGAAAATAACCAATTCAGATTTTTATTTTTTTAGTTTCTGCAGGCCCAAGACGTCTCTGAGCGAGGAAGAACGGAGTCCAGATAATTCTACCCGTCGGAAATCGGAGTCAGGAGGAGGTCGCTGTGGAAGTCAACAGACTGCATCCAGACCACGAGCCAACAACACAGAGCTGCGTTTTTCCGACGATTTCCGACTTATGGTGACACCCTGTAGATCGACGACCGGGGAGGGCNGGGAGGGGAGGGGAGGGGCGGGGAGGGGGAAAAAAAGAGGCTGGGAGGGAGAAAATGGTGAAGCGAAACAAACGAAGAACGTGAAGCAATGCAGAGTGANGGGGGGGTGGTTGCGTGCGACGTGGAAAACAGCCGGCGTCGCTACGCAGAACACGATATCGGATTGCTCCAAACACGCGGGCCGGCCTCCGCTCTCTCTCTCTCTCACACGCGCTCCCACTCCATCTCGCTCTCTCGCTCTCTCTCTCTCTCTCTCACACGCGCTCCCACTCCATCTCGCTCTCTCGCTCTCTCTCTCTCTCTCTCTCACACGCGCTCCCACTCCATCTCGCTCTCTCGCTCTCTCTCTCTCACACGCGCTCCCACTCCATCTCGCTCTCCCGCTCTCCCGCTCTCTCTCTCTCTCACACGCGCTCCCACTCCATCTCGCTCTCTCGCTCTCTCTCACAGGCGCTCCCACTCCATCTCGCTCTCTCGCTCTCTCGCTCGCTCTCTCTCTCTCACACGCGCTCCACTCCATCTCGCTCTCTCGCTCTCCGCTCGCTCTCTCTCTCTCACACGCGCTCCCACTCATCTCGCTCTCTCGCTCTCTCGCTCGCTCTCTCTCACACGCGCTCCCACTCCATCTCGCTCTCTCGCTCTCTCTCACAGCGCTCCACTCCATCTCGCTCTCTCGCTCTCTCGCTCTCTCTCTCTCTCACACGCGCTCCACTCCATCTCGCTCTCTCGCTCTCTCGCTCTCTCTCTCTCACACGCGCTCCCACTCCATCTCTCTCTCGCTCTCTCTCTCTCTCTCACACGCGCTCCCACTCCATCTCGCTCTCTCGCTCTCTCGCTCGCTCTCTCTCACACGCGCTCCCACTCCATCTCGCTCTCCGCTCTCCGCTCTCTCTCTCTCTCACACGCGCTCCCACTCCATCTCGCTCTCCGCTCTCCGCTCTCTCTCTCTCTCACACGCGCTCCCACTCCATCTCGCTCTCTCGCTCTCCGCTCCTCTCTCTCACACGCGCTCCCACTCCATCTCGCTCTCCCTCTCTCCGCTCTCTCTCTCTCTCACACGCGCTCCCACTCCATCTCGCTCTCCGCTCTCTCGCTCGCTCTCTCTCACACGCGCTCCCACTCCATCTCGCTCTCCGCTCTCTCTCTCTCTCTCACACGCGCTCCCACTCCATCTCGCTCTCCCGCTCTNCGCTCTCTCTCTCTCACACGCGCTCCCACTCCATCTCGCTCTCTCGCTCTCTNCTCTCTCTCGCGCTCCCACTCCATCTCGCTCTCCGCTCTCTCTCTCTCTCTCACGCGCTCCCACTCCATCTCGCTCTCCCGCTCTCTCTCTCTCTCACGCGCTCCCACTCCATCTCGCTCTCCCGCTCTCTCTCTCTCTCACACGCGCTCCCACTCCATCTCGCTCTCCGCTNTCTCTCTCTCTCTCACGCGCTCCCACTCCATCTCGCTNTCTCTCTCTCTCTCACGCGCTCCCACTCCATCTCGCTCTCCCGCTNTCCGCTCTCTCTCTCTCTCACACGCGCTCCCACTCCATCTCGCTCTCTCGCTCTCTCTCTCTCTCACACGCGCTCCCACTCCATCTCGCTCTCCGCTCTCCGCTCTCTCTCTCTCACGCGCTCCCACTCCATCTCGCTCTCTCTCTCTCTCTCACACGCGCTCCCACTCCATCTCGCTCTCCCACCCCGCTCTCTCTCTCTCTCTCACGCGCTCCCACTCCATCTCGCTCTCTCGNTCTCTCTCTCTCACACGCGCTCCCACTCCATCTCGCTCTCTCGCTCTCCCGCTCTCTCTCTCTCACGCGCTCCCACTCCATCTCGCTCTCTCGCTCTCCGCTCTCTCTCTCTCACACGCGCTCCCACTCCATCTCGCTCTCTCGCTCTCTCTCTCTCTCACACGCGCTCCCACTCCATCTCGCTCTCTCGCTCTCTCTCTCTCTCTCACACGCGCTCCCACTCCATCTCGCTCTCTCGCTCTCTCTCACACGCGCTCCCACTCCATCTCGCTCTCTCGCTCTCTCTCTCACACGCGCTCCACTCCATCTCGCTCTCTCGCTCTCCCGCTCTCTCTCTCTCACANGCCCTCCCCCTCCCTCTCGCTCCACTCCATCTCGCTCTCTCTCTCTCTCTCACACGCGCTCCCACTCCATCTCGCTCTCNCGCTCTCTCTCTCTCTCACACGCGCTCCCACTCCATCTCGCTCTCTCGCTCTCCCTCTCTCCCCCCCCCCCCCCCCCCTCCCGCTCTCTCTCTCTCTCACACGCGCTCCCACTCCATCTCGCTCTCTCGCTCTCTCTCTCTCTCTCTCTCACACGCGCTCCCACTCCATCTCGCTCTCTCGCTNTCTCTCTCTCTCTCACACGCGCTCCCACTCCATCTCGCTCTCTCGCTCTCCGCTCTCTCTCACACGCGCTCCACTCCATCTCGCTCTCTCGCTCTCTCTCTCTCTCTCTCACACGCGCTCCCACTCCATCTCGCTCTCTCGCTCTCTCTCTCTCTCTCACACGCGCTCCCACTCCATCTCGCTCTCTCGCTCTCGCTCTCTCTCTCTCTCACACGCGCTCCCACTCCATCTCGCTCTCTCGCTCTCCCGCTCTCTCTCACACGCGCTCCCACTCCATCTCGCTCTCTCGCTCTCCCGCTCTCTCTCACACGCGCTCCCACTCCATCTCGCTCTCTCGCTCTCTCTCTCTCTCTCACACGCGCTCCCACTCCATCTCGCTCCTCGCTCCTCTCTCTCACACGCGCTCCCTCCTCGCTCTCCCTCTCTCTCTCTCTCTCACACGCGCTCCCACTCCATCTCGCTCTCCGCTCTCCCGCTCTCTCTCTCGCGCTCCCACTCCATCTCGCTCTCCCGCTCTCTCTCTCTCTCTNTCACGCGCTCCCACTCCATCTCGCTCTCCCGCTCTCGCTCTCTCTCTCTCTCTCACACTCGCTCCCACTCCATCNCGCTCTCTCTCTCTCTCTCACACGCGCTCCACTCCATCTCGCTCTCCCGCTCTCTCGCTCTCTCCCTCTCCACACGCCTCCCCCTCCTCTCTCTCCGCTCCTCTCCTCTCACACCGCTCTCATCTCCCTTTTCCGCTCTCACACGCTCTCTCCCACTCCTCCCGCTCTCTCCCACTCTCCCACTCTCTTCCCCTCTTGTGGTGATGGTGGTAGTGGTGGCTTATTCTGGAGGGGGTGGTAGCGGTGGTGTTGATGGTGGTGGTGATGGTAGTGGTGGTGGTGGTGATGGTGGTAGTGGTGGTGGTGATGGTGGTAGTGNTGGTAGTGGTGGTGGTGATGGTGGTAGTGGTGGTGGTGGTGGTGGTGGTGATGGTGGTAGTGGTGTGGTGGTGGTAGTGGTGGTGGTGGTGGTGGTAGTGTGGTGGTGATGGTGGTAGTGGTGGTGGTGGTGTGGTGTGGTGGTGGTGGTGGTGGTGGTAGCGGTGGTGGTAGTGGTGGTGATGGTGGTAGTGGTGGTGGTAGTGGTGGTGATGGTGGTAGTGCTGGTGGTGATGGTGGTGGTGATGGTGGTAGTGGTGGTGGTGGTAGTGGTGGTAGTGGTGGTGTTAATGGTGGTAGTGGTGGTGGTAATGGTGATAGTGGCGGTGGTGATGATAGTGGTGGTGGTGGTAGTAGTGGTGGTGATGGTGGTAGTGGTGGTGGTAATGCTGGTAGTGGTGGTGATGGTGGTAGTAGTCGTGGTGGTGATGGTAGTAGTGGTGGTGGTGATGGTGGTAGTGGTGGCTTATTCTGGAGGTGGTGGTAGCGGTGGTGGCTGGTGGTGTATTGTTGTGGTGGTGGTGTGGTGGTGCTGGTGGTGGTGATAGTGGTGATGGTGGTAGTGGTGGTGATGGTGGTGGTGAGGGTAGTGGTGGTGATGGTGGTAGTGATGGTGGTAGTGGTGATGGTGGTGATGGTGGTAGTGGTGGTGATGGTGAGGGTGGTGGTGGTGATAATGGTGGTGATGGTGGTAGTGGTGGTGGCTTATTCTGGAGATGGTGGTAGCTGGTGGTGTCTTGTTGTGGTGGTGTGGTGGTAGTGGTGGTGGTGATAGTGGTAGTGATGGTGGTAGTGGTGATGGTGGTGATGGTGGTAGTGGTGGTGATGGTGAGGGTGGTGGTGGTGATAGTGGTGGTGATGGTGGTAGTGGTGGTGGCTTATTCTGGAGATGGTGGTAGCTGGTGGTGTCTTGTTGTGGTGGTGTGGTGGTGGTAGTGGTGGTGGTGATAGTGGTGATAGTGGTGGTGATGGTGGTGGTGATGGTGGTAGTGGTGGTAGTGGTGATGGTGGTGATGGTGGTAGTGGTGGTGGCTTATTCTGGAGGTGGTGGTAGCGGTGGTGGCTGGTGGTGTCTTGTTGTGGTGATAGTGGTGGTGGTATCAGCGTGTGCCGCGGTCAAGAGCGTGCGTCCAGCCACAATGGGCCGGTAATCGAACTCCCGGCGCTCGCAGCACGGGGGTGGGGGGGTCGGGGGGGTGGGGGGTGGGGTTGTGGGGGGGTGGGGGGGTTGCTGATGATGGGGTCTGCGCCGGGGCAGGGAAACACAAAGAGTGAGATCCACACGCCACATTAACCCCGGCCACACGCCACTGGGGCAGGGGGGGGGGGNGGGGGGGGGCAAGGGGGGGTCGTCTTTTTGTCGTACTGCTGCTGACGTCAACGCAGAGCCAACGACTACAATCTGACATTCAGGTGGTCACGTGCAAACAACCGAGCAAAGTGCAATCATCATCATCATCGCTGTGATGTCTCCTTCGTATTTGTGGATAGGGGCGCTGCGTCGTTCCATGTCGTACCACGCCCTCTTTCTGGATGACCACAGTCGCACACCACTACTGGGGAGAGGAGAGAGACATTTAGAGAGGAGTCGGAGAGAGAAACTGAAAGAGGAGAGAGAGAGCAGTGGGCGATGGAGGAGGCGTGTGCTCGTTGGCAGATGACGGGGAGCTCTGCATGCAGATCTGAGCTCCCGTCGGAGGCCGTGGGACTGCGAGGACTGGGTGCAGATGCAGCACTTGTCGTCGTGAAAAAAAGAAAACAGGGGGAACATAGACATAGAGTAGGGAGAGAGGAGGGGTAGAGAGAGGGGGTAGAGAGAGAGGGGGTACAGAGAGGGGGTAGAGAGAGAGGGGTAGAGAGAGGGGGTAGAGAGAAAGAGGGGGTAGAGAGAGGGGGTAGAGAGAGAGAGGGGGTAGAGAGAGAGAGGGGGTAGAGAGAGAGNGGGGTAGAGAGAGAGGGGGTAGAGAGAGACAGGGTAGAGAGAGGGGTAGAGAGAGAAAGGGGTACAGAGAAAGGGTTACATAAAGCAAAGCAGTGAAAAAAACACAAAAACTAAATGATGAACGAAGCAAAGTGCCGACTACACCGAGCATCTTCTTGTTTCCTCTGATCGTAAAAAAAATAAGTGAGATAGAAACAGAGAGAGGAGAGAGTTGCATTCTGGGAGCTCCGGAGCGCCCCTCTCACGGAGGCTCCTCCGGCAGCAGCGGCGGCGGCGTTGCGTGCCGGCAAGTCGCAGGGCTGCCCTTTGCCAGAATCAGAATATTTATTTGTACTGGAGGAATCCGATGAGCTATGAAGCTCTTTGTCAACAGATGTTCCTAACCTTGTGTGTGTGTGTGCGCTATGAACTCGGCGACCTGAGTTCGATTCCCGCTCACGGCCCTGGGCCTCCCTAGGTCGACTCAGCCTCAAATGAGTACTTGGTGCGGTGTGTAAACATCACCACTAGGGAGACAAAGGCGGTCGGGCGTGGTGCTGGCCACCCACCCTCGCTAACAGCACTTGCCCCAGTCTTTAAGGCTATATGGGGGATCTTTGTGTGTGTGACTGACTCAGTCATCTCAATCAGTCACCCGTCACCTGATCTGCCCCGTGACCTCCTGCCAGCGGCGTCGCAACGTGGCCTCAAGGTGCCATGCCTGGCACAAGCTCNTGGTGCATTTGTCACTTAGCCACGTCGAATGGCGGTTGTTTTTAAATCCTTTATATTAAGTTCGCTTGCTTGCTTGCTTGCGACCGTGCAAACCTTTCGGTCTTTTTTAACCCACTTCCCGTGATCCAATCGAGCTGACATTTTGCACACAGACTCGTTGTGCGAGACAATTAATTTCGTGAAATTTTTTTTCCAAATTTTACACTGTTTAGGGAAAACAAATTAAATATTTAATTACCAATTGCTTAATACTGGCAGACAATCATCTGACCCATAGGTGGCAGCCATCTCAAGCCAGAGGACGAGAGGACTCTAGCCGCCACGCATATAAAGGATTTAGAGTGAAAAACTTTGTTTTACGGGTTTACTTATTTAGTGTGACGAACTTATTTTCGCACCGTACGTAGCCAACCGTGCTAATAGGAGGTGCGGGGGTGGAAAGGTCAACAAACTAAACACAAATAAATTAATTGGTCAATCTCGACGCATCTGAAAGCGCCGTGCGATGCGGTGACCACCGCCTTTGTTCGTCGGTGCAGCCAACACCCGCCCATGCGCCAGCCAGCAAAACTTTTTGTTTGCAATGGTATCACACCTTGGTGAATGTATACTTTAGCCGCATCATTACTGTTGTTGTTGTTGTTATTGTTGTTATTACAGCTGTTGTGTTGGCCGGCGGGTCCAGCGCTGCCCAACGCGGAGCTCCTTCTGGGTTTGTTTAGCGGCAAGGGATGGGAAGGCGGGCGACGTGGCTGGGGGACGAGCGTCAGTTGCGGGAGTGAGGGAGGAAGAGTTGTAGAGAGATAGTGAGAGAAGTAGAGAGTTGTAAAGAGATAGCGGGAGAGAGAGCAAGGGTTAGTGAGAGAGAGTGAGCTGGGGAGAGAGCGAGTGAGAGATGGAGAGAGAGTTAGCGAGAGCGAGTGAGCGAGAGAGAGAGAGAGTGAGGGAGAGTTAGCGAGAGAAATAGCAAGAGTTAGAGAGAGAGAGACGGGGAGGGAGAGAGAGTTCGCTGGGGAGAGAGCGAGTGAGATACGGGGAGGGAGAGAGAGTTCGCTGGGGAGAGAGCGAGTGAGAGATGGGGAGGGAGAGAGAGAGAGCGAGTGAGATACGGGGAGGGAGAGAGAGTTCGCTGGGGAGAGAGCGAGTGAGAGATGGGGAAGGAGAGAGAGAGGGAGAGAGTGAGGGAGAGTTAGCGAGAGAGATAGCGAGAGATGACGGGCAAAAGATATAGAGAGTTAGCGGGAAGAAGAGTGAGCGAGGGAACGAGAGGAGAGGTAGAGAGTTGTAAAGAGAGAGTGAACAAGAGAGAGTTATAGCTGCAGAGAGCGAGAGAACGAGAGAGTGAGAGAGAGGTAGAGAGTTGTAAAGAGAGAGTGAACAAGAGAGAGTTCGCTTCAGAGAGCGAGATTGGTAGAGAGTTGTAGAGCGATAGTGAGAGAGTCATCGACAGAGAGTTGGCTGGAGAGAGAGCAAACAAGAGAACGAGAGCGAGCAAAAGAGAGAACTAACGAGAGAGAGTTGGTTGGAGAGGGAGCGAGCGAGAGAACGAGAGAGTGAGGGAGCGAGAGAGTTGTAGAGAGATAGCGCGAGAGTTATCGACAGAGAGTTAGCTGGAGAGCGAGAGAACGAGAGAGGGAGGGCCCCCCCCCCCCCCCACTTTGCCAAGCGGCGATCCATCACGGCGGACGCCGCGATGGCGCTCGTGGTGAGCGCTTTCTGTCGGCAGTGCCGGGAACAATGGCCGAGCCCTCGGCTTCCTTCCTTCCGCCCGCCAGGCCGGCCGACCGCTCGGTGAACCCCGGAGTGTGTACGGTGTGTGTGTATACGGTGTGTTGTGTACGTTGTGTGTGTATACGGTGTGTGTGTATACGGTGTGTGTGTGTACGGTGTGTGTGTGTGTACGGTGCGTGTGTGTGTACGGTGCGTGTGTACGGTGTGTGAGTGTACGGTGTGTGTGTACCGTCTATGGGTCTCTGTGTGGGTCTATGGGTCTCTGTGCGAGTCTACGGGTCCTGTGCGAGTGTATGGGTCTCTGCGCGAGTCTACAGGTCCTATTGTGAGTAAATGGGTCCGTGGGTGAGTCTACGTCCGTGAGAACGATGTGTGGGTGAGAGAGAGAGAGACTGACTTGGGAGAGAGAGAGAGCGAGGGAGAGTGAGAGTGAGGGCGGGGAGACTGACTTGAGTGAGAGGGAGTACTCGTTCTTGCTCGTCTCGCTGTTGCGCACCAGGTAGCTCGACTCCTGCACAGCCTCAGGAGGTTCTCAGCGTCCACCGGCCGATGGCGCCGTGGTACCAGCTGGGGGGAGGGAGGGGGCAGCAGGGAAGGGGGCAGGGGGGGGGCAGCAGGGAGGGAGGGCACAGACGCAGATCCCCCGGTAAGAGAGGGACGACTCAACTATGTGTTTACGTTACCAGGCAGCAACGTCCACGCTGATCTACAACCTGGGGGTCTGCCACAGGTGATGGTTGCGTGGGGGACATCGCCACCGGGCACTCACCGTACCGGCGGCCTTCACAGCTGCTACAGCCCTTTCCCCAACAGTCTGTCCAGGCCACACGGGGGGCGGTGAAGACTTTGCCTGTGCGCGTGGAGGAGGGGGGTGGGGGGGGCGGCGACGTACACTTGCTTGTCGAGCGGCAGGCCGGGGTCGATCTTCTCCCCGATGGGGCCGTAGTGCTCGGGGCTCATGCGCACGCCGCCGGCGCCCTTCAGGTGCCGCGGGTGGCACAGCAGGCGCTCCTCCCCGCCGCCGCCGGCAGCGTCGACGCCGTCGTCGCCGCCGTCGCCGAGATGCCGGGCGCCGCACGGCCATCCCTCCGTCCAGCTGAACTGGGGGGTGGGGGGGGGGTGTTGGGGGGGGGGGCGGCAGCGCCACCCGGCAAGCGGGGAAGCCGACGCAGCGGGCAGCGTTGGCACGAAGGCGATTAGTCGGCCTCTCGCGACGCGCGTCGTCAAACACTGGTCCCAACAAAAAAAATTATTTTTTTCTGGCTGGACTTTTGCAGCTGTTTAACTATCTTCTTGGTTCTTTCGGTAAAGTCACGTAGAGGGAAATAATAAAATAATAAAAATAAAACATTAAAAACTACGACGTTTCGGCCACAACGCAAGCAGCCGTCCTCAGGTGAAGAACAGGTCTGTCGGAAAGACAGCGTCTGACGGTGATGATGATGATAAAGCGTCTTTCTGACAGACCTGTTGTGCTGGACTATAGGCAGCCACGTGCAACGTAGCCACCAGCAGCACCACCATCATCATCACCACCATAATCATCATCACCACCACCAGCACCACCACCAGCACCACCACCACCACCACCATCATCATCACCACCATCGCCACCACCACCATCGCCACCACCACCATCATCACCACCACCACAAGCACCACCACCACCATCACCACCATCACCACCACCAGCACCACCACCAGCACCACCACCATCATCACCACCACCATCACCACCACCACCACCATATCATCACCACCACCAGCAGCACCACCACCAGCACCACCACCATCATCACCACCACCATCATCATCATCACCACCACAAGCACCACCATCATCATCATCATCACCACCACCATCACCACCACCACCATCACCACCACCACTTATCACCACCACCACCACCATCATCATCATCACCATCACCACCATCACCACCACTCGGTTTATTATTTAAATGGTAAATAGGAGACAGCTCTCCTGTTCACGCTACTCCTCTACTCGGAGCGCTCGTGCCAGGCTAGGTGCACTTCAGTGGCACCCAGCCACCCCACTCAGGCAAGATGAAAATCGAAGGCACGCACAAAAACAAAACAGATCCATGCAGAACTCCAAGCATCTATTTGTCTTTCTCGCAACAAAAAAAATGTGGCTTTAAAGACAGAAATCAGTCGGGCAGATTGGCGACGAAGGCACGCACACACACGCACACACACACACGCACGCCCACACACCGCCAACCTGCCACGCCACAACGTCGCCACGCCGGCACGTGACAAGCGGGTCACAAGCGCCGTGGACGTGTGGGGCGGCGCTCACTCCCGGGGGTGCCCTGGGCCGGTCCGCACGGCAACACGCCCCCCCACCCCTCCTCCTGCACCGCCGCCGCAGGGTCGCGGTGTCCACCAGTCGCAGCGCCAGCGGCTCCGTGCGCGGCGATCGTCGACGCCGCGGGAATCCGACCACGACCATCGCCGGCATCGCCAACCGCGGCCAACGAGGAGGCAATCTCCCCCCCTCCACCCCATCGACGGCCCCCGCTCCCACCCCACCACGTGAGCTCACCTTGCAGGGCCTTGCTGAGCGGGCCTCGCTTCCACTCCAGGGCTCCTCGTACTCGTCGGGGGCCTCTCGTCGTCCTGGGGGAGGCGGCTGTCCCTGGCGGCCGCGTGGGCCGCCCCCCCTCCCGCCGCCGCCGCCGCGGGCCCCCCGCCCTCGTCGCCTCCGCTCGGCTCCGGCAACGTCGCCGCGCCGGTCGATCTCGAGCCGGCGGCGGCGGCGACGGTGCCGGCGGCGGCCGCCCGTGCCAAGAAGGGCGGGACTCCCCGTTCTCGCGAGGCTCGTAGGGGTTGTCGTAGAGCGGCTGGCCGCCAGCGCCCCCCGGCTTCTCTGGTCCTTCAGAGACTGCTTGCGGATTTCTGTTGGGTTGGCGGTGGACGGGAGGGGGCGGGGGAGGGGGGCGGAGATGTCACGTGTGTCATAGCCGAGCGGTGAGCGCTGCGCTACNAACCCGGCAACCGAGTTCGATTCCCGTTGCCAACCAAATCTGAACCGTTCCTGGAATTCTCCGCCATCGACTCGGTCTGACACGGGTACCCGGTGTGGTGTGCAAACATCAACATTGGGGAGACAAAGGCGGCCGGGCGTGGTGCTGGCCACCCACCCCTCGTGCGCCGCACCGGCCTTCACAGGTGCTGCTCGCTAACAACACTTGCCCCAACAGTCTGTTCAGGATATACGGGGGATCTTGATATTTGTTGTCCGGCGTTTCGCTCCCCCACCCACACCGCTCCCCCACCCCCACCGCTCCCCCACCCCCACCGCTCCCCCACCGCTCCCCCACCCACACCGCCCCCCCACCGCTCCCCCACCCACACCGCCCCCCCACCCCACCCACACCGCTCCCCCACCGCCCCCCACCCACACCGCCCCCCCACCGCTCCCCCACCCACACCGCCCCCCCACCGCTCCCCCACCCACACCGCCCCCCCACCCCACCCCCACCCACACCGCTCCCCCACCCACACCGCCCCCCACCCACACCGCCCCCCCCGCTCCCCCACCCACACCGCCCCCCCACCGCTCCCCCACCCACACCGCCCCCCCACCCCACCCACACCGCTCCCCCACCCACACCGCCCCCCACCCACACCGCCCCCCACCGCTCCCCCACCCACACCGCCCCCCACCCACACCGCTCCCCCACCCACACCGCCCCCCACCCACACCGCTCCCCCACCCACACCGCCCCCCACCCACACCGCTCCCCACCCACACCGCCCCCCACCCACACCGCTCCCCCACCCACACCGCCTCCCCACCCACACCGCTCCCCCACCCACACCGCCCCCCACCCACACCGCCCCCCACCGCTCCCCCACCCACACCGCTCCCCCACCGCTCCCCCACCCACACCCTNCCCCACCCACACCGCTGGAACCCCCACCGCCCCCACCCACACCGCCCCCCCCACCCACCACCATCCCACCCTCAGGGCACCAACCTCATCCCCCACATGGCCACACTCGCACTCCCCGCGTGTGTGGGCATGCCCTCACTCCCAGCCCGATCGAGAGAGAGTCCATGGGGGAAGGGAGTTCCACGACATCTGTGCGTGACCACTAACCCCTTCGCTGCTGCTGCGCTGCTTCCACAGCGCCACATCACAGGCAGCCACTGTGGCAACCACAGCCACCACCAGCATCACCAAAACCATCACCGCTGGCACTGCCACCACTACCACCGCCACCATCACCAAAACCATCACCGCTGGCACTGCCACCACTACCACGACTACCACCGTCGCCACCACCGCCACCATCACCAAAACCATCACCGCCACTGCCACCACCCGCCACCACCGCCANCGCCATCACCAAAACCATCACCGCTGGCACTGCCACCACTACCACAACTACCACCGTCGCCACCACCGCCACCAGCATCACCAAAACCATCACTGCTGGCACTGCCACCACTACCACGACTACCACCGTCGCCACCACTGCAACCGCCACCACCCTCACCAAAACCATCACCGCCGCCACCACCGCCACCGTCGCCACCACCACCACGTCGCCACCACCACCAGGAACTCGGAGCTCAGTGACCGAGCTGGTATTTGCGGCGTCAAATGACTTTCTCTGTTGTAGAGGACCGCCCGTGACTTCCCCGCGGCAAGCGCCGATTACGACGTGGTGAGCTCAGCCTCGGTGAGCTGTCGGCAGCGCGGAGAACGATACTTTTTATTTATTTTTCTGGTAGGGTGGGGGAAAGATTGTTAAAAAAAGAAGTGTGATTTGCCGAGCGGCGGAGGCTGCGGATGCGAGCGGTTTTTTGGTTATCGCTCCGTGAGCGGTGAACGGAAATGATTTCAACTGCAAATAATGTCAAGGTTAACTTCACACACGCAGAGACGGCTTTCGTGTCCGATGTCATTCACAATCGCGGTCCTTGGGCGCGATTGCGGGAATCTATGAAGGTGGCGTTAAACCCACCGCCAATTATTATTTCAATGAAAAATTATAATTAGTCTCTCCGTTGAACTTTCGTTGTTGCTGCTGCTGCTGCTGTGATGGAGTACGTATGGCAAGATGCCACCACGGCTGTGGCGGAGATATACCACCGGACTAAAAGCGAAATTATTTTCATTTTACCAGATAAGGCTCAGTTGTTGAGCTGCTAGACAGCTTTTTTCAGAAGCGGCCTGGCCACAAATGATAGCGCAACGAAGTGGCTCATCATCATGACATGGAAATGTATGGCAGTTGAGTAAACTCTAAACGCGTGGTGATGTTGAGTCTAATATGGAGTGGATAAACCGGAGGACCCTGGAGAAAAATCCACGCTACCACGGGGAGAGAGACACGCAAACTCCAAATATACAGCAGCAGGTGTCAGGGTCGGGATCGAACCCACGACCTCCTGTGTACCAGGCGAGGTAGTTAACATCTCCTAGCCACCGTGATGATGATGAGAGAGACACCGCAAACTCCAAATATACAGCAGGCATCAGGGTCTGAGATCGAACCCACGACCTCCTGCATACCAGGCGAGGTAGTCAACATCTCCTAGCCACCGTGATGATGGTAAGAGAGAGACACGCAAACTCCAAATATACAGCAGCAGCAGCAGGCGTTAGGGTCGAGATCGAACCCACGACCTCCTGGGTTACCAGGCGAGGTAGTCAACATCTCGCCACCGCGGCGCCCTTAATCGTCAGCAGCAGTGCCACACTAGCGATCCAGAGGGTTCCGGTTCGACTCCATCTCCTCGCCACAGCGCCCGGCCCTGCCCACCCAGCAGCAGCAGTGTACGCGTCAACTCAGCCTACGACCGGCAGGTCTCGTGCGGTGGGTAAAGTGTGGGGTGCTCCCCACACACTCGTCAGAGGTCGAAACGGGTTTTGATTCCTTACCCGTACCCGGCCGCACCAGGGTCGCAAACGGGTACCCGTACCTGGCCATACCCGTACCCTACCCGTACCCGGCCGGGTACGGGTAGGGTACGGGTACCCGATTGCGACCTCTGGGATGAAGCCATGTTGCAGGCGCGGGTGGGTTGATTCTAGGAACTTGAATTGTAAGAAGAGACAAACGTTGGGAAATGAGTGACAAACGGTTACTCACCAGTGACTCACGGTCTACCCGTACCGGCCGCACCAGGGTCGCAAACGGGTACCCGTACCCGTACCGGCGGGTACGGGTAGCCGGGTATCGGGTAGGGTATCGGGTACCCGGTTGCGACCTCTGAAACTCGTCCAAGACGTTCAAAGCCGGCGCGGAAAAGGAGCCTCCCCCCCCCCACCTTCTGCCGGCAGTGGCGTGAGCAAGGAACTTGCAGGGCCGCACCTTTACCCTTCCTCCCCGAGTTATCAATTGAGGGCAGCCTTCGCTGGGCCTCAGGAATGCGTTTTCGAGGGGAGTCCACAATGCACAAGGCCGTGCGGTCTCCGAGTCTCGTATCAGGGTGCAGGGGGTGTACAAGGATACAGGGTGCTGTGATAAGATGGCCGTGGGGTGGTGGGACGGCCACGGAGTGGTGGGATGACTGTGGAGTGGTGGGACGGACGCGGAGTGGTGGGATGACTGCGGAGTGGTGGGACGGACGCGCCCGGCGTACCGGCCATGAGCCTCTGTGCCTCGTAGGGCTCCATGTAGCCGTCGTTGTCCGGGCCGGGCCGCTCCTCCCCCGTGGCGGCGGCGGCGGCCGTGGCGGTGGCGGTGGAGCGCGCCGATGACCCCCGCGGGGCATCGTACGGGTCGGCGTAGTCGTCCACAATCGCAAACTACGCAGGCATGTACACACGCATGCAGAAACGCACGCACACACGCAGACACACGCAGACACATGCACGGACACACACGCACGCACACACGCAGACACATGCACGCTCAGACACACACAGACACACATACAGACACACACACACAGACACACACACACACAGACACACACACGCAGACACACACGCAGACACACGCACATCCAGACGCAGACACACACATGCAGACACATGGGGAGATGACACACGGACAATATGAATACAAAGATAAAGATCCCCGTGTAGCCTTAACAGACTGCAGGGGCGAGTGCTGTTGGTGAGCACCTATTAAGGCCAGGACGTCACACGAGTGGGTGGGAGGCCAGCACCACACCCGGCCGCCTTTGTCTCCCTAGTGAGGATGTTCGCACACCGCACCAGGTACTCATTTGAGGCCGAATTGACTTCGGGAAGACCCAGGACCAGTTCAGATAAACATCACCGATTTTGGCCGTGAGCGGGAATCAAACTGGGGGCCGGCGGTTATTGTCGCGCAGTGCGCTAACCATTGCGCCACCACTCCCCTGGACACATACACGTGCACAAGGACAAACACACACGTGCACACAGGATAGATGACACAAAGAAGCGGACTGTGTAAACACGAGGAGGTGGGGGAGGAGATGACACGCACGGGTGATGCAAAGACAAAGCCCCCCCACGTAGCCTTGAACAGGCCGTCAAGTGTGCAAAGCTTTGAAAGTAAACTTTCAAAGCTATTTTTATTTTATTTTACAAGTTGAGGCCCACCACTGGGCTCGGCAGTCCTTCATCAGAAGCGTCCTGGCCATCACAAATGATAGTTCAACGAAGTGGCTTATCATCATCATCATCACCACGCGGAAACGTAGAGCAGCAGCCTGATACTCTCTAAACGTTGATGTTGATTCTAAATGCGTAGGGATCAACCGGAGGACCCCGGGGGAAAATCCACGGNAGAGAGAGAGAGACACGCAGACTCAAAATATACAGCAGCAGGCTTCAGGGTCGGGATCGAACTCACGACCTCCTGCGTACCAGGCGAGGTAGTTAACATCTCCTAGCCACCGTGATGATGATGAGAGAGAGACACGCAGACTGCAAATACACAGCAGCAGGCGTCAGGGTCGGGATGGAAACCACGACCTCCTGTAGACCAGAAGAGGTAGTTAACATCACCTCGCCACCGTGATGATGATGAGAGAGAGACACGCAGACTCCAAATACACAGCAGCAGGCTTCAGGGTCGGGATGGAACTCACGACCTCCTGTAGACCTGTAGACCAAGCGAAGTAGTTAACATTACCTAGCCACCGTGATGATGATGAGAGAGAGACACGCAACTCCAAATACACAGCAGCAGGCTTTAGGGTCGGGATGGAACCCACGACCTCCTGTGTACCAGGCGAGGTAGTTAACATCTCCTAGCCACCGTGATGATGATGAGAGAGACACGCAAACTCCAAATATGCAGCAGCAGGCGTCAGGGTCGGGATCGAACCACGACCTCCTGCGTACCAGGCGAGGTAGTTAACATCTCCTAGCCACCGTGATGATGATAGAGAGACAGAACTCAAAATATACAGCAGCAGGCGTCAGGGTCGGGATCGAACCCACGACCTCCTGCATACCAGGCGAGGTAGCTAACATCTCACCGGGCAGCGGACCGCAGCAAGAGCAATCGGCGCACCCTTCAACGCTGCCACACGCCACGGGTTTGTTTGGTTTGGCTGCGTCGGGTGGTGGAGGGTTACTACGACACAATTTCACTCCAATCATTGGGTGGTGGCCTACACAACGCAACATAACTAACCGATAAAAAAAAAGTTTCCCAAGCTTCGTTCCCGCGAGTCGTTCCGAAAAGTGGATTGGCCAGACTCGGGCCGATTGCGAGCGGGTGACGCTGTGGTTATCACCGTTCGATTAACACGGAGGCTTTCGCGGCCGACATTATCCATAATCGAGGGTTTTTTTGGGGGTTAGATCGCGTTTAAGATAAATGTGCCGTTAACCGCCGCCACGGGCACGGCCAGTTAGCAAAGGTTTCTAGATTTGAAGCTTTCGTGACTGCAAGGATTCATACTCTTAGGTTTTTTCGGTATAGTCACGTAGGTAAAAATAAATAATAAAATAAAAATATAAATAAAATAATCAATCACGACGTTTCGGAGGCAACACAAGTCTCCGTCATCAGGCGGGACCGTCACAGCCAGATTTACTGTATCACCTTGATACAGTAAATTTATCTGTGATGGTCCCACCTGAATATATAGTCACATAGTCACTTTAAGATTTTTTTTGTTCATGTTTTTGTTTTTTGTTTGTTGCGGTTGCACCCGATTCAAGAGCCGAATGGCTCACAGGGCTATACCTAATACATGAACTTGAACCTGATGATGAAGACTTGTGTTGCCTCCGAAACGTCGTGATGTATTATTTTATTTCTATTATTACTTCTATTAATTTCATGACTTATTTTTACCTACGCGACTTTAGCAAAGGTTTGTCACGTAAACCGCACGTGCCAATGAGTTTACTGGTTCAGCACTAACCGGTTGCGTGTTGGAGGAGTGGGCCCACCACAATTGACGCCCACCACATTTACAATCCGAACACTGTTGGCGTTTCACCGCTGATCACAACATCAACAACAACAAGCAGGTTTCTGCCCGTCGCACCGATGACCAGTTGGCTCAACTGGTNACCACTCTCATCTTCTTGGTTCTTTCGGTAAAGTCACGTAGAAGGGAAATAATAAAATAATAAAATAAAACATAATAAAATAANATACTAACATAATATATTAATTTTATTAAGTTCACTTGCTTGCTTGCGCGCTTACGACCGTGCAAATCTTTCTTTTATGTTTTATTTTATTATTTAAAAATAATACATAATAAATAACATAATAATATAATATAATAATATAATATTATTTTATTATGTTATTTTTATTATTTTATTATTTCCCTTCTACGTGACTTTACCGAAAGAACCAACGAGTTGAATCCCTGCAGTCACGAAAGCTTTCAATCGAAATGGTAACCAACTGGCCACGTTTTGCTGACGTGACGAACATCACCAAGTCGGCTGCCGTCGCGTGCTGGTGGAGGGTTCAACAACACACACATTCACTTCCGCGAGATCTAACCCCCGCGGTTGCGGCCGTGACGTTTGCGACGACTGCGTTCCGTTTCACCCAGGAGCGCCTCGCCGCCGGGGGTGGGGGGGGTCCCCGCGACTCGTTTTCAGGAGGGTCCTGCCAAGTTTTCTGGGTCGGGTGGCGCACCGGCGGGGGGGGCGGTGGGGTGACTAGCGTCGTCCTTTCCTCGCTTTCCGCACGCTCTGTCGAGCGGAGAGAGCCGTGACGGTGGTGGCGGTGGCTGCGGCTGCTTTTGCCGCAAACTGCCGGCAAAGTGGCCCAGTGTTGAACCTTCAACAAAATTTACGTCGTGATTTTTATTTTATTTTTATTTTAAAAATTTTGACCTACGTGACTTTACCGAAAAAACCCAAGAACATGAATCCTTGCAGTCACGAAAGCTTCAAATCTAGAATCTTCAACAAAGCGTCGGGGGGGGGGGGGGGGGGGGCGGGTGGCGTTGGCGCGTCGCAAGTTTTGTTTTCGTCGTCGCCTGTGGCCACGTTCGCTTCTGAAAAAGCTCGTCGCTCAGTGGGCTCTAGCTGGTAAAACATAAATAAGTAGATCAGCTTGATTTTTCTTATTGGTTTACCTTTCCGATAATTTGCGCTCACATCGTGTTTTTTGTTTGTTATCGTTCGTCGGATTGCTCGTGCCGTGGAAATAAACATTATGATGCTGAATCACAAGAAGAACAAGCATTATTGTTGTTATTGTTACTAACCAGGGCGACCCGAACCACGAGACCTCGGCAAAGAGAGCGCACATGCATCACTGGGTCTGTGCAAATAGAGGGGCTACAAGGGCATGTCCAGGCAAAGCCTCTCACTCACTCTCACTCCCTGTCACCCTGCTCCTCACTCTCACCCTTCCTCTTACTCTCACCCTGCCTCTCACCCTCTCTCACCCTCTCTCACCCTGCCTCTCACTCTCACCCTCTCTCTCACCCTCTCTCACACTCTCACTCTCTCTCACCCTGCCACTCACTCTCACCCTCACTCTCACCCTGCCTCTCACTCTCACCCTCTCACTCACTCTCACTCCCTCTCACCCTCTCTCTCACCCGGCCTCTCACTCTCACCCTGCCTCTTACTCTCACCCTCTCTCACCCTTCCTCTTACTCTCACCCTGCCTCTCACTCTCACCCTCTCTCTCACCCACTCTCTCTCTCTCTCACCCTCTCTCTCACCCACTCTCACCCTCTCACTCACTCACTCTCTCACCCTCTCACTCACTTTCACTCTCTCACACCCTTCCTCTTACTCTCACCCTGCCTCTCACCCTCTCTCACCCTCTCTCTCTCACTCTNACCTCTCACTCTCACTCANCCTCTCTCTCTCACACCCTCTCTCCCCTCTCTCTCACCCGGCCTCTCGCTCTCACCCTGCCTCTCACCCTCTCTCTCTCACACTCACCCTCTCTCACTCTCCCTCTCTCTCACTCTCACCTCTCACCCTCTCACTCACTCTCACTCCCTCTCACCCTCTCTCACCCTCTCTCTCACTCTCACCCTGCCTCTCACTCTCACCCTCTCTCACCCTCTCTAACCCTTACTCTCACTCTCACCCTCACTCTCACCCTGCCTCTCACTCTCACCCTGCCTCTCACCCTCTCTCACTCTCACCCTCTCTCACCCTCACCTCTCTCTCACCCTGCCTCTCACTCTCACCCTGCCTCTCACCCTCTCTCTCACTTCCACCCTCTCTCAACCCTTCCTCTCACTCTCACCCTCTCAATTCAGGAACTCCAGAATGCAAAAACGTATAGCCTGTAACAGACTGTAGGGGCAAGTGCTGTTAGCGAGTAGCACCTATGAAGGCCGGCACGGCACACGAGGGGGTGGTTGCCAACACCACGCCCGGCCAACTTTGTCTCCCCAGTGGCGATGTTTACGACACACCGCACCAGGTACTCATTTGAGGCCGAGTCGACCTAGAAAGAGGCGAGGAAGCAAGCCCACACTTCACCCCACCGGACACACGAGGGATCAGCCGCCCATCGGTCAACTGTGGGTGGACCGATTCACGCCACTGCTGAGTGGACAGAGGCAGTGGTGTGGGGGGGTGGGGGGGTGCAGAAGGGGGGGGGATTTAAGAGAAACGGGGCCCTCATCGTTTCGACGGCCGCGTCGACCAGGAGATGGAGTCAAACCCGAGCTCCGGATCGCGGCGACGACGCCGAAGCCACCGCGGCGGTGGTCGCCGGCGGTGTCACCGGCGGTGGTCGCCGGCGGTGTCGCACGCCAAGCGCACGGCGAGAAAACCACGAAAACCACACGCCGGCAGGTGCCGCGGTCACGTGACCACGAGGGCCGCACCTACGCGGCCCCACCTCGAGTCTCGCCCCCCCCCCCAACTCCCGAGCCACCCCACCACCTCTCTATGCCAACGCACGCCAAGGAGTTGTTTTCGTTGTTGTTGTTGTTGTAAAGGAGCGGCGATGGAGGACTCCCACAGCCACGCCGCGCAACGGAGCGCACGGGCGGCTGACCGACGGCGCGTCGATCGAGCACCTGGGTGCGTCTACGGGTCTCTGTGTGAGTCTACGGGTCTCTGTGTGAGTCTACGGGTCTGTGTGAGTCTACGGGTCTGTGCGAGTCTACGGTCTCTGTGCGAGTCTACGGGTCTGTGTGAGTCTACGGGTCTGTGTGAGTCTACGGGTCTGTGCGAGTATACGGGTCTGTGTGTCTACGGGTCTCTGTGAGTCTACGGGTCTGTGTGAGTCTACGGGTCTGTGCGAGTCTACGGGTCTCTGTGAGTCTACGGGTCTGTGTGAGTCTACGGTCTGTGTGAGTCTACGGGTCTGTGTGAGTCTACGGGTCTGTGTGAGTCTACGGGTCTGTGTGAGTCTACGGGTCTCTGTGCGAGTCTACGAGTCTGTGTGCATCTACGGGTCTCTGTACGAGTCTACGGGTCTCTGTTTGAGTCTATGGGTCTGTGTGAGTCTACGGGTCTCTGTGTGAGTCTACGGGTCTGTGTGAGTCTACGGGTCTCTCTGTGCGAGTCTACGGGTCTGTGCGAGTCTACGGGTCTCTGTACGAGTCTACGGGTCTGTTTGAGTCTACGGGTCTCTGTGTGAGTCTACGGGTCTCTGTGTGAGTCTATGGGTCTGTGAGTCTACGGGTCTCTGTGTGAGTCTACAGGTCTCTGTGAGTCTACGGGTCTCTGTGCGAGTCTACGGGTCTCTGTGTGAGTCTACGGATCTCTGTGTGAGTCTTTGGGTCTCTGTGTCTCTATGGGTCTCTGTGTGAGTCGATGGGTCTCTGTGCGAGTCTACGGGTCTCTGTGTGCGTCTACGGGTCTCTGTGCGAGCCTACGGGTTTGTGCGAGTCGATGGGTCTCTGTGCGAGTCTACGGGTCTCTGTGTGAGTCTACGGGTCTCTGTGCGAGTCTACGGTCTCTGTGCGAGCCTACGGGTCTCTGTGCGAGTCTACGGGTCTCTGTGTGCGTCTACGGGTCTCTGTGCGAGTCTACGGTCTCTGTGCGAGTCTACGGGTCTCTGTACGAGTCTACGGGTATCTGTGTGAGTCTACGGGTCTCTGTGTGAGTCTACGGGTCTCTGTGTGCGTCTACGGGTCTCTGTGCGAGTCTACGGGTCTCTGTGTGAGTCTACGGGTCTCTGTGTGAGTCTACGAGTCTCTGTGCGAGTCTATGGGTCTCTATGTAAGTCTATGGGTCTCTATGTGAGTCTAAGTGTCTCTGTGCGAGTCTACGGGTCTCTCTGCGAGCCTACGGGTCTCTGTGCGAGTCTACGGGTCTCTGTGCGAGTCTATGGGTCTCTATGTAAGTCTATGGGTCTCTATGTGAGTCTAAGTGTCTCTATGTGAGTCTAAGTGTCTCTGTGCGAGTCTACGGGTCTCTGTGCGAGCCTACGGGTCTCTGTGCGAGTCTACGGGTCTCTGTGCGAGTCTATGGGTCTCTATGTAAGTCTATGGGTCTCTATGTGAGTCTAAGTGTCTCTGTGTGAGTCTACGGGTCTCTATGCGAGTCTACGGGTCTCTGTGCGAGTCCACGGGTCTCTGTGCGAGTCTACGGGTCTCTGTGCGAGTCCACGGGTCTCTGTGCGAGCCCACGGGTCTCTGTGTGAGTCTACGGATCTCTGTGTGAGTCTATGGGTCTCTATGTGAGTCTACGGGTCTCTGTGCGAGTCCACGGGTCTCTATGAGAGTCTACGGGTCTCTGTGCGAGTCCATGGCTATCCGGTGTCATCGCTCAAATCGGGAAATCGAATCCAGGGCTCTCAAGTGTTGCCTGTTCAGTGTCTCCGACACGGCCATCGTGAGTCCCCCCGCCCAACCCTCCCTCCCCCAAGCCACCTGCCCCCCCCAACCCTCAAGTCCATTGTTTCCAAAATCTGTGGGGGGGGGGGCAGGGGGAGGGGTTTGGGGACACGGAGGGCCCCCCCCCCCCCACATCCACCCTTCCCCCCTGGGAGTCCAAATCTGTGACCCTCTCCTCCTGGCACGGAGCATGGGAGGGATGCGCAGGAGCCGCTTAGAAAGAAAAGAAACGGCAGTCGCACGACGCAACGGCGGCGGTGACACCCGCCATGCTGCAGCTGAGAGTCGCAGCGTCGATGAAGGCCGCCGCACGGTGGCACGTGGAGGGGAGCAGGGGGGGGTGTNGGGGGGGAGCGGGGGGGCGGGGGAGCGGGGGGGGAGCGGGGGGGCGGGGGAGCGGGGGGGGGAGCNGGGGGGCGGGGGAGCGGGGGGAGCGGGGTGGCCAGCGACGGCAAGGCCCGGGGCTGCCACCTTTCGTCGATGCCCGTGGCCATGTTGACATGGGCATGGCACACAAGGGAATGGAGTTGCCAACACCACGCCCGGCCAACTTTGTTCCCTAGTGGCGATGTTTACTACACACCGCACCAGGTACTCATTTGAGACCGAGTCGACCTAGGGGAGGCCGAGGTCCGGTTCAGATAATCGCCACCGGCGGGTTCGTAGCACGGCGCTCTCAAATGAAGAGAAATATCCCCCGTGCAGCTGCGACGGACTGTTGGGGCAAGTGCTTTAGCGAGCATCTAGGATCTAGGACGGCCGGCACGGCACACGAGGAGGGGTGGGGTGGTCAGCACCACGCCCGGCCGCCTTTGTCTCCCCAGCGGCGATGTTTTACACACCGCAACCAGGTACTCGCTTGAGGCTGAGTCGACCTAGGGGAGACCCACAACCGGACCGCTCCCGCGCACGCACCCACGCACACGCACGCACACAGACGCACACACAGACGCACACATAGACGCATACAGACAAAGATAAAGATCCCCCGTATAGCCTTAACAGACTGTAGGGGCAAGTGCTGTTAGCGAGCACCTATGAAGGCCGGAACGGTACACGAGGGGGTGGGTGGCCAGCACCACGCCCGGCCGCCTTTGTCTCCCTAGCGGCGATGGTTACACATCGCACCAGGTACCCATTTGAGGCTGAGTCGACCTAGGGGATGCCCAGGACCGGTTCAGATAATCGTCACTGGTGTTTGCCGTGAGCGGGAATCGAATCGGGTCGCCAGGTTCGTAGTGCAGCACGCTAACCGCTACACTACCGCTCCCACACACAGACGCAAACGCACGCACACAGACACACAGACACACACACAGGCGCACACAGACACACACACACACAGACGTACACGTGCCACAGCGAGAGACATCACAGATCACGGTACCCGAGGGGGGGGGGGCAGCCCCGTGATCGCAGCTGGGAATTTGTGGGGGCTCCGAGACTCACCCCGGGTGACCCCAGAAAACCACCACCACCACCGCCCCATGACCCCCCCTCTCCACCATCCCCAAGACCCCCCCCCTCCGTCACGTGACACCGTCTGTCTGGCTGGCTCCTGGATCAAAGACAAAGGGAAATTGAGAACGGTCGCTGCTGCCTTGTCATGAAGAGAGAGAGAGGGCCCGCCGCCCGCCGTTATGAAAAGAAAAAGTAACGTAACAGAAATATATAAAAAAATTATATCCCTATTTAAAGCTTTCGTGACTGCTGCAGGGATTCATCTTCTTGGTTCTTTCGTTAAAGTCACGTAGAAGGGAAATAATAAATAATAAAATAATAAAAATATTATATTATCTACGTGACTTTACCGAAAGAACCAAGAAGAAAAATTTATATCCGTCGCAATTTTGGTTTCATGGAGAAATGTAAATAGAAATCCACACCGCACGGACGCAGCGTAGTGGCGTGAACAACGCTCGTGGTGGGGGTCTCGCAGCAAGGGAGGTGACCTGGGTTCGATTCCCACCCAGGGCGTTTCGTCTCTTCGCCCGTGCTGTAGCGAGCGCGAGTCTGCAGGCGCGAGAGAATGTGTGCGCGTGTGCGCTTTTGTTCGGCCAGATCGAGGGGGCTAAACGGGCGCGGCACGGGCTAGAGAAGAGATGGATGATGTGGTACAGGAGGACGTGGAGCTGAGTGGACTTGCCGATGACTGGTCTCTGTGGAGGAGGCTCGTGAAGGACGCTACTGGGCAGTTGGAGGCAGACGCCCTCCAACAATAACGGAGGGCGGGGGAGCGACGCTCACAACAACGAGCGGAGCGCCGGGTGGCTAAATCACAGCAAGTTGGTACAGTAGGGGGCACAGGTGGTGCATCGGCCAGTCGTCATCTCGTCAGTCGACCCGTGGCACCTGCTGGGTCTGCCCCGTGACCTCCTGCCAGCGGGCGTTCGACACTTCACGTGGCCTCAAGCTGCACTTGGCCTGGCACAAGCGTCGTGGTGACGTCACCGCCACTTAGTGGCGAATGGCGGTTGTTGTTGTGTGCGGTAGGAGCATGCGAGTCGACTTCAATAGGTGCTCGCTAACAGCATTTGGGTCTCTACGTGAGTCTCTGGGTCTCTGAGTCTGTGGTCTCTACGCGAGTCTGTGGTCTCTACGCGAGTCTGTGGGTCTCTGAGTCTGTGGTCTCTACGCGAGTCTGTGGGTCTCTACGCGAGTCTGTGGTCTCTACGCGAGTCTGTGGGTCTCTACGCGAGTCTGTGGGTCTCTACGTGAGTCTGTGGGTCTCTGAGTCTGTGGGTCTCACGTGAGTCTGTGGGTCTCTGAGTCTTGGGTCTCCATGTGAGTCCGCGGGTCTCTNTGCGAGTCTGTGGGTCTCTGAGTCTGTGGTCTCTGAGTCTGTGGGTCTCTGAGTCTGTGGTCTCTNTGAGTCTGTGGGTCTCTACGTGAGTCTGTGGGTCTCTGAGTCTGTGGGTCTCTGAGTCTGTGGGTCTCTGAGTCTGTGGTCTCACGTGAGTCCGTGGGTCTCTATGCGAGTCTGTGGGTCTCTACATGAGTCTCTGGGTCTCTGAGTCTGTGGGTCTCTACGTGAGTCCGTGGGTCTCCATGTGAGTCTCCACGCGAGTCCGCGGGTCTCCACGCACGAGAGTCATTAGGAGACGCGTGCGACCAGTGCTGCCTTTTTGTCGTTCGCAACGCCGATTCGAAGCGAGGCTCCTAGCGGTGCCGGCTGTTCCGGAGTCCCTGCCACTCGAGAGCCGATAGACCCCCCCCCGGACCCCCCCCCCGGACCCCCCCCTCTTGCTGCGTGAATGTTTTTATAAAAGTCGTGGAATTCCGCTGCTAATGAGTCCCCGCGGGGCACGTTTGGGGAGTGTGCGGGCAGCAGCAGAGGTCTGCGCACAGCTGGTGCAGCCCGACAGGTGGCGCGTGACGATGGCGGCGGGCTGTCACTCTCGACTTTGGCAGTCCTCGTTAAACGAAAGCTTGACTGCAGCGGCTTCGCCCCAGCGGCGATGTTTTTACACACCGCAACCAGGTACTCGCTTGAGGCCGAGTCGACCTAGGGAGGCCCGGGACCGGGGTCTGTAGCGCGGGGCTCTGGCCGCTGCAGCACCGCTCAACACCACCGCTACACTTGCCGATAGCAAAAACAAAACCAAAGATCCCCCCCCCCCCGTGTAGCCTTAGCAGATTGTTGGTCAAGTGCTGCGAGCGATAACAAACACGCAGACAAAGATCCCCTGTGTAGCCTTAGCAGACTGTTGGGGCAAGTGCTGCGAGCGATATTAAACACGCAGACAAAATCCCCTGTATAGCCTTTGCAGATTGTTGGGCAAGTGCTCAGAGCGATAATAAACACGCAGACAAAGATCCCCCGTATAGCCTTAGCAGACTGTTGGAGCAAGTGCTCGGAGCGATAATAAACACGCACTCTTTGATATCGGTATCACAGAAACGCACGCACACACACACACGAGCGCACACAACAAAGATAAATATCCCCCGTATAGCCTGTAACAAACTGTTGGGCAAGTGCTGTTTGCGAGTAGCACCCACGAAGGCCGGCACTGTGGCACAGGAGGGTGCGGATGTAACCAGCACCACGCTCGGCCGCCTTTGTCTCCCCAGCCACGATGTTTACACACCGCACCGGTTACTCATTTAAGTCTGAGTCGACCTAGGGGAGGTCCAGGACCGGTTCAGATAATCGTCACTGTTGGTGTTGGCCGAGAGCGGGAATCGAACCCGGGTCGCCAGGTTCGTAGCGCAGCGCGCTAACCGCTACACCACCGTGCGCACACACACACACGCGCGCACACACACATACACACGCGCGTGGACATACACACACGCGCGCACGGACA
The DNA here is from genome assembly GCA_018977245.1 of Lethenteron camtschaticum. Classification (NCBI taxonomy): domain Eukaryota; kingdom Metazoa; phylum Chordata; class Hyperoartia; order Petromyzontiformes; family Petromyzontidae; genus Lethenteron; species Lethenteron camtschaticum. The sequence goes on from MU249632.1 coordinate 4,475,358, forward strand.
GACACACGCACGGACGGACACACACACACATGGACATACACACACGCGTATGGACAGACATACACACAAAGTGCGCACCCACACACCCGCAATCACCCACACACCCGCACACACACACCCGCACACACACANCCGCACACACACACACACACACCCACACACGCAAGAGGCGAAAGCGGAGCGGTTCCGCGGGGCGTGACGGACGGATTAGAATCGATGTCGACTTGCAAGAGGACCGCGGCCGACAGAGACACGGAACTAATTTTGCGAGCCCAGGGGCTGCGGTTTTTTTGTTACCAAATCCGGCTGCGGCTGCTGTGGCTGCTGCGGCATCTGGCGCGGAACGACGGACGAGGAGGAAAGCGAGCGCCGAGTAAATCGCACTTTGATGTGTTCATCCGAGGGCGACGCACACGCTCGCCAAGACTCCTCGGTTGGCTACGGCCACGCGGCTCCCGGTTCATCCTCACAACGACGATGATGATGATGATGATGATCGTAACACCGATTCGGAGCGGTTGTATTACTTTGCAAGCGACTGTCGAGACCCGGGAGGGGAGCGGAGTCAAGGAGGTGGTAACGCGCGGAGAGGAGAGAGACAGGAACGGGAGAGGCGAGGGAGGAGGGTACGGAGAAGGAGCGGAGGAACAGGAGGAGAGCAGAGGGTGCAGGAGAGAGAATAATAATCGGCTTGATTTTCTGAAGCGCCTTTCATATTGAAGTAGCTGAAAGGTGAAAAAATATTAATAAAAAATAAGAATAAAAAAATGAAATAATCAAATTGTCAATAATTTGATTATTAATATTTTTTAATCTATTTTCTATTTTCTATTAAATGTTTTTCTTATTTTTTATTCATTTATCTTCACCTACGTGACTTTACCGAAAGACCCAAAGAGTATGGATCCTTGCACTCACGCAAACTTCAAATCTAGAATGGGTTTCAGTCGTTCATGGAATGTGGAATTTCCACCACTGGAGCGCCCCCCCCCCCCAACGCCAGCGCACACACACAGCGCCCATCGCACAGCGCACACTCACAGCGCACACACACACAGCACACACACCCACAGCGCACACACACACAGCGCGCACACACACACACAGCGCACACCCACAGCGCACAGCGCACATCGCACAGCGCACAGCGCACAGAGCACAGCGCACAGCGCACAGGGCACAGCGCACAGCGCACAGCGCAGGGCACAGGAGAGAAGCCGCCCACAGCGCACAGCGCACGCGATAGCGCACAGCAGCAGGCACAGCCACAGCGCACAGCAGCGCACAGCAAGCGCACAGCCACAGGCACAGCAGCAGCCACAGGCACAGCAGCAACAGGCACAGCGCACAGGCACAGCGCACAGGCACAGCGCTGGAACAGGAGAGAAGCTGCAGCAGGTGGAGGAGCAGCAGCAGCAGCAACAGGAGCAGTAGCAGCAGCAGCAGTAGCAGCAGCAGCAGCAGCAGCAGCAGCAGCAGCAGGAGCAGGAGCAGCAGCAGGAGCAGCAGCAGCAGAAGCAGCAGCAGCAGCAGCAGCAGGAGAAGCAGCAGGAGCAGCAGCAGCAGGAGCAGCAGCAGCAGGAGCAGCAGGAGCAGCAGCAGCAGGAGCAGCAGCAGCAGGAGCAGCAGCAGCAGGAGCAGCAGCAGCAGCAGGAGCAGCAGCAGCAGCAAGAGGAAGTGACTGTCAACTCTACGGTGATCACGATCGCGGTCGGATGGGAATCACCTCTGCTGCTTTACCTTCCGTCAAAATTTCCCTTCGCCCCCACGACCCCAGGCCGACCCCGACCCCCCCCCCCCCGAGACTCCCTCGTAAAACCCACCGAGTCATCCCCCATCATCCCCATCGGCACGCGAGATTTTTCGGAAGGCCCTTCTTATCGTAACCTGTGACGGCGATAAAAGTTTAGGGTTTTATTTTTCGCGCAGATTATTCTTTCATGATCCCGTGAGGAACCCGCGGGCAGGTGAAATGAAACTCGTTGATGTCTTACCGGGTAAGGCCACACTGAGCTATGAAGCGCCTTTTTTTCAGGAACAACCCGGCCACAAATGATGTTTTATCTCTCTCTCTCATATTTAGCATTCTCAGGAAGAACGTAATCAACCAGGTAGGGTGTTGACTGTTATGTTATCCGACTCTCTGTTGTATTACATTTCTAAGTATACTAGATTTGTGTTTCTATTTCATTTATACCTGATGACGATGGCTTGTGTTGCAATCGAAACGTCGTATGCTAGTATTTAATTTATTATTTTCTCTTTATACGTTACTTTACCGAAAGAACCAAAGAGCACAAATGATAGCTCAACGAAGTGGTTACCATCACCACACTCTTAAACGCGTGATGTCGCTTCGAAATGCGGAGGGGGAAAAACCGCAAACTTGCAACGTACAGCAGGCGTCAGAGTTGGGATGGAACCCAGGACCTCCTGCATACCAGGCGAGGGAGTTAACATCTCTTAGCCACCAGGTTCGAGAGAAAAGGCAACAGCAGCAGTCAGACGGTGCCGACGCTACCGACAATTTCCCAAACTCTGCGGTCCTCCACATATCGAGATGTTTTCAGACGAATACCCCCCCCGAGTGCGAGGGGAAACGCTCTATGCCGAAGAGGAAGGGGGGCTCTGCTACGTTTCACAGCCGCAGCGTGCGGGAAAGTTTCGCTGCGGGCCGGCGACGTTTGCCGCTGCTGTGACCGCCATGACGCCCGGCAGGCGACGGCTACAATTGTATTCGTAGAAAGTTAAAATTATTATCAATCAATCGGTCAGAATTTTACGTGCCAACATCGCCCCCAATGAAGTAGGCATCGGGCGACGTTACGGCCGAACGGGACCGGGGCGGCAGGGCACGAAGCAAGAGTGATGAAGCAAGAAGCCCCCTCGGCGGTCGACACAGACGGAGAAAAGCATATTGCAATAAAGCGCACGAGTCAACGTTTAGATCGTCACAGTTGGGCGTCTACGAGTTTCGAGCGAGACACTCCGCGGGCTCCCCAACCCCTCCAACGCGGTCGAATCAGACGACGCGTCGTCGTAGTAACAGCAGCAGCAGGAACAGCAGTAGCAGCAGCAGCAGCAGCAGGAGCAGCAGCAGCAGCAGTAGCAGCAGCAGGAGCAGCAGCAGTAGCAGCAGTAGCAACAGCAGTAGCAGTAGCAGCAGCAGTAGCAGCAGCAGTAGCAGCAGCAGGAGCAGCAGCAACAGCAGCAGTAGCAGCAGTAGCAGCAGCAGTAGCAGCAGCAGTAGCAGCAGTAGCAGCAGCAGCAGCAGTAGCAGCAGCAGCAGCAGTAGCAGCAGCAGCAACAGCAGCAGTAGCAGCAGCAGTAGTAGCAGCAGCAGCAGTAGCAGTAGCAGCAGTAGCAGCAGTAGCAGCAGTAGCAGCAACAGCAGGAGCAGCAGCAGCAGTAGCAACAGCAGCAGTAGCAGCAGCAGCAGCAGTAGCAACAGCAGCAGCAGCAGCAGTAGCAGCAGCAGTAGAAGCAGTAGCAGCAGTATCGTAGTATCTCACGGTTAACACGCACAGACCCGCGGATTACCCGGGCCGGCCCGGCGGATTCGAACCGCGAACCATCCGCAAAGACGCTTTCAAAGCGCTACGGCCGCTTCACACCGTCACCCCCCCACACCCAGGCCCCCCCCCCCCCCCGCAAATCCGCTACCCGAGCAGAGGTCGCAAACGGGTTTTGATTCCTTACCCGTACCCGGCCGCACCAGGGTCGCAAACGGGTACCCGTACCCGGCCGTACCCGTACCCTACCCGTACCCGGCCGGGTTGCGACCTCTGGGATGAAGCCATGTTGCAGGCGCGGGTGGGTTGATTCTAGGAACTTGAATTGTGAGAAGAGACAAGACGTTGGGAAATGAGTGACAAACGGTTACTCGCCAGTGACTCACGATCTACCCGTACCCGGCCGCACCAGGGTCGCAAACGGGTACCCGTATCCGGCCGGGTACGGGTAGCCGGGTATCGGGTAGGGTATGGGTATCGGGTACCCGGTTGCGACCTCTGCCCCGGAGAGATGATGACGATGGGCCTAGGCACGCTCCGGACGCGAGCCACGCTTTTGTAGGAAGAGCCGCGGCGGAGAACCGCATCGGCGTTTTGCAATCGCGGTAAACCAGAAAGGGCAACGGTAAAACTGAAATTAAAAAAAAAAATCGACGAGCGTTTGTGGATTTATTTCTTTTTTCACTCAGTTTGCGGCGGCGGCGGGGGGGGGGTGACTCAGATGTGGCTTTTTGTATTTCCACGACCGGAACCGGCCGATTAGGCTTGGGGTAAATGAAAGTTGGGGAGTGGTGGCGCAGCGGTGAGGAGCCGTTGCCACGTGAACCCGGCGTCGGTCTCCCGAAAAGAACACCGCGCTATGGACAAATGCCGTTATAATATACGAGCTGTACGACCCGGCTTCGCCCGGGACTTGGATTCACCACGCCCGGCCGCCTTTGTCTCCCCAGTGGCGATGTTCACACACCGCACCAGTTACTAATTTGAGGCCGAGTCGACCTAGGGGAGGCCCAGGACCGGTGCAAATAATCGTCGCTGTGTTGGCCGTGAGCGGGAATCGAAGCCGGGTCGCCGGGTTCGTAGCGCAGCTAGCGCTAACCGCTGCACCACCGCTCCCCACGTTTACACACGGACACACACACACACACGGGCAGATCCAACTCATTCATGCTCCCAATCGTAGCTGGGAGGCGTTAAATCAACTCAGGGGAGAGGAAGGGTGGACGGGGTGATTTTGCAACAACAGTCAAAAAAAAAGTAGCATTCATCCGGAGACCCGGTTACAGTTCCACACAAATATTCGGGCACGCACACACACGCATACGCGCACACACACCCACAACCCCACGTGGGCCATTCTCTATTATTATTTTTGTTACCAGGTAAGGCACCCCACTGAGTTTGCCATGTAGTAGAGCTCTTTATACCGTAGGAACCACCTGGTTCCACCAGCCCACATGGGATTATTGTGTCCGTCCGCCGTGCAGGGAGGGGCTGGGTGGGGAGGGAGGGGCTGGGTGGGGAGGGAGGGTGGGCTGGGGGGGAGGGTGGGGCTGGGTGGGGAGGGGCTGGTCACCCCGTGGTGCCCTTATAAAACTCAACGTTTAACCTACTCACGCCGGCTTGTGCCCGCCCTCACAGTCGGGCATATTTGCGGAATACACCACGCCGCCGTTGACCCTGCAGGCCATTGACCGAGCAACCCAACGTTCCTACCAGCTCCCTCCGCAGGAATGTGTTACAGAAGTGGAAAATGATATCAACGAAGTGGCCTCATCATCACATCGTCGTCCCGTCATCACATCACGTTCACGTGGACATTTATAGCAGAGTCCACTTCAGCAATTTCTCCTATGAGTTGCTTGCGTTCACGAAACGTCATTTTTCATTTCTCGATTTAAACTCGTGACTAGGGATTCATCTTCTTGGTTCTTTCGGAAAAGTCACGTAGAATGGAAATAATAAAATAATAAAAATAAAACATAATAAGATAATTCTCACGACGTTTCGGCCACAACGCAAGCAGCCGTCCTCCGGTGAAGAAAAGGTCTGTCGGCACGAAGCTTTAACATCATCATCATCGTCACCGTCAGACGCTGTCTTCCCGACAGACCTGTTCTTCACCTGAGGACGGCTGCTTGCGTTGTGGCCGAAACGTCGTGAGAATTATTTTATTATGTTTTACTTTATTATTTTATTATTTCCCTTCTACGTGACTTTACCGAAAGCACCAAGAAGTTGTTTCATTTCATTTCTAACTACGTGACTTTACCGAAAGCACCAGAGGGCAAGCAGCCAAACACTCTCAACCGCGTGACATCGGTTCTCAACGTGGAGGGAAAGACCGGATGACACGCAGAAAAATCCACGTTTACCACGGAGGTGAGTGGGTGGGTGGACAAGCTCGGAATAAACCCAGGTAAAGCCCCTAGTCCTGAAAAACCACCACGCACACACACAGACAAAGATGCCCTGTGTAATCATTATAGGGGGGGGGGGGGTTTCGTCCCAGTTTTGGCAATCAAACAGGAGGTTTTCAGACGTTCAAACACCAAACGGATCCCTTTCGCAAGGCGTCAAAGTTTATTTGCACGTTTTGCAGAGGTCGCAAACGGGTTTTGATTCCTTACCCGTACCCGGCCGCACCAGGGTCGCAAACGGGTACCCGTAGCCGGCTGGGTACGGGTACCCGTTCCCTACCCGTACCCGTACCCTACCCGAAATGAGTGACAAACGGTGACTCACCAGTGACTCACGGCCTACCCGTACCCGGCCGCACCAGGGTCGCAAACGGCTACCCGTACCCGGCCGGGTACGGGTAGCCGGGTATCGGGTAGGGTACGGGTATCGGGTAGGGTACGGGTATCGGGTAGGGTACGGGTATCGGGTAGGGTACGGGTATCGGGTAGGGTACGGGTATCGGGTACCCGGTTGCGACCTCTGACGTTTTGCCACAAGTGCGGCTCGTGCTAACGCAGACTTCATGCCTTGTAAAAGGCATCGATTTGGTGCTTGAACAGCTCAACAACTCCTGTTTTATTGCCAGCAAGGGTCAAACGAAACCTTCTCAGTTATCATCATTGTGGATCTGCACAAAAAGTCCCCCGTGAAATGCCCTGTGTAGCTTTACACGGGCCGGCCGGGTCAAGTGCCCGGCCGCCTTTGTCTCCCCAATGCCGATGTTACTTTTACACACCACACCAGGTACTCGTCCAAGGGCTGAGTCGACCGAGCCGAAGCATAGAAGCAGGTTGTGGTGCAAACCCATAGACTGACACAAAGACCATAGACTCGCAAGACACTCATATAGAGACCCATAGATACAGATGCAGACCCATAGATACAGATACAGACCCATAGACTCACACAGAGACCCATACACTCACACAGAGACCCATAGACTCACAGAGTGACCCATAGACTCACACAGAGACCCATAGACTGACACAGAGACCACAGACTCGCATAGACACTCATATAGAGACCCATAGATACAGATACAGACCCATAGATACAGATACAGACCCATAGACTCACACAGAGACCCATACACTCACACAGAGACCCATAGACTCACAGAGTGACCCATGGACTCACACAGAGACCCATAGACTCACAGAGTGACCCATAGACTCACACAGAGACCCATAGTCTCGCATAGGGATTCAGAGACCTATAGATACAGATAAACAGCCATATACTCACATTGAGACTGATACAGAGCCCCATAGACTCGCAGAGACACACTGACCCATACTCGTATTCCCCACACTCACAGATATCCATATCCTCACAGACAAGACACCCATAGCCTCACAGAGTTCCAGACTCACGTCGAGATTCATAGATTGACATCGAGACCCATAGACTTGCAGAGAGACCCATGGACTCACACAGAGACCCATTGACTTGCAGAGACCCATGGACTCACATAGAGACCCATAGACTCGCACAGAGACCCATAGACTAACACAGAGACCTATAGACTCACACAGAGACCCATAGACTCACACAGACCCATAGACTCACACAGAGACGCATAGACTCACACAGAGACCCATAGACTCACACAAAGACCCGTAGACTCACACAAGACCCTAGACTCACACAAGACCTAGACTCACACTGAGACCCATAGACTCACACAGAGACTATTTTCAATGAAAAAAACGTGTGCATTTGTGTCATTCCTTCACATAAAGTCCTAGTCACAAAAGCAAAGTTTGTGGGAATAATTGCCATTTTCTATACTTATGAGACGTAAGCAATTAGAAAATAACACTTACTACCCAGGAACAAAAACCGTGTTACAAAGTGAATGTTCACCTTGACACTCTTGCTACTGCCTCTTGACAAACGCGTGGTGATGATGATGATGACACTCCTGACAACAATTAAGATTCTGATGACTAAACTTGCTGCTGCTGCTGATGATGATGAAATCACTCTCTAGCTTAGTCAAAGTCACGAATGAAACCTCGTCCGGGTAGCGATGCAACTGCAGATGATTATTATTCAGATTTGTGATTATCATTACGCTGATAATGATGATGACGCTTATGATGGTGATGCTGCTGCTGCTCCTACTGCTTCTAATAGCACAATAAGTCCCATACCTGTCAACCCCTTATCAGTGCCCCTACCTAATTACAGACCCATTCAGACCTAAGTGGTCACCCCGTGCCACTTATACATCTCAACGTTCATCCTAAAAAGTCGCAACACAAGGGAAAAACATAAACAAATAGACACTCACCACTAGTACACTCACCACTAGTACACTCACCATTAGTACACTCACCACTAGTACACTCACCACTAGTACACTCACCACTAGTACACTCACCACTACTACACTCACCACTAGTACACTCACCACTACACTCACCCCAACACACTCACCACTAGTACACTCACTAGTACACTCACTAGTACACACTCACTAGTACACTCACTAGTACACTCACCACTAGTACACTCACCACTAGCACACTCACCACTAGTACACTCACTTAGTACACTCACCACTAGTACACTCACCACTACACTCACACTACCACACTCACCACTACCACACTCACCACTACCACACTCACCACTATTCTGTACAAGAATGCCAGCTAAACGGGATGTGTTGACAGCTTTGAGACACCAATGCCATCGCAAGGCTTGTGTGTGGTGTGTTCCACCGCGTCTCACAAATGCAATTGTGCTGCTGATCGTGATCCATGATTGTTACTGTGATGACAACGTTGAAGGTGATGCCGGCAACGATGCAATGGCCACACGTGGCCCATCACAAGCCACGCAATCGTATCGGACCACCTCTGTTGTTATAAAGAACGAAGCAGGAAGGATAGCTCCACGAATCTGGCTGTAATTGACGGGCGAAAACGTCGGAACTCAGAAACATGTTGTGGCTTTGCTCTCCAAACACACCGGTTAGTGCTGTGCTAGTATACTACACTATACACTACACTACTATACACTACACTACTACACACTACTACACTGATGATGATGATGATGTTACTGGTGATGATGATGATACTGATGATGATGATACTGATGATGATACTGATGATGTCACTCTGATGATGATGATGGCTCTGATGATGATGTCACTCTGATGATGATGTCACTGATGATGGCTGATGATGATGATGGCTCTGATGATGATGGCTCTGATGATGTGGCTCTGATGATGATGATGGCTCTGATGATGTTGATGATGATGGCTCTGATGATGATGATGTCACTGATGATGATGATGGCTCTGATGATGATGATGGGTATGATGATGCTGATGATGGTTCTGATGATACTGATGATGATGTCACTGATGATGTTACTGATGATGATGATGTCATTCTGATGATGATGATGTTACCATGATGCAGATGTTACCTTGTCTCCCTTGACTCCAACACCTCCACCACCCTTGCCCTGCTCGTCCACCGCTTTGCCCACTCCACACCACCTCCACCACCTCCACCACTGGACCCAGCAGCAGAGTTTGCCTTCTCAGTCGCTTCCACCTTGATCAGCCTCTGCCTGGGACTCAGATACTTCACTTCGGCTGGCGGGGGCCCTTGCCCCCTCGATCCACCACCACCAACACCACCACCACCTCCACCAACACCACCACCACCTCCACCACACCACCACCACCACCACCAACACCACCACCACCATCATCATCTTGCTCTTCGCTGTCACACACAGCCTTGAGACGTTCCAGTGCCGAGGCTCCAACAGGAGGGTAGTAGGACTGCTGATGATGATGCTGCTGCTGCTGATGATGGTGGTGGTCTTGGACACAAGGGAGGATGATGACGAGGATGACGATGACGACGCCGCTGCTGCTGCTGTTGATGATGATGATGGTTGTTGTTGTTGTTGTGGTGGTGGTGGTGCTGAAGAGGAGGAGGTGTTGGTGGCGTTGTTTGATGTCGACAAATGCGGAGGTTGAGGTGGGAGATTTGCCACGCTGCGCTCCGTGCTAAGTTCCACGCAGTGTTGTTGCTGCTGCTGCTGTTGTTGCTGCTTCTGTTGTTGCTGTTGTTGTTGCTGCTGTTGTTGTTGTTGTTGAACTGCGGTGTCTTTTTAATGCTGCCCAGGTTCACTCGGACGCTGCCACCAGTAGAATCGCCCTGAAGATCAGACTGCTGCTGCTGCTGATGATGATTCTGCTGCTGCTGCTGATGGTGGTGATCGGGTTTGGGTTGAGGACAGTCGCTTTTCCTGTTTCCCAGCACGAAGCCGAACCTCTCCCTGAACCACCTCGCCATCGTACACTCGCAGCACCCTGCGAGACAGAGCGTGGGGGTGGTGGTGAGGGTGGTGGTGAGGGTGGTGGTGGTGGTGGTGAGGGTGGTGGTGGTGAGGGTGGTGGTGGTGGTGGTGGTGGTGTGGTGGTGANGTGGTGGTGGTGGTGGAGGGTGGTGGTGAGAGTGGTGGTGGTGGTGGTGGTNAGGGTGGTGGTGGTGAGGGTGGTGAGGGTGGTGGTGGTGAGGGTGGTGAGGCTGGTGGTGGTGAGGGTGGTGGTGGTGAGGGTGGTGGTGGTGAGGGTGGTGGTGGTGAGTGGTGGTGGGGTGGTGGTGGTGGTGAGGGTGGTGGTGGTGGTGAGGGTGGTGGTGGTGGCGAGGGTGGTGAAGGTGGTGGTGTGAGGGTGGTGGTGGTGAGAGTGGTGGTGGTGAGGGTGGTGGTGGTGAGGGTGGTGGTGGTGGTGATGGTGGTGGTGAGAGTGGTAGTGGTGAGGGTTGTGGTGGTGAGAGTGGTGGTGGTGAGGGTGGTGGTGGTGGTGAGAGTGGTGGTGAGGGTGTGGTGGTGATGGTGGTGGTGATGGTGGTGGTGTGAGAGTGGTGGTGGTGAGGGTGGTGGTGAGGGTGGTGGTGGTGAGGGTGGTGGTGGTGAGTGTTGGTGATGGTGAGGGTGGTGGTGAGGGATGGTGGTGAGGGTGGTGTGGTGGTGGTGGTGGTGAGGGTGGTGGTGGTGAGGGTGGTGGGAGGGGGTGGTNGTATGGTGGTAGGGGTTGGTGGTTGTNGTGGTGGTGGTGGTGATGTGGTGGTGGGTNGTNGTGGTGTGGTGGTGGTGATGGTGTGTGGGGGTGTGGTGGTTGTGGTGTGGTGGTGGTGGTGGTGGGTGGTGGTGATGGGTGGTGGTGGTGGTGGTGAGGGTTGTGGTGGGAGGGTGGTGGTTGTGGTGGAGGGTTGTGGTGAGGGTGGTGGTGGTGAGGGTGGTGGTGGTGAGGTGGTGANTGTGGTGGTGAGGGTGGTGATTGTGGTGGTGGTTGTGGTGTGGCGCTACCGCTCAACGCTGTCTCCTGCTGCTGCTGTCCCCCGTGTCAGCTGCCGTCGACGTCTCCTGCGTCTCTCTCCCCACTCCGATCTGCTGTAGCAGCCGCCTCCAATCTCTGTGTGTCTCTCCCACTCCTCTCTGATGTGGTCGATGTCTCGCCCTTCTCTCTCTGTGTGTCTCTCTCTCTGTGTCTCTGTGTCTGTCTCTCTCTGTGTATGTCTCTCGCTGTGTGTCTCTCTCGCTGTGTCTCTGTGTCTGTCTCTCTCTGTGTCTGTCTCTCTCCCGCTCTCGCTTTTGTAGCAGCTGCCTCTCCCCGCCTCTCTCCCTCCTCTTCCTGTCTCTCTCAGATGCTCTCCCCCCCCCCCCCCTTGTCTCTCTCTCTCTCACAGCTGCTCTGTCTCTATGTCTGTCTCTGTGTCTGTCTCTGTGTCTCTATGTGTGTGTGTCTCTCTCTATCTGTCTCCGTGTCTGTGTCTCTCTGTGTCTCTGTGTGTCTCTCTGTGTGTGTCTTTGTGTGTGTCTCTCTTTCTCTCTGAGTCTGTGTGTCTCTGTGTCTCTCTGTGTCNGTGTGTCTCNGTGGCTCTGTGTGTGTGTGTATGTGTGTCTCTCTCTGTGTGTGTGTATGTGTGTCTCTGTGTGTCTGTGTGTCTCTGTGTCTCTCTGTGTCTGGGTGTCTGTGTGTTTCTCTGTGTGTGTCTCTCTGTGTCTCTGTGTCTCTCTGTGTGTGTCTCTGTGTCTCTCTGTGTGTGTCTCTCTGTCTGTCTGTGTGTCTGTGTGTCTCTCTCTGTCTCTGTGTCTCTGTGTGTCTCTCTCTGATGCCTCTCTGTCTCTGTGTGTCTCTGTGTGTGTCTCTGTGTGTGTGTCTCTGTGTCTATCTCTGTCGCTGTGCTTGTCTGTGTGCGTGTCTCTCTGTGTCTCTGNCTCTGTCTCTCTCTGTGTGTCTCTCTGTCTCTGTGTCTCGTGTGTCTCTGTCTCTCTGTGTGTCTCTCTGNCTCTGTGTGTGTCTCTCTGTCTCTNCGTCTCTGTGTGTGTCTCTCTGCCCGTGTCTCTCTCTGTTCTCTGTCTGTCTCTCTGTGTGTGTCTGTCTCNCTCNGTGTGTCTCTGTCTCTCTCTCTGTCTCTCTCTCTCTGTGTGTGTGTGTCTATGGTCTGTGTCTCTCTCTGTGTCTGTCTCTGTGTCTCTCTGTGTGTGTCTCTCTGTGNCTCTCTGTGTGTGTCTCTGTCTATGTGTGTCTCTCTGTGTCTCTGTGTGTGCCTCTCTGTCTCTGTGTGTCTCTCTGCGTCTCCCCCAGCTGCTGTCTCTCTCGGCTTCCCCTCCCCTTGTACCGCGCGCTGCACGCCGGGAAATCAAACAACACGGAAAACCCGCCCCTACTGCGCATGCGCACACCGGGTGAGAGAATGGTGGGGGGGGGGGCCCAGCGATACGAACGCTTCCATTGGTCAAGGTGAGCGCGAGACGCGACGCGTCAGCCAATCAGAGAGGCCGTACGATTGCACAATCTCCCCCCCTGCCCCACCCTCCGTCACCCCCCCCGTCATCCCCCGGCGGGCACGTGACCGACAGGCACATTCCTGTATTTAAAGGGACAACGTGATTCTTTAAAGGGCGTGTCGATTCAACGATTCCTCTCCGGTGTATCGACTCCCTTAACGATCCATTTATAGTTAACGGAATATAACCAGGAATTAAAATTCGTTCAATTTGTTTAGTACGTTGAGCATTGCGTGTGAATTGAATCACGGTGAGAACTAGAGTTTAACATCGAAAACGAACGCACAGGAAAAGTTAAATATTGTTTAAAAATCGCATCGAAGCTCTGGATCGATACACTTTAATCGAATCGTGGATGATGTGATGAATCGGCACATTCTCAAACGAATCTTCGCAATTTGGAACTTCGTTTAGATTCAGGAATCGACTCCCATTAGCCCTTGAATGGCTCTGTAATCGCACACGGATTAATCGTTAACGTTCGATTCGGCACAAACGATTCCACGCAGGTGTATTGAGTAGCGAGGGTGGTGATCGGCTTAATAGGATGGAGTGGTCATGTCTTCATCCAGCAGTAGATAGGCCATGGCTGACGATTATTAATCGATACATCTCTGCAATTGACACCACCACTGCTCAATGAAAAAGCCTTTCCCAACGCCGTTGACAGTCACGGGGATGATTGACCATACTTCACCACGCTGGTCAATGCGGGTTGGGCTAGGGGCGGTTCAGATACCACTGATGTGAGCCGGGGTTCGTAGTGCAGCGTGCACAACCGCAGACAAAGGTCCCCGTGTAGCCTGCAAGTGCTGTTAGCGAGCACCTATTAAGGCCGACACGTGGTGCCGTCAACAACGGACCGCACCGGCCACTCAAATCGTTCAAGGCTGAGTCGACCTAGGCGGAGGGCCAGGAGCCGTTCACATTCACAAAATCACTCCCCACTGATTCATAACGCAGCGGTCACTAACCACTGCGCCACCGCTCCCCACACACACAACGACAACAACTACGTCACCGAGCCGACGTCACAAAGGCGCTTGTGCCAAGCTAGGTGTACCCACACAAAGGCAAAACAAAGAACCCCCGTGTGGCCTTTAACAGACTGTAGGGGCAAGTGCTGTTAAGCGAGCAGCACCTATGAAAGCGGGAACGGTACACGAGGGGTGGGTGGCCAGCACCACGCTGGCCACCAGGTACTCATTTGAGGCTGAGCCGACCTAGGGGAGGCCAGGACCGGTTCCGAAAATCGTCACCGGTGGTGTTGGCCCTGGAATCGAACCCCGGGATCTCCGGGTTGACTGGGACACGTGCCGAGTCTGGCGTCGTGGATGCGTCACACAGGAGGGGCGCCACGTGGGTTGGCACGTGTTGTCTGTGTGTGCGTCACTCTGAGCGTGGCCGGAAATCATCCCAGTGAACATGCCAACGTTGGGTCAACGTTGGCATGTTTACTGGGATGGGCCCAACGTTGGTCAACGTTGGCATGTTTACTGGGATGGGCCCAACGTTGTTGGCACGTTTACTGGGATGGGCCCAACGTTGTTGGCATGTTTACTGGGATGGGCCCAACGTTGTTGGCACGTTTACTGGGATGGGCCCAACGTTGGGTCAACGTTGGCATGTTTACTGGGATGGGCCCAACGTTGTTGGCACGTTTACTGGGATGGGCCCAACGTTGTTGGCACGTTTACTGGGATGGGCCAACGTTAGCCCAACGTTGGCATACTCGTTGGTGAGGACGGCTGCTTGCGTTGTGGCCGAAACGTCGTGAGAATTATTTTATTATGTTTTATTTATTATTTTATTATTTCCCTTCTACGTGACTTTACCAAAAGAACCAAGAAGATGTTAGCACAAGATTTAAATCGAGACCACGGCTGTACAGATTAGACTGTGGCCTTAATCTAAGTTGTCTTGTGGTTTTGTTTGATGAACCATTGATTTTTGCACACAGCGTTGGTGCTTTTTCTGCAATATTTTGCTGTCTATTTTNTGTTTATAGTAATTCACTTTATTTAATTTAACTTTCGTGACTGCAGGGATTCATCTTCTTGGTTCTTTCGGTAAAGTCACGTAGAAGGGAAATAATAAATAATAAAAATAAAACAATACAATAACTCTCACGACGTTTCGGCCACAACGCAAGCTGCCGTCCTCAGGTGAAGAACAGGTCTTTCCGACAGAGAGGNGCCTCATTCAGAAGCTTTCCGACAGACCTGGTCTTCACCTGAGGACGGCTGCTTGCGTTGTGGCCGAAACGTCGTGAGAATTATTTTATTATGTTTTATTTTATTATTTTATTATTTCCCTTCTACGTGACTTTACCGAATGAACCAAGAAGATGAATCCCTGCAGTCACGAAAGCTTTGAATCGAGACCAGCGACCTAAATATCTTGTATACACATACTGTAGGGGAAATAAGTTAGCTGGAGTATGGAAGGCGAGGACATGAAATGAAGGGTCTACAAAATTACATTTATCTGAGATGTAGCGGCCGCGCTTTTCCGTGCTACATCCAGTTACTGAGGGTTGCGCAATCAGGGAGGCTGAGCTCGTCGCTGCCTCATCGTCTCTTCCTGTATTTGCAGCGGAGCTCCGCAAATTTGGCGATTTTACTATAAAATATATTAAAAAGACTTTTTTAAATGAAATGTACTGTCCGAGCTGCCCTCCCCTGCCCCATCGCCCCTCCCCTCCTTCCACATCCCCGCCCTCGGCGTGACTCCGTGGCTTGCCGTGACGTCAGGGACCACGTGGTGATTGACGTGAGTTTGGACAATTAGAGCCGTAAACGTGGACAATTAGAGCCGTAAACAAGATTGTTTAAAAATAAATATTTAAATTTTCAATGATAGAATATAGTATTGTCATCAGTATGACACACCTATACCAAGTTTGCAGTCGATAGGACATTGGGAATAGGTTGAAATTAAGTTACATGATTTTAACTTAAAGCGTGTAAAATGTTTAACAAATGTTTTTTTTATTTTTACGATAGAATATAGTATTGTCATCAGCATGACATAGCTATTTCAAGCTTGCAGTCGATAGCACATTGGAAGTGGGTAAAAATTGATTACAAGANTTTTTTGTTTCAGGATACAACAGACGAGTGAATAATAAGTATAACCCGTAAAAACAAAGTTTTTCACTATAAATCCTTTATATGCGTGGCGGCTAGAGTCCTCTCGTCCTCTGGCTTGAGATGGCTGCCACCTATGGGTCAGATGATTGTCTGCCACCATTAAGCAATTGGTAATTAAATATTTAATTGTTTTCCTAAAAAGTGTAAAATTTTGGAAAAATTTTCACGAACATTAATTGTCACGCACAACGAGTCTGTGTGCAAAATGTCAGCTCGATTGGATCACGGGAAGTGGGTTAAAAAACGACCGAAAGATTTGCACGGTCGTNAGCAAGCAAGCAAGCGAACTTAATATAAAGGATTTAAAAAGATTGGAATCGTACAGAAATGACATTTCTAACACAATAACAATCNTAATATTTATTCGATTTTATTATTTTTGTTTGTTTACTTTTCGTAACAGCTCTTTTCATTGGAGTATGGAAGGTGAGGCTCTGCTCCAGCGCGACAAATGCCGTGATGCTTGCGGAGGCGTTTGGCGAGAGGTTTTCTCGCCAAAAGCTCGGGCGGCCCTGGTGGTTCTAACTCTTTTGCGTTTCGTACGGGGGGATCCGACGATGCAATTTGACCTGACTTTGTGCGTTTGTTAGGCCACTGTCGTGATCACGTGGGTGTCTGTGAACCAGGCGGTTGCTCTACGTGGTTAAAGGCCCCTGGAGTGTGTGCGAGATCCACGCGGTTGGTTGGCTGAACTGCGGTGACGATATGTGACTACCTCGCCTGGTACACAGGAGGTCGTGGGTTCGATCCTGACGCCTGCTGGAAATTTGGAGTTTGCGTCTCTCTCATCATCATCACGGTGGCTAGGAGATGTTAACTACCTCGCCTGGTACACAGGAGGTCTTGGGTTCGATTCTGACGCCTGCTGCTGTATATTTGGAGTTTGCGTCTCTCTCTCATCATCATCACGGTGGCTAGATGTTAACTACCTCGCCTGGTACACAGGAGGTCGTGGGTTCGATCCTGACGCCTGCTGGAAATTTGGAGTTTGCGTCTCTCTCTCATCATCATCACCGTGGCTAGGAGATGTTAACTACCTCGCCTGGTACACAGGAGGTCTTGGGTTCGATTCTGACGCCTGCTGCTGTATATTTGGAGTTTGCGTGTCTCTCATCATCATCACGTGGCTAGGAGATGTTAACTACCTCGCCTGGTACACAGGAGGTCGTGGGTTCGATCCTGACGCCTGCTGCTGTATATTTGGAGTTTGCGTCTCTCTCTCATCATCACGGTGGCTAGGAGATGTTAACTACCTCGTCTGGTACACAGGAGGTCTTGGGTTCGATCCTGACGCCTGATGCTGTATATTTGGAGTTTGCGTGTCTCTCTCATCATCATCACGGTGGCTAGGAGATGTTAACTACCTCGCCTGGTACACAGGAGGTCTTGGGTTCGATCCTGACGCCTGCTGTATATTTGGAGTTTGCGTCTCTCTCTCATCATCACCACGGTGGCTAGGAGATGTTAACTACCTCGCCTGGTAGACAGGAGGTCTTGGGTTCGATCCTGACGCCTGCTGCTGTATATTTGGAGTTTGCGTCTCTCTCTCACCATCATCACCACGGTGGCTAGATGTTAACTACCTCGCCTGGTATACAGGAGGTCGTGGGTTCGATCATGATGCCTGCTGTATATTTGGAGTTTGCGTGTCTCTCATCATCATCATCATCACTGTGGCTAGGAGATGCTAACTACCTCGCCTGGTACACAGGAGGTCTTGGGTTCGATCCTGACGCCTGCTGTATATTTGGAGTTTGCGTGTCTCTCTCATCATCATCACTGTGGCTAGGAGATGTTAACTACCTCGCCTGGTACACAGGAGGTCGTGGGTTCGATCCTGACGCCTGCTGTATATTTGGAGTTTGCGTGTCTTCATCATCATGACAGTGGCTAGAATATGTTAACTACCTCACCTGGTATACAGGAGGTCGTGGGTTCGACCCTGACGCCTGCTGCTGTATATTTGGAGTTTGCGTGNCTCTCTCTCATCTCATCATCACGGTGGCTAGGAGATGTTAACTACCTCGCCTGGTACACAGGAGGCCGTGGGTTCGACCTGACGCCTGCTGTATATTTGGAGTTTGCGTGTCTCTCATCATCATCACGATGGCTAGGAGATGTTAACTACCTCACCTGGTACACAGGAGGCCGTGGGTTCGACCCTGTCGACGCCTGCTGTATATTTGGAGTTTGCGTGTCTCTCTCTCATCATCATCATCATGACAGTGGCTAGGAGATGTTAACTCCTCACCTGGACACAGGAGGTCGTGGGTTCGACCCTAGACGACGCCTGCGTTATTGGAGTTTGCGCTCTTCTCATCATCACGATGGCTAGGAGATGTTAACTACCTACCTGGTACACAGGAGGTCGTGGGTTCGATCCTGACGCGCTGTTTTGAAGGCGTGTCTCTTTTCCGTGGTCGCTGGATGTTTTTTCTCCGGGTCCTGTTTTACCTCCACATTAACATGCATTGAGATGATTTTTCTATTAGCTTTCGTGACTGCTTTTCATTCTTAGTTTTTTCGGTAAGTCACGTAGGTAAAAAATAAATAATAATAGAAAAAATGGAAATAAAATAATAATCACGACGTTGAGGCAACACAAGCTTCCGTCTTCAGGTGGAACCTCACAGCACGATTGCTGTATCAAGTTAAGAGAAGTTCCATTTTATTTCCATTATTTTTTATTACTTATTATTATTTTATTTTATAATTATTTTTTACCTACGTGACTTTACCGNAAAAACCTGAGTATGATTTAGATTTTTTGCTGCTGTAAATGTCCAAATGATTGTCATTTGTTGAGCTATCATTTGTGGCCAGGTTGCTTCTGAAAATAATTAATACTCAGTGGGCTTGCCTGGTTGATGGGGTGGTTTTATTTGTATGTGTTTGGGTGATTTTTTACCTTTCTTTTAAGTTCCACTGCTGTCGTGTTTTGCTGTTGTTGTTGTAATGCTCTGACCCGTCCCTACTGGACATCTGTGAAAAAGAGCTTTGTAGCATTTCGGATTCCTCCTGCAGTATGAATACAATATTGTGATTTTGAGTTGTAAAGCAACAACCACAATTTCACATTCTAAACGAGCTACTTTTTATTTTAACAGGTAGGGTCCATTGAGCTGTATAGAGCTCCTTTTCGGAAACGACCAGGCCACTGACATTTTATTTCATTTAAGTGGCTGATCGTATTTCCTTTTCATGTCTGCATTAACCACAATACTTGCGGTCAAATGCATTTTGACCGCAAGTATTGTGGTTAATGCACATGAATCCTGGTAAAAAAGTTTCAGTTTTGTTGCCAGAAAAAAGGGGAAAACCCCTATTATTATATTGTGGTACTGGCAAAGGAGGTCTAATGATGTAGATGCTCACCCGAGCCCTCGTTACTTTGATAGTGCATTGTCTTTGAGCTGTACGCCTTTTGGCGTCATCTGGTCGAGCACCAATTGGGTCGAGGCTCAAAAGAAAGCCGTCCCTTGGTGTGGACCAATCAGTTTCAAGGACAATGCATTATATTATCATAGTGTGTTTTTTGTTTGCATTTTGACTGCAAGTATTCTGGTTAATGCAGACACGAATCCTCGTTAAAAGGTTTCAGTTTTGTTGCCAGGAAAAAGGGAAACCCCCTATTATTATATTTTGGAACTGGCAAAGGAGGTCTAATGATGGCTTATCGCAGACAATCACTCTAAACGCGTGATGTTGACTCTGAATGCGGAGGGGAAACCCGGAGGGCGCTGGGAAAAATCCACGCGAACCACGGGGGAGAGAGAGAGAGCGTGAAATCTTTTGTGAAATCTTTGATTGAAAAAGGGTGGGGGGCACATAAAGCAAAGCATAAAAAAACAAAAACGAAATGATGAACGAAGCAAAGTGCCGACTACGCCGAGCATCTTCTTGTTTCCTCTGATCGTAAAAAAAAGAGAGAGACGCAAACTCCAAGCGTACAGGCGTCAGGGTCGGGATCGAAACCCACGACCTCGTGTACACCAGGCGAGGTCGTTAACATCCCGCTCCCGTAGCACCCACAGTCAGGTGGTGAAGCCCAGACCACACGTCAGGAGGAAGCGGAGTGACAGTGGAGCATCATCGTCGTCGTCATCACCATCGTCATCGTCGTCATCATTGTCATCATCATCGTCATCGTCGTCGTCATCATCATCGTCATCATCATCATCATCATTGTCATCATCAGCATCGTCAACATCGCCATCAGTATCGTCATCATCGCCATCAGCATCGTCATCATCATCGTCGTCATCATCATCGTCGTCGTCGTCATCATCGACATCATCATCGTCGTCATCATCGTCGTCATCATCGTCATCATTGTCATCAGCGTCGTCATCAGCATCGTCGTCGTCGTCATCGTCGTCGTCGTCATCATCGTCGTCATCATCATCGTCGTCGTCATCGTCGTCGTCGTCATCATCGTCGTCGTCATCATCGTCGTCATCATCATCATCATCGTCGTCATCATCATCATCATCGCCATCATCATCATCGTCGTCATCATCATCATCGCCTCCTCCTCGTATTCGTGGCTCGTGGCACCGCGTCGCTCGCGCGTTGCGCTCCGGCCTGCCCTGGGCGAGCCGCACTCGTGCACCGCCGCTCCTCAAGATTCTTGTCGTCTTTCATTCCTCCACTGGTGCATCGCCAGCTGCCCGCGTCTGCTGCTGCCGATGCTGCTGCCGCTGCTGCTATTGCTGCTGCTGTTGCTGCGGCTGCTGTTGCTACTGCTGCTGCTACTGCTCCTGCTGCTGCCACTGCTGCTGCTGCTACCGCTGCTGCTACCGCTGCCCGCGTCTGCAGCTGCTGCTGCCGCTGCCGTGGCTCAGGGTGGGCCCACGAGTTCGATTCCCGCTCACGGCCACCACCGGTGACGATCATTCTAACCCCTCCTGGGCCTCCCCTAGGTCGACTCAGCCTCAAACGAGTAACTGATGTGGTGTGTGAACATCGCCACTGGGGAGACAAAGGCGGCCGGGCGTGGTTCATCTTACCTGGACGAGCCGGCCGGGGCTGTAATACCGTCACGAGCACACGAGAGGGCGCGATCACCCCGTAAATCGGTTTCCCAAAGGCCCCATACGCTCAGCGGAAGTTAAAGTTCATTGATTAGGTAGAGCCCTGTGAGCCATTCGGCTCTTGAATCGGGTGCAACCGCAACAAACAAAAACTAAAAATGAACAAGAAAACATCTTAAAGTGACGTAGAAGGGAAATAATAAAATAATAAAAAGAAAACATAATAAAATATCATTCTCACGACGTTTCGGCCACAACGCAAGCAGCTATCTTCAGGTGAAGAACAGGTCTGTCGGAAGACAGCGTCTGAATGAGGCCCCTCATTCTGTCCGAAAGAAGCGGCTGCTTGCGTTGTGGCCGAAACGTCGTGAGAATTGTATTTTATTATGTTTTTTTTATTATTTTATTATTTCCCTTCTACGTCACTTTACCGAAAGAACCAAGAAGATGAATCCCTGCAGTCACGAAAGCTTTAAATCGAAATCTTAAAGTGAATTGTGACTAATGCAAACAGAAAAGACAGCAAAATATTGCAGAAAAAAGTACCGTACACCAACGCTGTGTGCAAAAATCCCAGTGGGATGCAAGTCAAACACAACAACAAGACAACTAGATTAAGGCCATCAGTCTAACTCTGTACTACAACAAACAAACATGGCCAAATCAAAAACTTTTCGAAAATCACCAAATAAAGTCATAAACCAATGAAACAGCGATCATAGGAACTGTGACCGAATTTTCACAATAAACGACATGAACAACATGTACTACCAAAACCCTGCATGAGTCACTCCACAACAGCAGGAGCATCAGACGGGAGTATCAACATTTTTCAATGCACCTTTAAAATAAGCACACTAAATCAAAACACAGATCATACTTCTAGATTTGAAGCTTTCGTGACTGCAAGGATTCATATTTTAGGTTTTTTCGGTAAAGTCACGTAGGTAAAACATTAAAATGAATCATCTCTTTAGGAAGGCCAGCGTCTCGAGAAGCTGTGACTTCTTGTCTCGTCTGTTAAAAACTCTAACAGGTGGAATTCCTCCCCGTAGAGGGTATTAATTATATANTTTTAAAGACAACGAGACAAAAAGTCACATTCTGAGGTTCCTTCCTAAAGAGATGATTAATTTTAAATTTTTATACGTGAAAAAAACCTAAAAAGATCATACTTGCAACGTCATCCGGGCGGTTTTTAGGCAATTTGCTGGAGCTCGGGTTCCCCACAGACCCAGGCCTGTCCACTGGGATGTTGCCGCGTCAACACGCGCACCCACGCACAGCGGGGGGGGGAGATGAATTCGTCGTCCTCACGATCCCAGTGGCACATATCCGACCGGGAGTTGTGTTGTGGGCCACTGGAAGCACGCACTGCGGGTTCCACTAACTCGCGTCTCGCAGCACCAATGTGGCTCAGGTGCCACTCGAATAGTGATGAGGAGTGTATTATATAGGTAGTGTATAGTGAATGTATGAGTGTATATGTAGTGTAGTGGTATAGTGNAGTGTATAGTGTAGTGAGTGTAGTGTATGATAGTGGTGTATGTTAGTGTATGTATAGTGAGTGTATGTGATATAGTAGTGTAGTGTATAGTGTAGTGTTAGTGTATNGTAGTGTATGTGTAGGTAAGTGTGTGTATAGTGTATGAGTGTATAGTGTAGTGTATAGTAGTGAGTGTAGTAGTGAGTAGTGTATGAGAGGAGGTGATGTAGTGTGATAGTATTAAGTGAGTGAGTGCGTATAGTAGATAGTGTATTAGTGATGGATGCGTGTAGTATATGGTGAGTGTATGAGTGGTATAGTGAGTGTATAGTGAGTGAGTNAGTGTATGAGTGGAGTGAGTGTATAGTGTATGATATGTAGTGAGTGTATGGAGTGAGGTATAGTAGTGTATAGTGAGTGAGTGAGTGTATGAGGTATGCTAGTGTATATGAGTGNAGTAGTANTGAGTGTATGTGTGGTGTAGAATAGTGTAGAGTGNATAGTANTGTATGTGAGTGTTAGTGATGAGTGTGAGTGTGAGTGAGTGTATATGGTAGTGTATGTGTGTAGTAGTGAGTGCATAGTGNATGTATAGTGTATGTGTAGTGGTGTATAGTGTCTAGTGTANATGTAGTGTAGTATTNAGAAGTAGAGTGTGTATGAGATGTANGANTGTGTAGTAATGGGTAGTAGTGTATGTAGAGTGTAGGTAGTGTGTATAGTAGTGTATAGTGTGTAAGTGTAGTGTATAGTGTATAGTAGTGTAGTGTATAGTGTATAGGAGTAGCCACGTCTTTCTGCCACTTGTGACGTCGTCGTTCAGCCATCTTCTGTCAGAGCCCTTCCATTTTTCCCGACCACCGGCACACCTTGAATGTCCACGTTGGTGTCCATCCCGCAACATAAGTGCGTACAAACATTTCGATTTAAAGCTTTCGTGACTGCAGGGATTCATCTTCTTGGTTCTTTCGGTAAAAGTCACGTAGAAGGGAAATAATAAAATAATAAAAATAAAACATAATAAAATCATTCTCACGACGTTTCGGCCACAACGCAAGCAGCCGTCCTCATGGTATAGTGTATAGCGGATTGTATAATAATAAATAGTATAAAATTGTAATGTTTAACACAATGTGTGTCGTAGTTGCATGGTGAATATGCATCAGTGTGGTGTGCAGTAGGGTGGGTAGAATAATACATAGTGTAATATTACATAAATATGCTAAATTCCTCTTGATATGCAAATTCTTTTGTCAAGGCGCTCTTCCTCCTCCCTCCCAGCTTAAATAGACGCTCCAAGCCCAGGATGTGTCATTCAGACTCTGTCTTCTCGACAGACTGTTCTTCACCTGAGGACGGCTGCTTGCGTTGTGGCCGAAACGTCGTGAGAATTAATTTATTATTTTTATTTTTATTATTTTATTATTTCCATTCTACGTGATTTTACCGAAAGAACCAAGCAGATGTGTACAAAGCAGTTTCATTCTCGTCTCTGGCCTGCATCACCATCATCATCATCATCCTCCTCCCTGTCACAACCCACACGGCTTAGCGCCGAATTCTTGTCCCGGGAAATTGAGTTTTCAGCCGTTTCAATATGGGCCCACGTGTTTTTTTATTAATCATACGACGAAATAAAATGATAGTGGATCGTTTAACCCTTCGTGATGTTCCGTGTTTATGATTGTGCATTTACAACTTGCGTGTGTGTGCGTGCACGTAGCAAGCAATCTATCGCATGCAATATCACATACAGCAGCAGCATGATAAGTAGCATCGTTGACACCAATAATCACAATTAATTCATAACACCGTTTTTGTTTAGTAACGTAATTTGTTGTCTGTCTGTTTGTGTTCCTCCCTCGTGGTGGTGACTTTGTAGGATGAACTTTGAGGTTTATAAGGGCCACGGGTTGACCGATAAGGTCTGAATTGGTCTGTAATTAGGTAGGGCACTGGTTGACAGGTGAGTGGTGGTGAGTGATGGTGNTGGTGGTGGTGAGGTTAGTTGTGGTGGTGAGTTGCTGGTGAGTGGTGGTGAGTGGTGGTGAGTGAGTNGTGGTGAGTGTGGTGAGTGGTGAGTGGTAGTGTGGTGGTAATAGGTGGTGNGGGTGNGGTNGTGTAGTAGGTGGTGAGTNGTGAGTAGTGGTGTGGTGAGTGAGTGGTGTAGTGAGTGGTGGTGAATGGTGGTGAGTGAGTGAGTGTNGTGAGTGGTGGTGAGTAGTGGTGAGTGGTGTGAGTGGTGGTGAGTGGCAGGTGAGTGTGGTCAGTGGTGGTGAGTGAGTGAGTAGTGGTGGTAGTGGTGAGTGGCAGGTGAGTGGTGTGAGTGTGGTGAGTAGTGGTGAGTGGTGGTGAGTGGTGGTGAGTGGCAGGTGAGTGGTGGTCAGTGGTGGTGAGTNGTGGTGGGTAGTGGTGAGTGGCAGGTGAGTGGTGGTGAGTGGTGTAGTGGTGAGTGGAGGTGAGTGTGGTGAGTGGAGGTGAGTGGCAGGTGAGTACATGAGGTGGTGAGTTGGTGAGTTGGTGAGTGTNGTGAGTGGTCAGGTGAGTAGTGGTGAGTGAGTGANTAGTGGTGAGTAGTTGAGTGTGGTGAGTGTTGGTGAGTGGTGGTGTGGCAGGTGAGTAGTGGTGAGTGGTGGTGAGTAGTGGTGAGTGGGTGAGTGTGGTGAGTGGAGGTGAGTGGCAGGTGAGTGTGGTGGTGAGTAGTGGTGAGTAATGGTGAGTGTGGTGAGTGGAGGTGAGTGTGATGAGTGGCAGGTGAGTGGCAGGTGAGTAGTGGTGAGTAGTGGTGATGAGTGGCAGGTGAGTAGTGAGTAATGGTGAGTGGTGGTGGCAGATGGTGGTGAGTGGTGATGAGTGGCAGGTGAGTGGCAGGTAGTGTGGTGAGTGCTGAGAAGTAGTGGTGGTGAGTGGTGNTGGTGGTGTNGTAGTGGTGGTGGTGAGTGGTGAGTAGTGGTGAGTGGTGGTGAGTGAGTAGTGGTGCGTGGCAGGTGAGTGGTGGTGAGTAACAGGTGTGCATCACCATCATCAGGTCGTCTTCTTTCTCACTTCTACGTCGTCTCATCAAGAGACAAACCTCTTCAACTTTCCTTGATGTGTTCACCTTTCCCTGCACTTTGCACTCGTGTTGTTTGTGTTTCGTGCGTTTTGTTGTTGAAGTAACTCTCTGACCTCCCCCCCGGTGCCCCTACTGGGGGGGGGGAGGGGGGTGCAAGAGCTTAATAGCTTATCGGATTTCTCCAAGGATCAATGAAGATTCTGATGCGCATTCGGCGAGACGGCCTTCATAGGTGCTGCTCGCTAACAGCACTTGCCCCTACAGTCTGTTAAGGCTACACGGGGGATCTTTGTCTTTGTGTAGCGGTGAGTTCGTGGCGATGCGACTCGAGTTCGGCCCCAACACCAACAGCGACGATTGTCTGAACCGGTCCTGGGCCTCTCCTAGGTTGACTCAGCCACGAATGAGTAACCCGGTGCGGTGTGTAAACGTCGCCACTGGGGAGACAAAGGCGGCCGGGCGCGGCGCTGGCCAAACTCACCCCCTCGTGTGCGGCCTTCGTAAAGGGCCGTCCATAAATGACGTCACGCGATTATGGACGATTTTGACCCCCCCCCTCCCCTCGTCACAAAAAGTCAGACCCCCCCCCTCCCTTAAATATGACGTCACAAAGCTCTGCCCCCCCCCAAAACCATATTTCTATTTTGAAAATACATGCTTCAAATCGTCTTCTTGGTTCACGTAGAATGGAAATAATAAAATAATAATAATAAAACATAAGAAAGTAATAAACATAATTAAATCATTATTTTTATTATAATTAAAATAAATATTTTATTATGTTTTATTTTCATTACTTTATTATTTCCATTCTACGTGACTTTACCGAAAGAACCAATAAGGTGAATCCCTGCAGTCACGAAAGCTTTAAATCGAAATTCATGCTTCAAATCGCTTTAAACTATTGTCATTGTAGTGCGTGTTTAATGTGACGCTGCACTCTGCTGTTGTAGCAGTGTTGATATAACAATTCTATATTTCGATTTAAAGCTTTCGTGACTGCAGGGATTCATATTCTTGGTTATTTCGGTAAAGTCGTCACGTAGACGGGAAATAATAAAATCATAAAAACAAAATTCTCACGACGTTTCGAGTGCAACACAAGCGATCATCACCTGATGATGATTATGATTTCCCTTCTACGTGACTTTACCGAAAGAACCAAGAATATTAATTCCATATTTATTTAAAGTTGCGCATTTTTACGTGACGTCACATTTCTCACCCCCCCCCCCTCGTCACACATCGTCACAAATGTCTGACCCCCCCCTAGGTGCGTGACGTCATTTATGGACGGCCCCTTAGGTTTCACCAACAGTCTGTTAATCCGGATCAGTGTCTTTGACTCGTATCAAAGGAACCCTTTATAAATAACTTCATAGCTCATCGGATTCTTCCAGGATATAAAAAATCTATATATTCGGATGCATACCTCCAGTACTGTAACCAATACAGTACTCTGCATAGACTGTCAAACACGGTGTTGCGTTCGCAGTGGTGCACAAACAACAACAACAACTCAACACGTGCCGTGTCAACAACAACAACAACGCCGCCGTGTGTGTGTGTGGTCTTAAAATAAATATAGATAATCGGCGACGTTTCGGGCAATGGCCCTAGCCTACGAAGAAGGGCAATCGCGAGAAACGTTGCCGATTGCATATGTAAGTGTTGTTGTTGTTGTTTTTGTTGTTGTTAATTTCATGGCCACAGTGTCGTCGCGGACAAGTGAACGCATTGGGGTGTGTGTGTGTGCACATGCTTGTGCCTTTCGTTAAAGTCACGCAGATAGGTTCAAAAAGTCCATATTCTTTATTTCTTCCGGTAAAGTCACGCAGATATGTTGATGTCACGTAGCCCGCATCCCCAGCCACCGCATTGCCAAAACAGCTTTTGTTCGGCCGGATCGAGAGGGCCCAAAGGGCGCGGATCTAGAGAAGAGATGGAGTGATGGGTGAATGGGTGGGTGAGTGTGAGTGTGTGGGTGACACGGGCTAGAGAAGAGATGGAGTGATGGGTGAGTGGGTGGGTGAGTGAGGTGAGTGCACGGGCTAGAGAAGAGGAGTGATGGGTGAGTGGGTGGGTGAGTTGGTGGGTGGGTGACACGGGCTAGAGAAGAGATGGAGTGATTCTTCCGGGTGAGTGGGTGAGTGAGTGAGTGGGTGAGTGACACGGGCTAGAGAAGAGATGGAGTGATGGGTGAATGGGTGGGTGAGTGACACGGGCTAGAGAAGAGATGGAGTGATGGGTGAGTGGGTGGGTGAGTGGGTGGGTGGGTGACACGGGCTAGAGAAGAGATGGAGTGATGGGTGAATGGGTGGGTGAGTGACACGGGCTAGAGAAGAGATGGAGTGCTGGGTGAGTGGGTGAGTGAGTGCACGGGCTAGAGAAGAGATGGAGTGATGGGTGAGTGGTGTGAGGGTGAGTGCACGGGCTAGAGAAGAGGAGTGATGGGTGAGTGGGTGGGTGGGTGANTGGGTGGGTGAGTGGGTGTGTGAGTGTGACACGGGCTAGAGAAGAGATGGAGTGATGGGTGAGTGGGTGAGTGAGTGACACGGGCTAGAGAAGAGATGGAGTGATGGGTGAATGGGTGGGTGAGTGACACGGGCTAGAGAAGAGATGGAGTGATGGGTGAGTGGGTGAGTGAGTGAGTGGGTGGNTGAGTGACACGGGCTAGAGAAGAGATGGAGTGATGGTGANTGGGTGGGTGATGGGTGTGGGTGGGTGGGTGACACGGGCTAGAGAAGAGATGGAGTGATGGGTGAATGGGTGGGTGAGTGACACGGGCTAGAGAAGAGATGGAGTGCTGGGTGAGTGGGTGGGTGAGTGAGTGGGTGGGTGAGTGACACGGGCTAAGAGATGGAGTGATGGGTGAGTGGGTGGGTGAGACACGGGCTAGAGAAGAGATGGAGCTGATGGGTGAGTGAGTGGGTGNCACGGGCTAGAGAGATGGAGCTGATGGGTGAGTGGGTGGGTGAGTGACACGGGCTGAGAAGAGTTGGAGTGATGGGTGAGTGGGTGTGAGTGGGTGGAAGAGATGGAGTGATGTGGTACGAGAGGACGTGGAGCTGAGTGGACTTGCCGATGACTGGTACCAGCGGTGTCAAGATCGGCCTCTGTGTAGGAGGAGAAGGACGCTACTGGGCAGTCGCCCTCCAGCAACAACGGAGGGCGGAGGAGCGACGCTCACAACAACGGAGCTCCGGGTGGATTGAAACGCAGCGAGTTGGCACAGTAGGGGCACAGGCGGTGCATCGGCCACTCATCTCAGTGTGTCGACCCACGGCACCTGCTGGGTCTGTCCCGTGACCTCCGGCCAGCGGGCGTTCGACACTTCACGTGGCCTCAAAGTGCACCTAGCCTGGCACATGCGCCGAGATGACGTCACCGCCGCTTCGTGGCGAATGGCGGTTGTTGTTTTATATGTATATATGTGTGTATATATATGTATCTACACACACACATATATGTACACATATATGTATGTATATATACAATAGAAAATCGTGATTGACGTTTGTACAAGTGTACCGATGTTCTGGACGGGCTGGAGAGCTGCAACTTTGCACAGGCGTAGAAGAGCCGTCGCTCGTAATTGCAAACGTCAGAAAGTCAACATCAAGACGTGGGAACTGCCCCACGCCGGGCGCAAACCCTCCAATTTTTTATTATCGCTGATCTCTGTTAAACACCGCGCCACGATGCCTGTGAGATGTTAACTACCTCGCCCGGTACACAGGAGGTCGTGAGTTCGATCTCGACCCTGACGCCTGCTGCTGTATATTTGGAGTTTGCGTGTCTCTCATCATCACGGTGGCTAGGAGATGTTAACTACCTCGCCTGGTGCACAGGAGGTCGTGGGTTCGATCTCGACCCTGACGCCTGCTGCTGTATATTTGGAGTTTGCGTGTCCTCATCATCGTCTCATATCATCACGATGGCTAGGAGATGTTAACTACCTCGCCTGGTACACAGGAGTCGTGGGTTCGATCCCGACCCCTGCTGCTGTATATTTGGAGTGTCTCATATAATCACGGTGGCTAGGAGATGTTAACTACCTCGCCTGGTATACAGGAGTTCGTGGTTCGATCTCGACCCTGACGCCTGCTGCTGTATATGTGGAGTTTGCGTGTCTCTCTCTCATCATCATCACGGTGGCTAGGAGATGTTAACTACCTCGCCTGGTAAACAGGAGGTCGTGAGTTCGATCTCGACCCTGACGCCTGCTGTATATGTGGAGTTTGCGTCTCTCTCTCTCATCATCATCACGGTGGCTAGGAGATGTTGACTACCTCGCCTGGTACACAGGAGGTCGTGGTTCGATCCCATCACTAACGCCTGCTGTATATGTGGAGTTTGCGTGTCTCTCTCTCTCATCATCATCACGGTGGCTAGGAATGTTAACTACCTCGCCTGGTACACAGGAGGTCGTGGGTTCGATCCCATCACTAACGCCTGCTGTATATGTGGAGTTTGCGTGTCTCTCATCATCATCATCACGGTGGCTAGGAGATGTTAACTACCTCGCTGGTACACAGGAGGTCGTGAGTTCGATCCCATCACGGTGGCTAGGAATGTTAACTACCTCGCCTGGTATACAGGAGGTCGTGGGATCGATCCCGACCCTGACGCCTGCTGTATATGTAGAGTTTGCGTGTCTCTCATTATCACGGTGGCTAGGAGATGTTAACTACCTCGCCTGGTACACAGGAGTCGTGGGTTCGATCCCGACCCTGTGCGTGTCTCCTCATCATAATCACGGTGGCTAGGAGATGTTAACTACCTCGCTGGTATACAGGAGTTCGTGGGTTCGATCTCGANCCTGACGCCTGCTGTGTATTTGGAGTTTGCGTGTCTCTCCTCATCATCATCACGGTGGCTAGGAGATGTTAACTACCTCGCTGGTACACAGGAGGTCGTGTTCGATCTCGACCCTGACGCCTGCTGTATATGTGGAGTTTGCGTTGTCTCCTCATCATCATCACGGTGGCTAGGAATGTTAACTACCTCGCCTGGTACACAGGAGGTCGTGGGTTCGATCCCATCACTAACGCCTGCTGTATATGTGGAGTTTGCGTGTCTCTCTATCATCATCATCACGGTGGCGAGATGTTAGCTACCTCGCTTGGTACACAGGAGGTCGTGGGTTCGATCCCATCCTAACGCCTGCTGCTGTATATGTGGAGTTTGCGTGTCTCTCTATCATCATCATCACGGTGGCTAAGATGTTATACCTCCACACAGAGGTCGGGGGATCCCCTNACCCTGGCTGTTGGAGTGNTCTCCGTGTGGATTTTCGGGTCCTCCGTCCCCTCCACATTTAATGACACGTGTTTTGTTTGGCTGCTGATATAAAGTACGTCTAGCCACAAGATTCTTTGTAACCCGGTTTTCTGATGTGTCTTAGGGCCATATCTCGGTAAAAATAAAATNCCAGGCTTAAAACTTAGTCTGCTACAATTGCAATATTTGATTAGTGCAGGATTCATCTTCTGGTGGTAAAGTCACAGAAGGAAATTAAAATAATAAAATAAAACAAATAAAATCATTCTCACGACGTTTCGGTCACAACGCAAGCCGTCATTCAGACGCTGTCTTTCCGNCAGCCTGGTCTTCATGAGGACGGCTGCTTGCGTTGTGGCCGAAACGTCGTGATTTAATTTATTTATACCTACGTGACTTTACCGAAAGAACCAAGAAGATGAATCCCTGCAGTCACGAAAGCTTTAAATCGAAAAATAGTAGCAGGAATTTTAAAAATAGATTTCACATTGGTGGGAGGGGCAGGGAGAGTAGAATTTGATCGGATGTCGTGGGAAACGAATGGCTTCTACATCTCACAGGAGAGAGAGAGCGAGAGGGTGGTGGTGGTGGTGGTGTCGTGCGACAAACGAGATGCATTGAGATGGGTTTGAGACGTGGCGAGAGAGGCTTGCGATGCAATTATAATCGTCTCTTGTATTACGTTTTCACGGATCGTCGCTCACGCGTGTGTATGTATGTGTATGTATGTGTATGTATTTGCATGTGTGGATAAATAGTGGGGAGCGGTGGTGTAGCGGTTAGCGCGCTGCGCTATGAACCCGGCAGAACCAGAGTTCGATTCCCACTCTGCGTTGAGATACGACCCGAGTTCGATTCCCACTCACGGCTGCCAACACCCAGTGACGATTATCTGAACGGTCCTGCGCATCCCTAGGTCGACTCAGCCTCAAATGAGTACCCTGTGTGTTTTAAACATCGCCGCTGGGGAGACAAAGGCGGCCGGCGTGGTGTGTTGGCTACCCACCCCCTCGTGTGCCGTGCCGGCCTTCATAGGTGCTGCTCGCTGACAGCACTTGCCCCAACAGTCTGTTAGGCTATACGGGGATCTTTGTCTTTGTGTGTATATATACAGTATTTTAACAACTTTAACACAGTTTTTTACTAAACCTTCTAAACCTTTCATAAACCTTACTCCCCCCCACCTTTATTGAACTTTGTTTCAAACCAAATCACCCCCCTTTGGCCTGAGAAATAAATGCACGAATAATGACCATCGATTTTTCTTTTTACTTTTAACTTTTACCGATTGTCCATTGCGTGTGGCATCCCCAACCCGTTTAGGTAACCGCACGCGAATTGTTTTAATTGTATTCAACACAAAAACAACTCAATCCAACGACGCCGTGCTACGCGTGGCTAACTCACGTGAACCTCGCTGTGTTTACGATACGATGGTTTTAGAAAGAAGAAGAAAAAATTAACCCGTAAAAACAAAGTTTTTCACTATAAATCCTTTAAATGAAAGTCACCTCTTGACATGCCCCGTAATTCCCGGGGCATTTGCGTTGACCCGTTTTACCACTTTCAAGAACCTGGCGGCTTCAATTTAACTGCTCTATAAATAGTCTCCATTGTACAGTGGGGCAGGGATTTCATGCCATGTGGTTAGTCAACATTTGGCATATGAAACGGGCGGCTAGAGTCCTCTCGTCCTCTGGCTTGAGATGGCTGCCCCTATGGGTCAGATGATTGCCACCATTAAGCAATTGTAATAAAGCTTTTTCAAAAAATTTCCTAAACAGTGTAACATTTTAGAAAAAAAATTCACGAAAATTAATTGTCACGCACAACGAGTCTGTGTGCAAAATGTCAGCTCGATTGGATCACGGGAAGTGGGTTAAAAAACGACCGAAACATTTGCACGGTCGTAAGCAAGCAAGCAAGCACGCACGCAAGCACGCAAGCAAGCAAGCAAGCGAACTTAATATAAAGGATTTAAAAAGAACCTGGTCTTTCATATCGCTCTCTCTTCGCCTACGGATGTCAATGTGTCCTCCTAGTTAATTGACACCGGCAGACTCATCACAGACCCAATGGCTCTCGTGCACGATGTGCTATTACACTCCGTAGGCAGGCGCGTGACTTTACCGAAAAAACCAAAGGGGATGAATTCGTGCGGTCACGAAAACTTCAAATCAAGATTGTGACGTCACACAGTTACGAATCACCACCAACCCCCGGCTGAGAACCACCGCTCTAATACCACCGATCTGCACTTATCAACAACAACCACAACAACAACAACAACACGAGCAGTTCACCAGCAAGTGGCGGTGACGTCTCCGCGGCGCTGGTGCCAGGCTAGGTGCACGAAGAGAGCCACGTGGATTGCCGGGGTTACGCTGGGACAGACCCAGCGGGCGCCGTGGGTTGACTGGCCGAGGTGACTGACCGAGTGAGTTGGGTGGGAATGGGTGGCAGGGCCGGCTCAGGGGCTGCAAGCCCCACCAGAGATTGAGTGGAAAGTTGTTTTACTTGCTGTGAACGCTGAATTGCATTTGTTGTTAGCCTTGTAACAAACATAAATGTTATCTTCTTGGTTCTTTCGGTAAAGTCACGTAGAATGGAAATAATAAAATAATAAAACATAATAAAATAATTCTCACGACGTTTCGGCCACAACGCAAGCAGCCGTCCGTTGTGGCCGAAACGTCGTGAGAACTATTTTATTATGNTTTATTATTTTATTATTTCCCTTCTACTGACTTTACCGAAAGAACCAAGAAGATGAATCCCTGCAGTCACGAAAGCTTTAAATCGAAATTTTATTATGTTTTATTTTTATTATTTATTATTTCCCTTCTACGTGACTTTATCGAAAGAACCAAGAAGATGAATCCCTGCAGTCACGAAAGAAGCTTTAAATCGAAATAAATGTTATCTTTCTTTAAATATTCTCCATTCTTTCGGTAACGTCGCGTAGATAGAAAACAAAAATCTAAGTGAAAAGCAAAAATCTAAATTAAAAGCAAAGACTATGAATTGCTGCGTGTCACGAAAGTTAAAAATCTCGATATTTCTTTAATTTAATTTTTCCTTTTGAAAATATTACTGGGGGCTCACCAGTTCCTGCAGCACTGGGGCCATACAACATCTTTATCCGGCTCTGGGTGGCGTTGGAGGGGGGTTAGAGGCCGTCCATAAATGACGTCACGCGATTTTGGACAATATTTGACCCCCCCAACCTCCTCGTCACAGACGTCACAAAAAGTCAGACCCCCCCCCTCAAATATGACGTCACAAAGCTCTGNCCCCCCCCGCCCCCCCCAATAAAATAAAACATGCTTCAAATCGCTTTAAACTATTGTCATTGTAGTGCGTATTTAATGTGGCGCTGCACTGATGTAGGAAAAACACGTATTAAAAAGTCGATTTAATTAAGTGGAACGTGTTGTCTATATTTATTTAAAGTTGCGCATTTGATGTGACGTCACATTTCTCNCCCCCCCCCGTCACACATCGTCACAAATGTCTGACCCCCCCGCCTCTAAGCATGTGTGTGTATACATATATATTTCTATCTCGGCATATCTATATATGCATGCTACTGTGTGGATAATGTATGTTCATGTGAGTGGTGTGAACGTCTAATTAAATGTGTGAACCGCTCACGTGTGGAGTTTGATCCGCTGTGAATACAGACTGGCAGGTGCGGAGACTCATTAAGCCGCAATAAAGTAGCGTGCATAGCAGCATCAGCAGCATCATGAGCGTCGTCTCTAAAATCACAATCATCATCAGCAGCAGCATCATGAAGAGCGTCGTCTCTAAATCACAATCATCATCAGCAGCAGCAGCATGAAGATCATCGTCACTAGAATCATCATCATCAGCAGCAGCAGCATGAAGATCGTCATCACTAAAATCACAATCATCATCAGCAGCAGCAGCATGATCATCATCACTAAAATCACAATCATCATCAGCAGCAGCATGATCGTCGTCACTAGAATCACAATCATCATCAGCAGCAGCATGATCATCGTCACTAAAATCACAATCATCATCAGCAGCAGCAAGATCGTCATCACTAAAATCACAATCATCATCAGCAGCAGCAGCAGCATGAAGATCGTCGTCACTAGAATCACAATCATCATCATCATCAGCAGCAGCATGATCATCGTCACTAGAATCACAATCATCATCAGCAGCAGCATGAAGATCGTCGTCACTAAAATCACAATCATCAGCAGCAGCAGCAGCAGCATGATCATCGTCACTTGTACCACAATCATCATCAGCAGCAGCAGCAGCATGAAAATCATCATCACTAGAATCACAATCATCATCAGCATCAGCCGCATGAAGATCGTCGTCACTGAAATCACAATCATCAGCAGCAGCATGAAGATCGTCGTCACTAGAATCACAATAATCAGCAGCAGCATGATCATCGTGACTAAACCACAATCATCATCAGCAGCAGCATCAGCAGCATGATCAGCGTGACTAAAAACAGAATCATCAGCATCATCAGCAGCAGCATTAGCAGCATCAGCTGCATGATCATCGTCATTAGAACCGTAATCATCATCAGCAGCAGCATCAGATGCATTACTTATATCATTATCATCAGCATTGCTAACTTATCATCATCAGCAGCATTGCTAACATCATTATCATCAGCAGAAGCATTACTAACATCATCATCAGCATCATCAGCAGCATTGCTAACATCATTATCATCAGCAGCAGCATTACTAACACATCATCATCAGCATCATCAGCAGCATTGCTAACATCATTATCATCAGCAGAAGCATTACTAACACCATCATCATCATCAGCAGCATTGCTAACATCATTATCATCAGCAGAAGCATTACTAACATCATCAGCAGCATCATCAGCAGCATTGCTAACATCATTATCATCAGCAGAAGCATTACTAACATCATCATCAGCATCATCAGCAGCATTTCTAACATCATTATCATCAGCAGCAGCATTACTAACACCATCGTCATCAGCATCATCAACAGCATTGCTAACATCATTATCATCAGCAGAAGCATTACTAACACCATCATCATCATCAGCAGCATTGCTAACATCATTATCATCAGCAGCAGCATTACTAACACCATCATCATCAGCATCGTCAGCAGCATTGCTAACATCATTATCATCAGCAGCAGCATTACTAACACCATCATCATCATCAGCAGCAGCATTGCTAACATCATTATCATCAGCAGAAGCATTACTAACATCATCAGCAGCATTGCTAACATCATTATCATCATCAGCAGCATTACTAACACCATCATCATCAGCAGCAGCATTGCTAACATCATTATCATCATCAGCAGTAGCTTTACGATCGTCACCGTCGTCTTCTGCAGTAACTGTCGCGGTCAACAAAGACGAATCATATAATCACCCATAATCACCGACATTGCTCAACTACAGTTTATTACATTTCGATTTAAATCTTTCGTGACCGCAGGCATTCATATTCTTGGTTCTTTCGGTAAAGTCACGTGGAAGGGAAATAATAAAATAAAAAATATTAAACAATAAAATTCTCACGACGTTTCGACTGCAACACAAGCAATCATCATCAGGTGTGAAATCCACAGCAATCATCATCAGCTGTGGATTTCACACCTGATGATCATTGCTTGTGTCATCATCAGCTGTGGATTTCACACCTGCTGATGATTGCTTGTGTTGCAGTCGAAACGTCGTGAGAATTTTATTACTTTATATTTTTTTCATTTTATTGTTTCCCTTCTACGTGACTTTACCGAAAGAACCAAGAATATAATTGGTTAGTTTGAGGTTTGAATCGTGGAACGCGAATCGAGATTTCACACATTCACGTCAAGGACGCGAAATAATTCATCAATCGAGCCGCTCGTATTTATCAACGAATTACAATCGCGTCTGACAACAACGCTGCCCTTCTTACTGATCATAGATAACGAAACGCAGTAGCAACTCTGTGTGTATGATCAGTGCGCCCTTAAAACCGTCCACAAATAATACATTCAAACTGATGTCTAGAACAATTCTATCCTTAGATATGACTTCATGTTCATCATATATTTGTAATCGTTATATATATGTGTGTGTAACGAGGAGGGTTCATCTCCGTCTACGTATGTGTGTGTGTGTTGTACAACTCTCACATGTAGCATGTGCGTTGTATGTGACGAGTACATAACGCGTGCATTATACGTTTCAGATTTCAGTTTTCAGTTGAATTTATTCGGATTCACCCCGTGAGCCATTCGGCTCTTGATTTGGGTTCAACCACAACGAACAATACAATTACAAGATACGCCTAAAATGCATTGTACACAAATCTGAACGTCGCATTACGTAAACGATCACATCCGACAGAAAAAAGCACAAACCCGTTCTTGCTGCGTACAGAAAGTGCCAAAAATTCCAAGAAAGTGCCAAAAATTCCATACGTAGATATTTATGACACGTGTGTTACATGTATGTGTATGATACAAAACGATGTTATACACAACGCGTTTATACCACGTGCATAAGGCGTGCATAACACACACACACACGATAGATTATAATTCATTATTGCCACGTGTAGAGTATGTGTATGTGTGTGTCTAACACTCGTGTTACTTAAGGCACGTATATTATAAATAACGATTCATATCACGTGTAGTTTGTGTAAGGCGCGTAT
Organism: Lethenteron camtschaticum; assembly: GCA_018977245.1. Classification (NCBI taxonomy): domain Eukaryota; kingdom Metazoa; phylum Chordata; class Hyperoartia; order Petromyzontiformes; family Petromyzontidae; genus Lethenteron; species Lethenteron camtschaticum. The sequence goes on from MU249632.1 coordinate 4,512,876, forward strand.
AACACACATGTTACATGTATTTCGATTTAAAGCTTTCGTGACTGCAGGGATTCATCTTCTTGGTTCTTTCGGTAAAGTCACGTAGAAGAGAAGTAATAAATATAAAATAAAACATAATAAAATTTTATTATGTTTTATTTTATTATTTTATTACTTCTCTTCTACATAATAAAATTTATTATGTTTTATTTTTATTATTTTATTACTTCTCTATTTTAACATAATACAATTTTATTATGTTTTATTTTATTATTTTATTACTTCCCTTCTACGTGACTTTAATAAAAATAAAACATAATAAAATTTTATTATGTTTTATTTTTATTATTTTATTACTTCCCTTCTACGTGACTTTACCGAAAGAACCAAGAAGATGTTACATGTGTGTCTATTATATATCATGTGTGTAGAGCACGCATGTTACATGTATGTCTATTATATATCATGTGTGTATAGCACGCATGTTATATGTATGTGTATGAATATAACGAATTATACACGTGCGTATATGTAACGCGTGCGCATAACACACATGTGTGTATTATATTTAATGTGTACACGCATGTTATATGTATGTGTATAATTTGTATGTGTGTGTGTGTATAACACGCATGTTACATGTATGTGCATTATTTGTATGTGTGTATAACACGCATGTTACATGTATGTGTATGATTTGTATGTAATGTGTGTGTGTACAACACGCATGTTACATGTGTAGAGGTGATACGCGCTGGATTAAGGATCGTATGCACAGTGTGTGAGGATTGGCTGTGTAGGTGGTGACGCGCGCTGACGGTGGAGGATCAGGGGTCAGCGCGGGTCGTGGGTTACGGGGTACTGATTGGCTGTGGACCGGTGATATGCTGAGAGGGAGTGACCGGGTGGCAGCGCGGTGGATTGGTGGAGGAGTGTTAACACGCGCTGGGAAACCGGATCGTAAAGAGAGTGCGTCGTGATTGGTTTATTAAGGAGCGATGCTCATGCTGAATGGACGCATCAGCTCCGCCTCTCGTGAGCAGGGGCTATAAAGGGGATGCACACAGGCGTAAGGGCAGTGTGTAACCAGCGAAGAATGAAGACGGGGATGAAGACCTAGAGCCCTGCGGTACCTAGCCCCGCTGTCCTAAGGGGACCGGGACTCTGTGTAACCCAGAGGCGAGTGTAGTGTGTGTAGCCAGAGGTCTACACGAGTCGAGTGTATTGTGTAGCCAGAGGCATAGGGCTNTACACGAGTCGAGTGTATTGTGTAGCCAGAGGTCTACACGAGTCGAGTGTATTGTGTAGCCAGAGGCATAGGGCTTACACGAGTCGAGTGTATTGTGTAGCCAGAGGCATAGGGCTTACACGAGTCGAGTGTATGGTGTGTAGCCAGAGGCCTAGAGCTTACACGAGATTAGTGGAGTGTGTCGAGGAAGAAGGAAGACCACACGTTGTATTGTGATACCTGAAGGATTTAATAAAAGTGTGTTACCCGTCAAGAAGTTCCTGCCGTCAATTCCCATACTTCAACTGGCGTCAGAAGTGAAACGGTCCTCCAAGCATGGATACAAGGAGGAACCGTCGGACCCACGGGATTGACCACGAGGACAACCTCGACGACGCGGGCCAGCGGGCATCAGGGGGTGAGGAAGAGGAGCTGCCCACGGGGCAGGATCCACCGACGGCGGCCGACGTGCTACAGGGTCGCTCTGCAGATTCCCGCCAAAACGATTTGGCGATTCCCGCCGTTTCATCCGCTCCAACTTTTGGCGGGAACGGCCATCACCACGTGGCAGCGGTTCTCCATGCGCGGCCGCTGACGTCACCAACGCGCGCGGCGGACCGCCATTACACACCCGCCGCTGGGGCCGCCATCTTACACACCGACGGGGGGCAGAGAGGAAGCACGAGGAGGAGGACGACTTTATTTTCAGCAGCGCCTTCCCACGTTGTCAGCATTCAAGGCGGAAGGCGGGGATTGGAGCCTATTTCAGCGCAGATTTTTGGCGCATCAAGAGATGTCCGCCTGGTCCGACGCTACGGCACTGCGGGCGCTGCCTGCCATGCTGGACGACAACGCGCTCGCGGCCTTCACGTCCGCACGCAGGTCGGACCGCTCCACGCTCAAGGATGCGCTGGCTCTCATGGCAAAAGTCTACGGTCCGCCTCGGCGTGCCGCCATCATTTCTACGCAAGACGGAAGGCGGACACGGAGACCGTGCTCGCCTATCGCACGGCGTTGCTCGCTCTCGCTGACGCCGCGTTCCCTCGTATGGACGAGGAGGGCCAAGATGCGATGGTTTTGGAGCAGCTGCTCAAGTTGGCGCAGGACCTGGGGGTCCCCATCAACACGGCCGACGACACCGATATTTCTTCATTACGGGTCGCCACGAGCATGCAAGCGCACGAGGTCCTCCAACGAAAGCAGGGGGTCGTCTGCAACGCTGCCGTGGCCTCAACTCCGGCTCCGGTTGACACCGGGCCCAAGTCGTCAGCCCACGAGAGGACGCGTTCATCGCGGGACGAGCGGGGGACTGGAGGTCGGGAGGTCGTTCGCCTCTGCGAGCGGCCCGCAAGCTGGAGCAACCGAGATCTCCGACTACTGTCATCACCTGCTATAACTGCGGCCTTCGTGGCCACGTGGCCTCCGGTTGCCGGGCCCCACGTCAGCGCGCCATGGGACCTCGGCTGGACGACGACCAAGGCCCAAGTCATCACTGCAAACCCCGGCAAGTCGCGGCACCTCACATGCTTGGCCCGCATACTCGACACGTATGGGTCGTCGCGTTGCGACGAGGGAGAGCCGAGTAGAGTTCGGAGGTTCGGTTCGGAGAGGGGGTTCGGCCGGGACCGGGGAGACATTAAATGGTCGGAATTGGGGTACAGAATTGTGGCTGCCTCAGCGGGTTCATCCGTCGTTACCGGATCGATTGATGGGGTCGAGGTCAGGGTGTTGGTGGACACGGGGGCATCGGCGACTATTATTTCGGATCTCATTTATAATATTCTCCCGGTACAATGTCGTCCGCTTCTTCCGGTCGATGTGCCATTTTACGCCGCTAACGGGGGATCGTTGGGCATTATCGGTCAGATTAGGGCGTCCATTTGCATTGGTGATATCAAATTGTCGGGACCCGTTTTCGTTTCATCTTCCCTGGCGGTTCCTTGCCTGTTGGGCACTGATTTTTTGGCGAAAATGCCCATCAAAATTCTCATTGATCAGCGTTGCATTGAACTGCCATCGGGTCGCCGTATTTCATTTTTGACGAGCCCTAATGTAATTCGGACGGCGTGCGCTACCATTCAGGCGTTAGCAACACAGACCGTGCACGTGCCCCCGGGTTCACAAATGTTGGTTCCCCTCCGGTTACGGAAGCCATGGGGGAAGGAGGCCTCGGAACAGGCCATGCTTTTGGGTCCTTCTAATAGGGCTGTTGGAGGTCTCGATTTATCGGTGGCTCACACTTTGGTTGGGGCAGACAGGGATCCGTTTGTCATGGTTTTAAACGCTGGGGCGCGGCCGGCCGTCATTCAGCAGGGCACCGTGCTGGCTCACGCGGCACGGGTCCCTGCGGAGGAGAGGCTGGTTGCGCAGGTTGATCCGAGCCCCACGAATAGCGTACCATCAAAGGAGGACCTAGATTGGATTAATATGCTGTGCGCGGACTCTGACGATTTGTCAGCGGTACAGTTGGGCGCGTTGCGCGGGTTGCTGATTGAATTTTCGGATGTCTTCAGTAAACATAAGTATGATATCGGATGCACGGACCTGCTACGCCACCACATTGAAACGGGCGATGCGGCACCGGTCAGGCAAAATCCCTTCCGACTGAGTCCTGCTGAGAAGGAACATGTTCAGTCGGCGGTTAACGATATGCTGGAAGCCGACATTATTTCGCCTTCTTCCAGTCCTTGGGGAGCACCTATTGTGCTCGTTAAAAAGCAGGACGGGTCCCTGCGATTTTGCGTCGATTTCCGCCGCCTGAATAAGATCTCGGTGGCCGACGCGTATCCGCTCCCAGGATGGACGAGTCTCTCGACGCATTGTCCGGTGCGCGATACTTTTCGACTCTTGATTTATTGTCCGGATTTTGGCAGTTGCCACTCGATGAGGAGTCTAAGCCTAAGACTGCATTCCGGACTCCAGGGGCCTGTTTCAGTTTAACCGGTTACCCATGGGACTTCACTCCTCTCCTGCGACGTTTCAGCGTCTTATGGAATTGGTTTTGTCGGGCTTGCAGTGGGAAACGTGCCTCATTTACCTTGACGATGTCATTGTTTTCGGTAAAACGTTCGAGGAACACCTTCAGCGATTGAGAGGGGTGTTCTTGCGAATGCGATCGGCTAAATTAAAGTTTAAACCGGCCAAATGCCATCTTTTTCGAAATCTGTGAGGTATTTGGGTCACATTGTCGACTCTTCGGGGATTTCTACCGATCCTGCGAAGACGGACTGTGTCAGTTCGTGGCCGACGCCCACGTCAGTGTCAGACGTGCGCAGTTTCATCGGTTTTGCTTCGTATTATCGCCGATTCGTTGAGCACTTCGCCACCATTGCGAAGCCCTTGCACGCTTTAACGGCAAAAGGAGTGAAGTTCCGGTGGGGCCGGAGGAGGAGGCTGCATTCTGCTCCCTCCGGGACGCCTTGGTAAGGGCCCCACCTTGCGCTATCCGGACTTCGAGAGTCCCTTCTTGCTAGACACGGATGCTAGCAACACGGGCATTGGGGGGTGCTGTCCCAAGTCATTGGAGGGGTCGAACGGGTGGTCGCCTATGGTAGCAGGGTGTTGTCGCCGGCAGAGCAGCGCTACTGCGTCACCCGTCGTGAACTACTTGCCATTGTTTTTTTGTACAACAATTCAGGCCATATCTCTATGGTCGTCATTTCACGGTCCGGACGGACCATGCGGCGCTCCAGTATTCATTACGGGTTGCCCAGCCCTCGGGCCAATTGTCGCGTTGGTTGGAAGTCCTTCAGGACTATCAGTTCACGACTACGTACCGTAAAGGGTTGCGACACACGAATGCCGATGCCTGTCGCGGTTGTTGCCTTGTCACAAATGTGCGTGCTTATCGGGATCGGCGCGCTGTAAACCTCCGGTTACGGAAGGTAGGGAGGCGTTGGTTGCGACCGCGAGCACACCAATTGGGGATGGTCCGCTACCCAGGGGGTCAGGACTCGCTGCTCTCACTGTCGTTGAGTGAGTGGGGCCGTCTCCAAATGGCGGACAGCTCCCTGCTGGCATTGCGCCGGAAGACGGAGGGTTCCGAAGGTAGCCACGACCGAACTGGCTCCTACGAGCTTAAGCAGGGCCTGTTGATGAGATGGGACAGTTTGTCCCGGCGGCATTCGATTGTGGTGCCTTCTGCTGTAAGGGGAAGGTTGTCTTGGCCGCACACGAACGCCTCTTGCATTTGGGAGTTAACAAAACGCTTGCCCTGCTTCAGCGTGACTATTATTGGCCGGGAATGGGGGGTGATGTGGTGAATATTCTAAAGGGTTGTGTTGAGTGCGCCAGACGGAAACCACCGCCCGTGGCAGCTAATCCACCGCTGCAATCTATTCAGGTCTCGCGCATTAACGAGCTCGTTGCACTCGATATTCTGGGGCCCTTCCCGGTCACGCCTAGGGGTAATAAATACCTGTTGGTGGGGGTCGAATATTTTACCCGGTGGCCTATGGCGTGGCCACTCGCCAACCAGTCGGCGGCGGCTGTGACGGACGCCTTTGTCCAGGGCTACGTCCTGGACAAGGGGCTCCCGAACGCTTGCTGACTGACCAAGGGAAAAATTTTCGAGTAAATTACTGCAGGAGGTGTGCGACCTGTTGGGTACCAAAAGGTGCGTACCTCCCCGTACCACCCGCAGACGGACGGGATGGTGGAGAGGCTTAACAGGACATTGACCTCTATGCTGTGCCAGCAGGTGTGTGAGTCGCATGTTGATTGGGACCTGCAGGTCCCTGGGGTCCTTGCCGCGTATAGAATGGCCCCCCATGCAGCTACGGGGTTTTCCCCGTTTTTTCTAATGTACGGCCGGGAAGCCGACCCGCCATGGAAACGCAGCTGGGTCTGCCCGCACCACGAACTAATTCTAAATTGGCAGAGCATATTAAATTTAATATTCATAAACTGACAGAGGCAAGGGAGGCCGCACGGCTTAATTCGCGGGCTCGCCAAATTGCGAACGAGCGGTTGCGGGCACGGAAGGTATCCGTGCACAATTGGGAACCAGGTGACAAGGCCTGGCTGCATTGCCCTCAGGCACCTTTGGCCACGTCACCTAAATTGTTGAAGCCGTGGCGGGGACCCGTGGAAGTCGTGCGGGTTGCGCGCCCCAGTGCGTTCAGATCAAATGGGGGAAACGCCGTTGGTACGTCCACCCTCCCGACTGAAACCGTTCTCGCCTCCGTATGGCCTCCCCTTGTGTCGTGAGGGCCGAGCATGTGACGTGACCGACGACCCTGAGGGGGAGTTGTCCTTGCCTGCTCCTCACATGTCTCCGCCTGACCCGCTCCCAGGTGTCTCGGAACTGACTGCTGCCGACCACCGGCGGCCGGATCTCCACGGCGGGGCCGGTCCTTCCAGGCCCGATCCGTGCCGTCTAGAGCTGCCGGAGACACCGGACGGTCGCCAACGTCCCGTTCCATACGACGGACCGGCCAGACGGACTCGCGCTAGGTCGCGCTACTTTGTGTAATCTACCACGTGCGGAGTCGAGGCAGCCGGAGCGCCTCGGCACTGCGTGGGTCGCGGTGACACTTGGCGCGTTCGTTTTACGGTGTTCGCTTTTATTGTGTTGTTCGTCGGCTGTATATTGCTTCGTATTTAAGGTTGTGTTATGTTGTTGTTGTTGTGTTACGGGGCACACTGGGATGGGGAGTTCTTTATTACTGCGTTGCGTTATGTTGTGTTGTAGGTTAACAGCCGGGCCGGCTGCAAGCTATGTGGGAGGGGGGTGATGTAGAGGTGATACGCGCTGGGATTAAGGATCGTATGCACAGTGTGTGAGGATTGGCTGTGTAGGTGGTGACGCGCGCTGACGGTGGAGGATCAGGGGTCAGCGCGGGGTCGTGGGTTACGGGGTACTGATTGGCTGTGGACCGGTGATATGCTGAGAGGGAGTGACCGGGTGGCAGCGCGGTGGGATTGGTGGAGGAGTGTTAACACGCGCTGGGGAAACCGGATCGTAAAGAGAGTGCGTCGTGATTGGTTTATTAAGGAGCGATGCTCATGCTGAATGGACGCATCAGCTCCGCCTCTCGTGAGCAGGGGCTATAAAAGGGGATGCACACAGGCGTAAAGGGCAGTGTGTAACCAGCGAAGAATGAAGACGGGGATGAAGACCTAGAGCCCTGCGGTACCTAGCCCCGCTGTCCTAAGGGGACCGGGACTCTGTGTAACCCAGAGGCGAGTGTAGTGTGTGTAGCCAGAGGTCTACACGAGTCGAGTGTAGTGTGTGTAGCCAGAGGTCTACACGAGTCGAGTGTAGTGTGTGTAGCCAGAGGTCTACACGAGTCGAGTGTANTGTGTGTAGCCAGAGGTCTACACGAGTCGAGTGTAGTGTGTAGCCAGAGGTCTACACGAGTCGAGTGTATTGTGTAGCCAGAGGCATAGGGCTTACACGAGTCGAGTGTATTGTGTAGCCAGAGGCATAGGGCTTACACGAGTCGAGTGTATGGTGTGTAGCCAGAGGCCTAGAGCTTACACGAGATTAGTGGAGTGTGTCGGAGGAAGAAGGAAGACCACACGTTGTATTGTGATACCAAGGATTTAATAAAAGTGTGTTACCCGTCAAGAAGTTCCTGCGTCAATTCCCATCTTACATGTATGTGTAGATTTATCACAAAGAAGCTTTGAGAGAAGTTTCACGCGACGTACATTTATGAAATCAATATATGCGCCCTTGCATATGTACCGGCGGTGACGTCACCGCGGCGCTTGTGCCAAGCTGGTCCACTTCAACGATAGTCTTGGATCTTTCGGTAAAGTCACGTGGAAGGGAAAAATAAAATAATGAAAATACAAAATAAAATAAAATTCTCACGACGTTTCGGCCACAACGCAAGCAGCCGTCCTCAGTGAAGAAACGGAGAAGAAAACAGCGTTCATTAGGACGCTGTCTTTCCGACAGCTCTGTTTCTTCACCTGAGGACGGCTGCTTGTGTTGTCGAAACGTCGTGAGAATTGTATTATGTTTTATTTTCATTACTTTATTATTTCCCTTCTACGTGGCTTTACCGAAAGATCCAAGAATATGAATCCCTGCAGTCACGAAAGCTTCAAATGGAAATTCAATGATATTTTTCGATTTAAAGCTTTCGTGACTGCAGGGATTCATCTTCTGGTTCTTTCGGTAAAGTCACGTAGAAGGGAAGTAATAAAATAAAAAAATAATTGTTTTATTATGTTTTATTTTTATTATTTTATTACTTCCCTTCTACGTGACTTTACCGAAAGAACCAAGAAGTTCAATGATATTGTCATTAATTCTGAGTACAAAATTGTCTGAATTCGATTTTCTTTTTTTAATTTGTCTTCGTTTCAACAGTAAGAGAGGCTGCGTGCGCGTGTGTGCGCGTGTGCATTTTGTCTTTATTTGGCTACTCGCTAACAGCACTTCCCCCAACAGCGTGTTGAAGGCTACACGGGGGATCTTTGTCTTTGGTGCGTATCACGTGGGTGGCAAGCGAGGAGCGGTGGCCCAGTGGTTAGCGACGCCGCGCCACAGACACCGGACAAAGGCAACATCGAGTTCTACTCCCGCTCGCGGTTCCTATGATCACTGTTGCTGTTACGTTGTTTTCATCCCTTTATTTTGGTGATTTAGAAAAGGTTTTGGTTCGGCCATATTTTTTTTCGAGATTTGAAGCTTTCGTGACTGCAAGGATTCATATTCTTAGGTTTTTTCGGTAAAGTCACGTAGATAAAAAAATTAATAAAAGTAAAATTAAATTAAAATTAAAATAAAAATCACGACGTTTCGGAGGCAACACAAGCCTCCGTCTTCAGGTGGAACCGTCACAGCACGATAGCTGTATCAAGTGAGAACAGTATTTGTATATATCCTGGTTGAGGGTGGGAGGAGCCAAGGTGGGCCCTGATATTATTTTTGTGAGGTTCGGTGCGGCTGAAGCACGTGTTAGGAATGGGCCTTTGTTGTGTAAACTAGGTGCGGATGATGTAAAGGTGCGTGTAAAAGGGACTGAGCCTTTTTGTTATGTAGAGGTGGTGCGGCTGAAATCGCTGCCAGGAAATGAGTCTTTGTTAGTTGACTGAGCCTATTATTATGTTTGTTTGTTGTTGTACAGAGTTGGACTGACAACTTGAATCTAAACTGTCTTGTGGTTGTTATCGTTGGTGCTTTCGGTAAAGTCACGTAGAAGGGAAATAATAAAATAATAAAACTATAAAACAATAACATTATCACGACGTTTCGATCGCGACACAAGCAATCATCATCAGGTGTGAAACCCATGCTCAAAATGTCCCCCTCAATATATTGCTATTAAAAAATAAATAGCGATGCTATGTAAATAAAAAAACAACAATTTGCTAAACCTTGGCCACAATATCTGGACTTCATATAAATCAATGTATATATATATATCTGTTTATATGATTGTGGTTATGGTTGTACTTTATTAATCCCTAATCTCTGCCATTACGTACAATGAAACAAGAAATGGTAAACAAAAAAGTAACAACAGAGCAATGTAATACAATACACTATTAGACATTGTTGTATAAAGTAAATAAAAACATTCCATCCCATGTGTTAGTGAATTTTTAAATATTTTAGGCAGGAAATTAGTTTTCAAATTTAGATATTTTTAAATCCTTTATATTAAGTTCGCTTGCTTGCTTGCTTGCGTGCTTGTGTGCTTGCTTGCTTGCTTTGGACCGTGCAAATCTTTCGGTCGTTTTTTAACCCACTTCCCGTGATCCAATCGAGCTGACATTTTACACTGTTTAGGGAAAACAAATTAAATATTTAATTACCAATTGCTTAATACTGGCAGACAATGATCTGACCCATAGGTGGCAGCCATCTCAAGCCAGAGAACGAGAGGACTCTAGCCGCCACGCATATAAAGGATTTATAGTGAAAAACTTTGTTTTTATGGGTTATACTTATTCTGGGTTTGGAACCCCAGACACCCTGGAAAATTTGGTCCTACCAACTGATGACTCCATGGCTAAGGCCTTGGCACAAACCATGGCAGCAGCAGCAGCAACAACAGATGCGGATATCTGGTGATGTACACGTGGACTTATTTTGTGAATCCTCCATCAGTAGCGGCGTGGCGACTGTGATCGTCCAGGGCAGAGCGGAGCGCAACGCGCAAGCGACGCGATGCCCGGTCCACAAATACGAGGAGACATCGCGGTGATGATGGTGACGATGATGATGATGGCGATGATGATGATGATGATAACGATGATGATGGCGATGATGACGATGATGTGAATGCTGATGACGACGATGCTGATGATGATGACGATGATGACGATGATGATGATTACGATGATGATGATGATGATGATGACGACGACGATGATGACGATGATGATGATGATGACGACGATGATGATGACGATGATGACGACAATGATGACGATGATGACGACGATGATGACGATGATGACGACGATAATGACGATGACGATGATGATGACGATGATGACGATGACAATGATGATGATGACGATGATGACGACGATGATGACGATGATGACGACGACGACGACGATGATGATGATGACGATGATGACGACGATGATGACGACGATGACGACGATGCACCACTGCTTCTCCGCTTGCACCCGACGCGGTTGCCTGGGCTTGAGCAGCTGAGTGTGAAGGTCGTGGTTGTAGGCTCTGCCACGCGTACAAAGGAGAGAAGAACCGGCAGGTGCCACGGGTTGACTGATTGACACGGCCGATAGATGCACCACAGAGCGATCGAGACGAAACATTCCCCGTGTATACTCTCTGGTTCTTTCGGTAACGTCACGTAGGTAGNAAAAAAACAAATACAAAATTACAAATCACGACGTTTCGATCGCAACACAAGCGGTCGTTCTCAGACGGGGAAAAAAATAATGCAGCAGTTGAATTGCTGAACCGGGAAGAAACACAGCGAGAGAGCTGTCGCAACAAGGGGTTATTGTATTGTTCTACCTACGTGGACTTTACCGAAAGAACCAAAGAGCATGGATTGCCGCAGTCACGAAAGCTTCAACTCAAGACTCCCCGTGTAGCCAAGACAGAGGGTTGGGTTGCAAGTGCTGTAGCGGGAGCGCCTATGAAGGCCGGCACGCCACACGAGGGAGGGTGGCCGACCCCACGCCCGGCCGCCTTTGTCTCCCTAGTGGCGATGCTTACTGCACATCGCACCGAGTACTCATTTGAGGCCGAGTCGACCTAGGGGAGGCCCAGGACTGGTTCGGACGATCGTCACCGGGTGTTCTGTCGGTGGCCGTGAGCGGCGTAGCGCTAACCGCTGCGCCACCGCTCTCCCACCACCACCACCACTACCCACATCGCACTAGACCGTGTGTGTAGTTGAACACACACTGACACACACTGTACACACACAACACACACTCACACACACACACACACACGACACACACACACACTGACACACACACGACACACACACTGACACACACACACACACTGACACACACACTGTCACGCACTGACACACACACACTGACACACACTGACACACACACTGACACAAACACACTGACACACACAGACACTGACACACACACACATACACACACGCACACACACACACTGACACACACACGACACACACACACACTGACACACACAGACACACACAGACNCACACACACATGACACACACTGACACACACACTGACACACACACTGTACACACACACANTAGGNCACACACACAGACACACACACACACACACACACACACACACACACACACAGACACACACACTGNCACACACACACAGACAAACACACTGNCACACACACACCNACACACACACTGACACACACACACACACGTGACACACACACACACAACACNCACACACACACACACACACACACTGACACACACACATACACACACACAGNCACACACACACGACACACACACACACGACACACACACACAGACACACACACAGACACACACACCAGCTGACACACACACTGACACACACACAGACACACACTCTATGACACACCACACNCACACACACNACACACACACCTGTACACACNCACACTGACACACACACACACACACACNTACAGACACACACACACTGNCACACACACACACACACACACACACNCACACACACACACTGACACACACACACTGACACACACACAGTGACACACACACACAGACACACATNCAGACACACACACACTGACACACACACACACACACACACACACTGACACACACACNGACACNGACACACACAGACACACACACTGACACACACACACAGACACACCACACACACACANCACACACACCCTCACACACACACACTGACACACCACACNCGACACACACACAGACACACACACACACCACACACACACACACACACTCNCACACACACACACGCGTACACACACACNCTGACACACACACACACTGACACGTGCGTACAAACGTACGCGCCAGCGCGTCTGTGTGTGTGTGTCTCTGTGTGTGTCTCTCTGTGTGTGTCTGTGTGTGTGTGTGTGTGTGTCGTGTGTGTCTGTATGTGTGTCTGTGTGTGTGTCTGTATGTGTGTCANTGTGNGTCTGTGTGTGTGTGTCTGTATGTGTGTCTGTATGTGTGGGTCTCTGTGTGTGCGTGTGTGTCTGTGTGTGGGTCTCTGTGTGTGTGTCCACAAGATGTGTGTGTGTGTCTGTGTGTGTGTGTCTGTATGTGTGTGTCAGTGTGTGTGTGTGTGTGTGTCTGTATGTGTGTCTGTATGTGTGGGTCTCGTGTGTGTGTGTGTCTGTGTGTGGGTCTCTGTGTGTGTGTCTGTGTGTGTCTGTGTGGGTGCTGTGTCTGTGGGTCTCTGGTGTGTGTGTGTCTGTGTGTGTGTGTGTCTGTGTGTGTGTCTGTGTGTGTGTCTGTGTGTGTCNGTGTGTGTGTGTGTGTCTGTATGTGTGTCTGTATGTGTGGGTCTCTGGTGTGTGCGTGTGTGTCTGTGTGTGGGTCTCTGTGTGTGTGNGTGTGTGTGTGTCTGTGTGTGTGTGTCTGTGTGTGTGTCTGTGTGTGTCTGTGTGTGTGTGTCTGTATGTGTGTCTGTATGTGTGGGTCTCTGTGTGTGCGTGTGTGTCTGTGTGTGTCTCTGTGTGTGTGTCNGTGTGTGTGTGTCNGTGTGTGTGTGTCTGTGTGTGTGTCTGTGTGTGTCTGTGTGTGTGTGTCTGTATGTGTGTCTGTATGTGTGGGTCTCTGTGTGTGCGTGTGTGTCTGTGTGTGGGTCTCTGTGTGTGTGTCTGTGTGTGTGTGTCTGTGTGTGTGTGTCTGTGTGTGTGTCTGTGTGTGTGTGTCTGTGTGTGTGTGTCTGTGTGTGTCTGTGTGTGTGTGTCAATCCGCGTGCTGTTGGAACCTCGTTACGACTCGGACGCGGTGGTGGTTGCGGCGGTAATTGGGAGCGCGCGGTCGGACCCAATTATCGCCTCGTCGGATCGGTGGCGACGCGAAAGGTCTCTCTCTCTCTTCTCTCTCTGCTCGGTGTAGTCAGCACTTTGCTTCGTTCATCATTTCGCTTTTTTTTCAATGCTTTGCTTTATGTGNCCACCCCCCCCCCCCTGTCACGGCATTCACAAATCCGCCGCACGCTCTCCGCCACATCATCATCGTCATCATCATCGTCATCATCATCATCGTCGTCGTCATCATCGTCGTCGTCGCATCATCCTCCGTGTCATCCCACGGAGGACACGCGAGGTGGGTGCTCGCTGACACGAGCGAGGTCGGTGGGGGTGATGTATGGAGAAGTGATGGCGTGTGTGTGTGTCTGTGTGTGTGTTGTGTGCGTGTCTGTGTGTGTGTGTCTCTGCCTGTGTCTGTGTGTCTGTGTGTGTGTTGTGTGTGTCTGTGTGTCTGTGTGTTGTGTGTGTCTGTGTGTCTGTGCGCGGCACTGGCGAGAGAAGAGATGGAGTGATGTGGTACAGGAGGACGTGGAGCTGAGTGGACTTGCCGATGACTGGTACCAGCGGTGTCAAGATCGGCCTCTGTGGAGGAGGCTCGTGAAGGACGCTACTGGGCAGTTGGAGGCAGTCGCCCTCAAGAAACAACGGAGGGCGGAGGAGCGACGCTCACAACAACGAGCGGAGCGCCGGGTGGCTAAAGCACAGCAAGTTGGCACAGTGGGGGGCACAGGTGGTGCATCAGCCAGTCATCTCGGTCATCTCGGTCAGTCGACCTGTGGCACCTGCTGGGTCTGCCCTGTGACCTCCTGCCAGCGGGCGTTCGACACTTCACGTGGCCTCAAGGTGCACTTGGCCTGGCACAAGCGTCGTGGTGACGTCACCGCCACTTAGTGGCGAATGGCGGTTGTTGTTGTTGTGTGTCATTTCAACTCTATTGATTCAGTACAAGTGAAGTATTTGAATTGACGGCAGGAACTTCTTGACGGGTAACACACACTTTTATTAAATCTTGACGTGTCACAATACAACGGGTGGTCTCTATCCTTTGGACTATACACTCCACTTAACTCGTGTAGACTCTATGCTTCTGGCTACACACAATACACTTGACTCGTGTAGACCCTATGCCTCTGGCTACACACAACACACTTGACTCGTGTAGACCCTATGCCTCTGGCTACACACAATGCATTCGGCTCGTGTAGACTCTATGCCTATGGCTACACACAATACACTCGCCTCTGGGTTACACAGAGTCCCGGTCCCGTTAGGACAGCGGGACTAGGTACCGCAGGGCCCTATGTCTTCATCCCCGTCTTCATTCTTCGCTGGTTACATACTGCCCTTACGCCTGTGTGCATCCCCTTTTATAGCCCCTGCTCACGAGAGACGGAGCTGATGCGGACGTCGACGTGAGCATCGCTCCTTAGTGAACCAATCACGACGCACTCTCTCTACGATCCGTTTTCCCAGCGCGTGTTAACACTACTCCACCAATCACACCGCGCTGCCACCCGGTCACTCCCTCTCAGCGCGTCACCGGCCCACAGCCAATCAGTACCCCGTAACCCACGACCCCGCGCTGACCCCTGATCCTCCACCGTCAGCGCGCGTCACCACATACACAGCCAATCATTACGCGCTGGCATACGATCCCTAATCCCAGCGCGTATCACCACTACATCACCCCTCCCACATAGCTTGCAGCCGGCCCGGCTGTTAACCAACAACACAACCTAACGTCAACGCAGTAATAAAGAAACCCCACCCCCCAGTGTGCCCGTAACGCAACAACAACAGCACAACAACAACACTTAAATAATAAGCAATATACAGCCCGACGAACAACACAATAAAAGCGAACACCAGAAAACGAACGCGCCAAGTGTCTCTGTGACTAAACGCAGTGACGAGGCGCTCCGGCTGCCTCGACTCCTCACGTGGTAGGTCATAAAAAGTAGCGCGACCTAGCGCGAGTCCGTCTGGCCGGTCCGTCGTATGGGACGGGACGCTGGCGACCGTCCGGTGGCTCCGGCAGCTCTAGACGGCGCGGATCGGGCCTGGAAGGACCGGCCCCGCCGCGAAGATCCGGCCGCTGGTGGTCGGCAGCAGTCAGTTCCGAGACACCTGGGAGCGGATCAGGCGGAGCATGTGAGGATCAGGCAAAGACATTTCCCCTTAGGGTCGTCGGTCACGTCACATGCTCGGCCCTCACGACACAAGGGGAGGCCATATGGAGGCGAGAACGGTTTCAGTCGGGAGGGTGGACGTACCAACGGCGTTTTCCCCATTTTATCTGAACGCACTGGGGGCGTGCAACCCGCACGACCTCCACGGGTCCCCGCCATGGCTTCAACAATTTAGGCGACGTAGCCAAAGGTGCCTGAGGGCAATGCAGCCAGGCCCTGTCACCTGGTTCCCAGTTGTGCACGGACACCTTCCGTGCACGCAACCGCTCGTTTGCAATTTGGCGAGCCCGCGAATTAAGCCGTGCGGCCTCCCTTGCCTCTGTCAGCTTATGAATATTAAATTTAATATGCTCTGCCAATTTCGAATTAGTTCGTGGTGCGGGCAGGCCCAGCTGCGTTTCCATGGGCGGGTCGGCTTCCCGACCGTACATCAGATAAAACGGGGAAAACCCCGTAGCTGCATGGGGGGCCATTCTATACGCGGCGAGGACCCAGGGACCTGCAGGTCCCAATCCACATGTGCCTCACACACCTGCTGGCACAGCATAGAAGTCAATGTCCTGTGGAGCCTCTCCACCATCCCGTCCGTCTGCGGGTGGTACGGGGAGGTACGCACCTTCTTAGTACCCAACAGGTCACACACCTCTTGCAGTAATTTACTCGAAAAATTTTTCCCTTGGTCGGTCAGCAAGCGTTCGGGAGCCCCCTTGTCCAGGACGTAGCCCTGGACAAAGGCGTCCGTCACAGCCGCCGCCGACTGGTTGGCGAGTGGCCACGCCATAGGCCACCGGGTAAAATATTCGACCCCCACCAACAGGTACTTATTACCCTAGGCGTGACTGGAAAAGGCCCCAGAATATGAGTGCAACGAGCTCGTTAGTGCGCGAGACCTGAATAGATTGCAGCGGTGGATTAGCTGCCACGGGCGGTGGTTTCCGTCTGGCGCACTCAACACAACCTTCAGAATATTCACCACGTCACTCCCCATTCCCGGCCAATAATAGTCACGCTGAAGCAGGGCAAGCGTTTTGTTAACTCCCAAATGCAAGAGGCGTTCGTGTGCGGCCAAGACAACCTTCCCCCTCACAGCAGAAGGCACCACAATCGCGTGCCGCCGGACAAACTGTCCCATCTCATTAACAGGCCTTGCTTAAGTACGTAGGAGCCAGTTCGTTCATGGTCACCTTCGGAACCCCCCGTCCTGCGGCGCAATGCTAGCAGGGAGCTGTCCGCCATTTGGAGACGGCCCCACTCAATCAGCGACAGTGAGAGCAGCGAGTCCTGACCCCCTGGGGTAGCGGGAACATCCCCAATTGGTGTGCCCGCGGTCGCAACCAACGCCTCCATACCTTCCGTAACTGGCGGTTTACAGCGCGCCGATCCCGATAAGCACGCACATTTGTGACAAGGCAACAACCGCGACAGGGCATCGGCATTTGTGTGTCGCAACCCCTTACGGTATGTAGTCGTGAACTGATAGTCCTGGAGGACTTCCAACCACCGCGACAATTGGCCCGAGGGCTGGGCGACCCGCAATGAATACTGGAGCGCCGCGTGGTCCGTCCGGACCGTAAAGTGACGACCATAGAGATATGGCTGAATTGTTGTACGAAAAAACAATGGCAAGCAGCTCGCGACGGGTGACACAGTAGCGCTGCTCTGCCGGCGACAACACCCTGCTACCATAGGCGACCACCCGTTCGACCCCTCCAACGACTTGGGACAGCACCCCCCAATGCCCGTGTTGCTAGCATCCGTGTCTAGCAAGAAGGGACTCGCAAAGTCCGGATAGCGCAAGGGTGGGGCCCCTACCAAGGCGTCCCGGAGGGAGCAGAATGCAGCCTCCTCCTCCGGTCCCCATCGGAACTTCACTCCTTTCGCCGTTAGAGCGTGCAAGGGTTTTGCAATGGTGGCGAAGTGCTCAACGAATCGGCGATAATAAGAAGCAAAACCGATGAAACTGCGCACGTCCAAAACTGACGTGGGCGTCGGCCACGAACTGACACAGTCCGTCTTCGCAGGATCGGTAGAAATCCCCGAAGAGTCGACAATGTGACCCAAGTATCTAACGGATTTACGAAAAAGGTGGCATTTGGCCGGTTTAAACTTTAATTTAGCCGATCGCATTCGCAAGAACACCCCTCTCAATCGCTGGAGGTGTTCTTCAAACGTTTTACTGAAAACAATGACATCGTCAAGGTAAATCAGGCACGTATCCCATTGCAAGCCCGACAAAACCAACTCCATAAGGCGCTGAAACGTCGCAGGAGAGGAGTGAAGTCCCATGGGTAACCGGTTAAACTGAAACAGGCCCCTGGAGTCCGAAATGCAGTCTTAGGCTTAGACTCTTCGTCGAGTAACAACTGCCAGAATCAGACAATGCGTCGAGGACTCGTCCATCCTGGGAGTGGATACGCGTCGGCCACAGAGATCTTATTCAGGCGACGGAAATCGATGCAAAATCGCAAGGACCCGTCCTGCTTTTTAACGAGCACAATAGGTGCTCCCCAAGGACTGGAAGAAGGCGAAATAATGTCGGCTTCTAGCATATCATTAACGGCCGACTGAACATGTTCCTTCTCAGCAGGACTCAGTCGGAAGGGATTTAGCCTGACCGGTGCCGCATCGCCCGTTTCAATGTGGTGGCGTAGCAGGTCCGTGCACCCAATGTCATACTTATGTTTACTGAAGACATCCGAAAATTCAATCAGCAACCCGCGCAGCGCACCCAACTGTACCGCTGACAAATCGTCAGAGTCCGCGCACAGCGAATCGACCCATTCGAGGTCCTCCTTCGGTTTTACGTTTTGCGTGGGGCTCGGATCAGCCTGCGCAACCAGCCGCTCTTCCGCAGGGACCCGCGCCGCGTGAGCTAGCACGGTGCCCTGCTGAATGACGGCCGCCGGGACCCAGCGTTTAAAACCATCACAAACGGATCCCTGTCAGCCCCAACCAAAGTGTGAGCCACGACAAATCGAGACCTCCAACAGCCCTATTAGAAGGACCCAAAAGCATGCCTTGTTCCGAGGCCTCCCTCACCCATGGTTTCCGCAACCGGGGGGAATTAACATTTGTGAACCCGGGGGCACGTGCACGGTCTGTGTCGCTAACGCTTGTATCGTAGCACACGCCGTCCGAATTTCAGTAGGGCTCGTCAAAAATGAAATACGGCGACCCGATGGTAGTTCAATGCAACGCTGATCAATGAGAATTTTGATGGGCATTTTTGCCAAAAAATCAGTGCCCAATAGACAAGGAACCGCCAGGAGGACGAAACGAAAACGGGTCCCGACAATTTGATATCTCCAATGCAAATGGACGCCCTAATCTGACCGATAATGCCCAACGATCCCCGTTAGCGGCGTAAAATGGCACATCCACCGGAAGAAGCGGACGACATTGTACAGGGAGAATGTTATAAATGAGGTCCGATATAATAGTCGCCGATGCCCCGTGTCCACTAACACCCTGACCTCGACCCCATCAATAGATCCCGTAACGACGGATGAACCGCTGAGGCAGCCACTATTCTGTGCCCCAACTCCGACCATTTAATGTCTCCCCGGTCCCGGCCGAACCCCCCTCGCCGAACCGAATCCCGAACCCTACTCGGCTCTCCTCCGCCGCAACGCGACGGCCCATGCGTGTCGAGTATGCGGGCCGAGCATGTGAGGTGCCGCGACTTGCCGGGGTTTGCAGGGATGACTTGGGGCCTTGTTCGTCGTCCAGCCGAGGTCCCATGGCGCGCTGACGTGGGGCGCGGCAACCGGAGGCCACATGGCCCCGGAGGCCGCAGTTATAACACGTGATGACAGTCGTCGGAGATCTCGGTTGCCCCAGCTTGCGGGCCGATCGCAGAGGCGAACGACCCCCGACCTCCAGTCCCCGGTCGTCCCGCGATGAACGCCTCCTCTCGTGGGCTGACGACTTGGGGCACGGTGACTACCGGGCCCGGAGCTGAGGCCACGGCAGCGTTGCAGACGACCCCCTGTTTACGTTGAAGGACCTCGTGCGCTTGTATGCTCGTAGCGACCCGTAAGGAAGAAATATCGGTCTCGTCGGCCGTGTTGATGGGACCCCCAGGTCCTGCGCCAACTTGAGCAGTTGCTCCAAAACCATCGCATCTTGGCCCTCCTCGTCCATACGAGGGAACGCGGCGTCGGCGAGAGCCAGCAACGCCGTGCGATAGGCGAGCACGGTCTCCGTGTCCGCCTTCCGTCTTGCATAAAAATGATGGCGACACGCCGAGGGAGGACCATAGACCTTGGCCATGAGAGCCAGCGCATCCTTGAGCGTGGAGCGGTCCGACCTGCGTGCGGACGTGAAGGCCGCGAGCGCGTTGTCGTCCAGCATGGCAGGCAGTGCCCGCAGTGCCGAAGCGTCGGACCAGGCGGACATCTCCTGATGCGCCAAAAACCTGCGCTGAAATTGGCCCCAGTCCCCGCCTTCCGCCTTGAAGGCTGACAACGTGGGAAGGCGCTGTTGAAAGATGAAGTCGTCCTCCTCCTCGTGCTTCCTCTCCGCCGCCCGTTGGTGTGTAAGATGGCGGCCCCAGTGGCGGGTGTTTAATGGCGGTCCGCAGCGCGCGTTGGTGACGTAAGCGGGCGCGCTTGGAGAACCGCTGCCACGTGGTGATGGCCGTTCCCGCCAAAAGTCGGCGCAGATGAAATGGCGGGAATCGCCAAGTCATTTTGGCGGGAATCTGCGGGGCGACCCTGTAGAACGTCCGCCGCCGTCCCCGCTCCTCCCGACGAGCTGATCTCCGCCAGGATAGACGCGGCGGCGAGCAGCAGCTCCGCCAGACGGAGTGCGCCTCGCGGAGCACGGCGTCGGTCCCCCGTCGCTCGTCCGGCGCCGTCGGCGGATCCTGCAGCGTGGGCAATTCCTCGTCCTCACCCCCCGATGCCAGCTGGCCCGAGTCGTCGAGGTTGTCCCCGCGGTCAATCCCGTGGGTCCGACGGGTCTTCCTTGTATACATGCTTGGAAGACCGTTTCACTTCTGACGCCAGTTGAAGTATTTGAATTGACGGCAGGAACTTCTTGACGGGTAACACATTTTTATTAAATCTTGACGTGTCACAATACAACGGGTGGTCTCTATCCTTTGGACTATACACTCCACTTAACTCGTGTAGACTCTATGCTTCTGGCTACACACAATACACTTGACTCGTGTAGACCCTATGCCTCTGGCTACACACAACACACTTGACTCGTGTAGACCCTATGCCTCTGGCTACACACAATGCATTCGGCTCGTGTAGACTCTATGCCTATGGCTACACACAATACACTCGCCTCTGGGTTACACAGAGTCCCGGTCCCGTTAGGACAGCGGACTAGGTACCGCAGGGCCCTATGTCTTCATCCCCGTCTTCATTCTTCGCTGGTTACATACTGCCCTTACGCCTGTGTGCATCCCCTTTTATAGCCCCTGCTCACGAGAGACGGAGCTGATGCGGACGTCGACGTGAGCATCGCTCCTTAGTGAACCAATCACGACGCACTCTCTCTACGATCCGTTTTCCCAGCGCGTGTTAACACTACTCCACCAATCACACCGCGCTGCCACCCGGTCACTCCCTCTCAGCGCGTCACCGGCCCACAGCCAATCAGTACCCCGTAACCCACGACCCCGCGCTGACCCCTGATCCTCCACCGTCAGCGCGCGTCACCACATACACAGCCAATCATTACGCGCTGGCATACAATCCCTAATCCCAGCGCGTATCACCACTACACAAGCAACAGTCTGTTCCAGTGCCGTAGCAGCTACACCAGTGACGTAGTGACCACCACACCAGTGACGTAGTGACCACTACAGTGACGTAGTGACCACTACAGTGATGTAGTGACCACTACAGTGACGTAGTGACCACTACAGTGACGTAGTGACCACCACACCAGTGACGTCACTACAGCAATGACGTAGTGACCACCACACCAGTGACGTCACCACCGCAGTGACGTAGTGACCACACCAGTGACGTAGTGACCACCACACCAGTGACGTCACTACACCAGTGACCTCACCACACCAGTGACGTAGTGACCACCACACCAGTGACGTAGTGACCACCATACCAGTGATGTAGTGACCACCACACCAGTGACGTAGTGACGTCACTACACCAGTGACCTAGTGATCACCACACCAGTGACGTAGTGACCACCACACCAGTGACGTAGTGACCACTACAGTGACGTAGTAACCACACCAGTGACGTAGTGACCACACCAGTGACGTAGTAACCACACCAGTGACGTAGTGACCACACCAGTGACGTAGTGACCACACCAGTGACGTCACCACACCAGTGACGTCACCACACCAGTGACGTCACCACACCAGTGACGTCACCACACCAGTGACGTAGTGACCACCACACCAGTGACGTAGTGACCACACCAGTGACGTAGTGACCACCGCACCAGTGACGTAGTGACCACACCAGTGACGTAGTGACCACCGCACCAGTGACGTAGTGACCACCGCACCAGTGACGTAGTGACCACCCGCACCAGTGACGTCACACCAGTGACGTAGTGACCACACCAGTGACGTCACCACACCAGTGACGTCACCACACCAGTGACGTCACCACTCAGTGACCACACCAGTGACGTCACCACACCAGTGACGTCACCACACCAGTGACGTAGTGACCACACCAGTGACGTAGTGACCACACCAGTGACGTCACCACACGAGTGACGTAGTGACCACACCAGTGACGTAGTGACCACACCAGTGACGTAGTGACCACTCCAGTGACGTAGTGACCACACCAGTGACGTAGTGACCACACCAGTGACGTAGTGACCACTCCAGTGACGTAGTGACCACACCAGTGACGTAGTGACCACACCAGTGACGTAGTGACCACTCCAGTGACGTAGTGACCACACCAGTGACGTAGTGACCACACCAGTGACGTGACCACTCCAGTGACGTAGTGACCACACCAGTGACGTAGTGACCACCGCACCAGTGACGTAGTGACCATACCAGTGACGTAGTGACCACCACACCAGTGACGTCACTACCCCAGTGACGTAGTGACCACCGCACCAGTGACGTAGTGATCACACCAGTGACGTAGTGACCACCACACCAGTGACGTAATGACCACCACACCAGTGACGTCGTGACCACACCAGTGACGTAGTGACCACACCGGTGACGTAGTGACCACCACACCAGTGACGTCACCACACCAGTGACGTCACTACACCAGTGACGTAGTGACCACACCAGTGACGTCACTACACCAGTGACGTAGTGACCACACAGTGACGTAGTGACCACTGCAGTGACGTTTTCACCGGATTTTACCGGTTAATTCAAGCGTGATACCGGTAAGGCAAAATAAAACTACAACAGATTTTTTAAACCATATTCTAAACTTATAACAGACGCATTATTATCTACAACAGATTAGATAACCTATAGACTCACAGAGAGACCCATAGACTCACACAGAGACCCATAGACTCACACTAGGACCCATAGACTCACACAGAGACCCATAGACTCCCACAGAGACCCATAGACTCACATAGAGACCCATAGACTCACACAGAGACCCATAGACTCACACAGAGACCCATAGACTTACAGAGAGACCCATAGACTCACACAGAGACCCATAGACTCACACAGAGACACATAGACTCACACAGAGACCTATAGACTCACACAGAGACCATAGACTCACACAGAGACACATAGACTCACACTGAGACCCATAGACTCACACTGAGACCCATAGACTCACACTGAGACCCATAGACTCACACTGAGACCCATAGACTCACACAGAGACCCATAGACTCCCACAGAGACCCATAGACTCACACAGAGACCCATAGACTCACACAGAGACCCATAGACTTACAGAGAGACCCATAGACTCACACAGAGACCCATAGACTCACACAGAGACCTATAGACTCACACAGAGACCCATAGACTCACACAGAGAAACATAGACTCCCACAAAGACCCATAGACTCACACTGAGACCCATAGACTCACACTGAGACTCATAGACTCACACTGAGACCCATAGACTCCCACAGAGACCCATAGACTCACACAGAGACCCATAGACTCACAGAGACTCACAGAGAGACCCATAGACTCACACAGAGACACATAGACTCACACAGAGACTCACAGAGAGACCCATAGTCTCACACAGAGACACACAGACTCACACAGAGACCCATATACTCACAGCGAGACCCATAGACTCACAGAGACCCATAGACGTTGCTGCTGTTGTTGTTTGTGCACCACTACTGCCAACGCAGCATCACCAAATGATGAGTTATAATTATAATTATGATCAATTGTGTACAATATTACATAATTGAATGCGTACATACACATAGCTATTCTTCACAACGACAGTAAATGCGTTAACGCGGCATGTGCTGATTAGATATACAACAACACCAGGTATATTTGCTGCATTCTGCGGATTATAAGACGCTCCAGAAAGTAAGACGCACTGAAAACGTGTGCACGGCAAGGCCATAATCATAATATATTGAGGGGGTGGGGGGGCACATCCAACCCAATATTCAAATATGCTCAAAAACCAATATATTGCTATAAAATAGATTTCTGTTTATATGATTGTGATTATGGTTGTACTTTACGAATCTCTAATCTCTGCCATTACATATGTAGAGGTGATACGCGCTGGGATTAAGGATCGTATGCACAGTGTGTGAGGATTGGCTGTGTAGGTGGTGACGCGCGCTGACGGTGGAGGATCAGGGGTCAGCGCGGGGTCGTGGGTTACGGGGTACTGATTGGCTGTGGACCGGTGATATGCTGAGAGGGAGTGACCGGGTGGCAGCGCGGTGGGATTGGTGGAGGAGTGTTAACACGCGCTGGGGAAACCGGATCGTAAAGAGAGTGCGTCGTGATTGGTTTATTAAGGAGCGATGCTCATGCTGAATGGACGCATCAGCTCCGCCTCTCGTGAGCAGGGGCTATAAAAGGGGATGCACACAGGCGTAGGGGCAGTGTGTAACCAGCGAAGAATGAAGACGGGGATGAAGACCTAGAGCCCTGCGGTACCTAGCCCGCTGTCCTAAGGGACCGGGACTCTGTGTAACCCAGAGTCGAGTGTATTGTGTAGCCATAGGTCTACACGAGTCGAGTGTATTGTGTAGCCAGAGGCATAGGGCTTACACGAGTCGAGTGTATTGTGTAGCCAGAGGCATAGGGCTTACACGAGTCGAGTGTATGGTGTGTAGCCAGAGGCCTAGAGCTTACACGAGATTAGTGGAGTGTGTCGGAGGAAAAGGAAGACCACACGTTGTATTGTGATACCTGAAGGATTTAATAAAAGTGTGTTACCCGTCAAGAAGTTCCTGCCGTCAATTCCCATACTTCAACTGGCGTCAGAAGTGAAACGGTCCTCCAAGCATGGATACAAGGAGGAACCGTCGGACCCACGGGATTGACCACGAGGACAACCTCGACGACGCGGGCCAGCGGGCATCAGGGGGTGAGGAAGAGGAGCTGCCCACGGGCAGGATCCACCGACGGCGCCGGACGAGAGACGGGGGACTGACACCGTGCTTCGCGAGGCACACTCCCGTCTGGCGGACCTGCTGCTCGCCGCCGCGTCCATCTTGGCGGAGATCAGCTCGTCGGGAGGAGCGGGGACGGCGGCCGACGTGCTACAGGGTCGCTCTGCAGATTCCCGCCAAAACGATTTGGCGATTCCCGCCGTTTCATCCGCTCCAACTTTTGGCGGGAACGGCCATCACCACGTGGCAGCGGTTCTCCATGCGCGGCCGCTGACGTCACCAACGCGCGCGGCGGACCGCCATTACACACCCGCCGCTGGGGCCGCCATCTTACACACCGACGGGGGGCAGAGAGGAAGCACGAGGAGGAGGACGACTTTATTTTTCAGCAGCGCCTTCCCACGTTGTCAGCATTCAAGGCGGAAGGCGGGATTGGAGCCTATTTCAGCGCAGATTTTTGGCGCATCAAGAGATGTCCGCCTGGTCCGACGCTACGGCACTGCGGGCGCTGCCTGCCATGCTGGACGACAACGCGCTCGCGGCCTTCACGTCCGCACGCAGGTCGGACCGCTCCACGCTCAAGGATGCGCTGGCTCTCATGGCAAAAGTCTACGGTCCGCCCTCGGCGTGCCGCCATCATTTCTACGCAAGACGGAAGGCGGACACGGAGACCGTGCTCGCCTACCGCACGGCGTTGCTCGCTCTCGCTGACGCCGCGTTCCCTCGTATGGACGAGGAGGGCCAAGATGCGATGGTTTTGGAGCAGCTGCTCAAGTTGGCGCAGGACCTGGGGTCCCCATCAACACGGCCGACGACACCGATATTTCTTCATTACGGGTCGCCACGAGCATGCAAGCGCACGAGGTCCTCCAACGAAAGCAGGGGGTCGTCTGCAACGCTGCCGTGGCCTCAACTCCGGCTCCGGTTGACACCGGGCCCCAAGTCGTCAGCCCACGAGAGGACGCGTTCATCGCGGGACGAGCGGGGGACTGGAGGTCGGGGGGTCGTTCGCCTCTGCGAGCGGCCCGCAAGCTGGAGCAACCGAGATCTCCGACTACTGTCATCACCTGCTATAACTGCGGCCTTCGTGGCCACGTGGCCTCCGGTTGCCGGGCCCCACGTCAGCGCGCCATGGGACCTCGGCTGGACGACGACCAAGGCCCCAAGTCATCACTGCAAACCCCGGCAAGTCGCGGCACCTCACATGCTTGGCCCGCATACTCGACACGTATGGGTCGTCGCGTTGCGACGAGGGAGAGCCGAGTAGAGTTCGGAGGTTCGGTTCGGAGAGGGGGGTTCGGCCGGGACCGGGGAGACATTAAATGGTCGGAATTGGGGCACAGAATTGTGGCTGCCTCAGCGGGTTCATCCGTCGTTACCGGATCGATTGATGGGGTCGAGGTCAGGGTGTTGGTGGACACGGGGGCATCGGCGACTATTATTTCGGATCTCATTTATAATATTCTCCGGTACAATGTCGTCCGCTTCTTCCGGTCGATGTGCCATTTTACGCCGCTAACGGGGATCGTTGGGCATTATCGGTCAGATTAGGGCGTCCATTTGCATTGGTGATATCAAATTGTCGGGACCCGTTTTCGTTTCATCTTCCCTGGCGGTTCCTTGCCTATTGGGCACTGATTTTTTGGCGAAAATGCCCATCAAAATTCTCGTTGATCAGCGTTGCATTGAACTGCCATCGGTCGCCGTATTTCATTTTTGACGAGNCCTAATGTAATTCGGACGGCGTGCGCTACCATTCAGGCGTTAGCAACACAGACCGTGCACGTGCCCCCGGGTTCACAAATGTTGGTTCCCCTCCGGTTACGGAAGCCATGGGGGAAGGAGGCCTCGGAACAGGCCATGCTTTTGGGTCCTTCTAATAGGGCTGTTGGAGGTCTCGATTTATCGGTGGCTCACACTTTGGTTGGGGCAGACAGGGATCCGTTTGTCATGGTTTTAAACGCTGGGGCGCGGCCGGCCGTCATTCAGCAGGGCACCGTGCTGGCTCACGCGGCACGGGTCCCTGCGGAGGAGAGGCTGGTTGCGCAGGTTGATCCGAGCCCACGAATAGCGTACCATCAAAGGAGGACCTAGATTGGATTAATATGCTGTGCGCGACTCTGACGATTTGTCAGCGGTACAGTTGGGCGCGTTGCGCGGGTTGCTGATTGAATTTTCGGATGTCTTCAGTAAACATAAGTATGATATCGGATGCACGGACCTGCTACGCCACCACATTGAAACGGGCGATGCGGCACCGGTCAGGCAAAATCCCTTCCGACTGAGTCCTGCTGAGAAGGAACATGTTCAGTCGGCGGTTAACGATATGCTGGAAGCCGACATTATTTCGCCTTCTTCCAGTCCTTGGGGAGCACCTATTGTGCTCGTTAAAAAGCAGGACGGGTCCCTGCGATTTTGCGTCGATTTCCGCCGCCTGAATAAGATCTCGGTGGCCGACGCGTATCCGCTCCCCAGGATGGACGAGTCTCTCGACGCATTGTCCGGTGCGCGATACTTTTCGACTCTTGATTTATTGTCCGGATTTTGGCAGTTGCCACTCGATGAGGAGTCTAAGCCTAAGACTGCATTCCGGACTCCAGGGGGCCTGTTTCAGTTTAACCGGTTACCCATGGGACTTCACTCCTCTCCTGCGACGTTTCAGCGTCTTATGGAATTGGTTTTGTCGGGCTTGCAGTGGGAAACGTGCCTCATTTACCTTGACGATGTCATTGTTTTCGGTNAAACGTTCGAGGAACACCTCCAGCGATTGAGAGGGGTGTTCTTGCGAATGCGATCGGCTAAATTAAAGTTTAAACCGGCCAAATGCCATCTTTTTCGAAATCTGTGAGGTATTTGGGTCACATTGTCGACTCTTCGGGGATTTCTACCGATCCTGCGAAGACGGACTGTGTCAGTTCGTGGCCGACGCCCACGTCAGTGTCAGACGTGCGCAGTTTCATCGGTTTTGCTTCGTATTATCGCCGATTCGTTGAGCACTTCGCCACCATTGCGAAGCCCTTGCACGCTTAACGGCAAAAGGAGTGAAGTTCCGGTGGGGGCCGGAGGAGGAGGCTGCATTCTGCTCCCTCCGGGACGCCTTGGTAAGGGCCCCACCCTTGCGCTATCCGGACTTCGAGAGTCCCTTCTTGCTAGACACGGATGCTAGCAACACGGGCATTGGGGGGTGCTGTCCCAAGTCATTGGAGGGGTCGAACGGGTGGTCGCCTATGGTAGCAGGGTGTTGTCGCCGGCAGAGCAGCGCTACTGCGTCACCCGTCGTGAACTACTTGCCATTGTTTTTTTTGTACAACAATTCAGGCCATATCTCTATGGTCGTCATTTCACGGTCCGGACGGACCATGCGGCGCTCCAGTATTCATTACGGGTTGCCCAGCCCTCGGGCCAATTGTCGCGTTGGTTGGAAGTCCTTCAGGACTATCAGTTCACGACTACGTACCGTAAAGGGTTGCGACACACGAATGCCGATGCCCTGTCGCGGTTGTTGCCTTGTCACAAATGTGCGTGCTTATCGGGATCGGCGCGCTGTAAACCTCCGGTTACGGAAGGTAGGGAGGCGTTGGTTGCGACCGCGAGCACACCAATTGGGGATGGTCCCGCTACCCCAGGGGGTCAGGACTCGCTGCTCTCACTGTCGTTGAGTGAGTGGGGCCGTCTCCAAATGGCGGACAGCTCCCTGCTGGCATTGCGCCGGAAGACGGAGGGTTCCGAAGGTAGCCACGACCGAACTGGCTCCTACGAGCTTAAGCAGGGCCTGTTGATGAGATGGGACAGTTTGTCCCGGCGGCATTCGATTGTGGTGCCTTCTGCTGTAAGGGGGAAGGTTGTCTTGGCCGCACACGAACGCCTCTTGCATTTGGGAGTTAACAAAACGCTTGCCCTGCTTCAGCGTGACTATTATTGGCGGGAATGGGGGGTGATGTGGCGAATATTCTAAAGGGTTGTGTTGAGTGCGCCAGACGGAAACCACCGCCCGTGGCAGCTAATCCACCGCTGCAATCTATTCAGGTCTCGCGCATTAACGAGCTCGTTGCACTCGATATTCTGGGGCCCTTCCCGGTCACGCCTAGGGTAATAAATACCTGTTGGTGGGGTCGAATATTTTACCCGGTGGCCTATGGCGTGGCCACTCGCCAACCAGTCGGCGGCGGCTGTGACGACGCCTTTGTCCAGGGCTACGTCCTGGACAAGGGGGCTCCCGAACGCTTGCTGACTGACCAAGGGAAAAATTTTTCGAGTAAATTACTGCAGGAGGTGTGCGACCTGTTGGGTACCAAAAAGGTGCGTACCTCCCCGTACACCCGCAGACGGACGGGATGGTGGAGAGGCTTAACAGGACATTGACCTCTATGCTGTGCCAGCAGGTGTGTGAGTCGCATGTTGATTGGGACCTGCAGG
Source organism: Lethenteron camtschaticum (assembly GCA_018977245.1). Classification (NCBI taxonomy): domain Eukaryota; kingdom Metazoa; phylum Chordata; class Hyperoartia; order Petromyzontiformes; family Petromyzontidae; genus Lethenteron; species Lethenteron camtschaticum. The sequence continues at coordinate 4,542,685 of MU249632.1, forward strand.
TCCCTGGGGTCCTTGCTGCGTATAGAATGGCCCCCATGCAGCTACGGGGTTTTCCCCGTTTTTTCTAATGTACGGCCGGGAAGCCGACCCGCCCATGGAAACGCAGCTGGGTCTGCCCGCACCACGAACTAATTCTAAATTGACAGAGCATATTAAATTTAATATTCATAAACTGACAGAGGCAAGGGAGGCCGCACGGCTTAATTCGCGGGCTCGCCAAATTGCGAACGAGCGGTTGCGGGCACGGAAGGTATCCGTGCACAATTGGGAACCAGGTGACAAGGCCTGGCTGCATTGCCCTCAGGCACCTTTGGCCACGTCACCTAAATTGTTGAAGCCGTGGCGGGGACCCGTGGAAGTCGTGCGGGTTGCGCGCCCCCAGTGCGTTCAGATCAAATGGGGGAAACGCCGTTGGTACGTCCACCCCTCCCGACTGAAACCGTTCTCGCCTCCGTATGGCCTCCCTTGTGTCGTGAGGGCCGAGCATGTGACGTGACCGACGACCCTGAGGGGGAGTTGTCCTTGCCTGCTCCTCACATGTCTCCGCCTGACCCGCTCCCAGGTGTCTCGGAACTGACTGCTGCCGACCACCGGCGGCCGGATCTCCACGGCGGGGCCGGTTCTTCCAGGCCCGATCCGTGCCGTCTAGAGCTGCCGGAGACACCGGACGGTCGCCAACGTCCCGTTCCATACGACGGACCGGCCAGACGGACTCGCGCTAGGTCGCGCTACTTTGTGTAATCTACCACGTGCGGAGTCGAGGCAGCCGGAGCGCCTCGGCACTGCGTGGGTCGCGGTGACACTTGGCGCGTTCGTTTTACGGTGTTCGCTTTTATTGTGTTGTTCGTCGGGCTGTATATTGCTTCGTATTTAAGGTTGTGTTATGTTGTTGTTGTTGTGTTACGGGGCACACTGGGATGGGGAGTTCTTTATTACTGCGTTGCGTTATGTTGTGTTGTAGGTTGACAGCCGGGCCGGCTGCAAGCTATGTGGGAGGGGGTGATGTAGAGGTGATACGCGCTGGGATTAAGGATCGTATGCACAGTGTGTGAGGATTGGCTGTGTAGGTGGTGACGCGCGCTGACGGTGGAGGATCAGGGGTCAGCGCGGGGTCGTGGGTTACGGGGTACTGATTGGCTGTGGACCGGTGATATGCTGAGAGGGAGTGACCGGGTGGCAGCGCGGTGGGATTGGTGGAGGAGTGTTAACACGCGCTGGGGAAACCGGATCGTAAAGAGAGTGCGTCGTGATTGGTTTATTAAGGAGCGATGCTCATGCTGAATGGACGCATCAGCTCCGCCTCTCGTGAGCAGGGGCTATAAAAGGGGATGCACACAGGCGTAGGGGCAGTGTGTAACCAGCGAAGAATGAAGACGGGGATGAAGACCTAGAGCCCTGCGGTACCTAGCCCGCTGTCCTAAGGGGACCGGGACTCTGTGTAACCCAGAGTCGAGTGTATTGTGTAGCCATAGGTCTACACGAGTCGAGTGTATTGTGTAGCCAGAGGCATAGGGCTTACACGAGTCGAGTGTATTGTGTAGCCAGAGGCATAGGGCTTACACGAGTCGAGTGTATGGTGTGTAGCCAGAGGCCTAGAGCTTACACGAGATTAGTGGAGTGTGTCGGAGGAAAAGGAAGACCACACGTTGTATTGTGATACCTGAAGGATTTAATAAAAGTGTGTTACCGTCAAGAAGTTCCTGCCGTCAATTCCCATACTTCACATACAATGAAACAAGAAAAGGTTAAACAGAAAAAACAGAGCAATATAATACAATACACTATTAGACATTATTGTAAACATAAATTAAAGTCCATCCTATGTGTTAGTGAATTTCTTAACATTTTAGGCAAGAAATGGCAGGAAATTCGTTTTCAAATTGATATTCTTTTCTGGGGGGGGGGGGGGGGCGAATCCTAGACCCCTGTAAGATTTGGTCCCCCCCCCAATGTTGACTCCATTGCTACGGCCTTGGTGCCCGGTATCGATAAAGTAACACAAATCTGGACGCACGCAGGCGGGATTATAAGACGAAGAAACCCGTCGATTTCAATGACAGCGTCAACCAGGCCGGGTCGAAGAGAGTTAACTGGGTCAATTGGCACACCACGTGCCGGCTACGTCATCACCCGTCACTCCTCCGCGTCACTCCTCATCCACCAATCATGCTCCTCCATCCCATCACCGACATCACCCCGCGTTGACCGAGGGCAGCAACTGCCCGCGATGACCGAGGCAGCAACTGCCCACGATGACTGAGGGCAGCCCCACGTTGACTGAGGGCAGCAACTGCCCCGCGATGACTGAGGGCAGCAACTGCCCGCGATGACCGAGGGCAGCAACTGCCCACGATGACTGAGGGCAGCAACTGCCCCGCGTTGACTGAGGGCAGCAACTGNCCCGCGATGACTGAGGGCAGCAACTGCCCGCGATGACTGAGGGCAGCAACTGCCCGCGTTGACTGAGGGCAGCAACTGACTGAGGGCAGCAACTGCCCCGCGATGACTGAGGGCAGCAACTGCCCCGCGTTGACTGAGGGCAGCAGCTGCCCCGCGATGACTGAGGGCAGCAACTGCCCCGCGTTGACTGAGGCAGCAACTGCCCGCGATGACCGAGGGCAGCAACTGCCCGCAATGACTGAGGGCAGCAACTGCCCCGCGATGACCGAGGGCAGCAACTGCCCGCGTTGACTGAGGGCAGCAACTGCCCGCGATGACTGAGGGCAGCAACTGCCCCGCGTTGACTGAGGGCAGCAACTGCCCGCGATGACTGAGGACAGCAACTGCCCCGCGTTGACTGAGGCAGCAACTGCTCCACGTTGACTGAGGGCAGCAACTGCCCCGCGATGACTGAGGGCAGCAACTGCCCCGCGTTGACTGAGGACAGCAACTGCCCCGCGATGACTGAGGGCAGCAACTGCCCCACGATGACTGAGGGCTGCTCCGCGTTGACTGAGGGCAGCCCCGCGTTGACTGAGGGCAGCAACTGCCCCACGTTGACTGAGGGCAGCAACTGCCCCGCGTTGACTGAGGGCAGCAACTGCCCCGCGTTGACTGAGGGCAGCAACTGCCCGCGATGACTGAGGGCGGCAACTGCCCCGCGATGACTGAGGGCAGCCCGCGTTGACTGAGGGCAGCAACTGCCCCACGTTGACTGAGGGCAGCAACTGCCCCGCGATGACTGAGGGCGGCAAGCTGCCAGACATTCACACAATTGCGGTGGCATCATTCGTATGCACGCCGGTTCACGGGGCTGCCGCGCCGCAATTAGCGACACAAAGACGGGGGAGAGAGGTGGGGGGAGGGGGAGGGTGGGGGAGGGTGGGGGGAGGGGTGGGGGAGGGTGGGGGGAGGGTGGGGGAGGGTGGGGGAGGGGTGGGGAGGGGTGGGGAGGAATGGGGGGAGGATCGCATTCCAGCCGGGGGAGACGCAGGGAGTGAAGGACAACACTGAACCCTCTGTCTAACTCTGTCTCTCTGTGTCTCACTCTCTCTGTGTCTCACTGTCTCTCTGTGTCTCACTCTCTCTGTGTCTCACTCTGTCTCTCACTCTCTCTGTGTCTCTGTCTCTCTGTGTCTCTCTGTCTCTCTCTCTCTGTGTCTCTCTGTCTCACTCTCAAAGTCTGTCTCACTTTCTCTGTGTCTCACTCTCTCTGTGTCTCACTCTCTCTGTGTCTCACTCTGTCTCACTCTCTCTGTCTCTCTCTGTGTCTCACTCTATCTGTGTCTCTCTCTGTCTCACTCTCTCTGTGTCTCACTCTGTCTCACTCTCAAAAGTCTGTCTCACTCTCTCTGTGTCTCACACTCTCTGTGTCTCACTCTGTCTCACTCTCAAAAGTTTGTCTCACTCTCGCTGTGTCTCACTCTCTCTGTGTCTCACTCTCTGTGTCTCACTCTGTCTCACTCTCAAAAGTCTGTCTCACTCTCTCTGTGTCTCACTCTCTCTGTGTCTCACTCTCTCTGTGTCTCACTCTGTCTCACTCTCTCTGTCTCTCTCTGTCTCACTCTATCTGTGTCTCTCTCTGTCTCACTCTCTCTGTGTCTCACTCTGTCTCACTCTCAAAAGTCTGTCTCACTCTCTCTGTGTCTCACACTCTCTGTGTCTCACTCTGTCTCACTCTCAAAAGTGTCTCACTCTCGCTGTGTCTCACTCTCTCTGTGTCTCACTCTCTGTGTCTCACTCTGTCTCACTCTCAGTCTGTCTCACTCTCTCTGTGTCTCACTCTCTCTGTCTCACTCTCTCTGTGTCTCACTCTGTCTCACTCTGTCTGTCTCTCTCTGTCTCTCTATCTGTGTCTCTCTCTGTCTCACTCTCTCTGTGTCTCACTCTGTCTCACTCTCAAAAGTCTGTCTCACTCTCTCTGTGTCTCACACTCTCTGTGTCTCACTCTGTCTCACTCTGTGTCTCACTCTCGCTGTGTCTCACTCTCTCTGTGTCTCACACTCTCTGTGTCTCACTCTGTCTCTCTCAAAAGTTTGTCTCACTCTTCGCTGTGTCTCACTCTCTCTGTGTCTCACTCTGTCTCACTCTCAAAAGTCTGTCTCACTCTCTCTGTGTCTCACTCTCTCTGTGTCTCGCTCTCTCTGTGTCTCACTCTGTCTCACTCTCAAAGTTTGTCTCACTCTCGCTGTGTCTCACTCTCTCTGTGTCTCACTCTGTCTCACTCTCAAAAGTCTGTCTCACTCTCGCTGTGTCTCACTCTCTCTGTGTCTCACACTCTCTGTGTCTCACTCTGTCTCACTCTCAAAAGTTTGTCTCACTCTCGCTGTGTCTCACTCTCTCTGTGTCTCACTCTGTCTCACTCTCAAAAGTCTGTCTCACTCTCTCTGTGTCTCACTCTCTCTGTGTCTCACACTCTCTGTGTCTCACTCTGTCTCTGTCTCACTCTCTCTCTGTCTCTCTATGTCTCACTCTGTCTTACTCTCAAATTCTGTCTCACTCTCTCTGTGTCTCACTCTCTCTGTCTCACTCTCTCTGTCTCACTCTCTCTGTGTCTCTCTGTCTCACTCTCAACAGTCTGTCTCACTCTCTCTGTGTCTCTCACTCTCTCTGTGTCTCTGTGTCTCTGTGTCTCTGTGTCTCTGTGTCTCTGTGTCTCACTCTCTCTGTGTCTCCTCTCTCTGTGTCTCACTCTCTCTGTCTCCACTCTCTCTGTCTCTGTGTCTCACTCTCTGTNNCTCACTCTCTCTGTGTCTCTGTGTCTCTCTGTCTCACTCTCAAAAGTCTGTCTCACTCTCTCTGTGTCTCACTCTCTCTGTGTCTCACTCTGTCTGTGTCTCTCTCTGTCTCACTCTCAAACGTCTGTCTCACTCTCTCTGTGTCTCACTCTCTCTGTGTCTCACTCTGTCTGTGTCTCTCTCTGTCTCACTCTCAAACGTCTGTCTCACTCTCTCTGTGTCTCACACTCTCTGTGTCTCGCTCTCTCTGTGTCTCGCTCTCTCTGTGTCTCACTCTGTCTCACTCTCAAAAGTCTGTCTCACTCTCTCTGTGTCTCACTCTGTCTCACTCTGTCTCTCTGTCTCACTCTGTCTCTGTGTCTCACTCTCTGTGTCTCTCTGTCTCACTCTCAAAAGTGTCTCACTCTCTCTGTGTCTCACTCTCTCTCTCTGTCTCACTCTCTCTGTGTCTCACTCTCTCTGTGTCTCACTCTCTCTGTGTCTCACTCTCTGTGTCTCACTCTGTCTCACTCTGTCTCACTCTCTCTGTGTCTCTCTTTCTGTGTCTCACTCTGTCTCACTCTCCATCACTCTCTCCTCTGCTTCCGTCACCACCTCCATAGGCTCACATAGATCCCAGACTTTTAAACAACGTTCATTGCCGCCAGCAGCAACAGCACAGGAGGCGATTCCGAAATGAAATACACAAAGTCACCAGCAACACAAAACAAACGCTGTAAATGCACGCGCTGTGGCGCTAAATGCACGCGCACGACACGAAAGAAAAGTCACGTGGTGGTGGTGTTTCCGACAGACCTGTTCTTCACCTGAGGACGGCTGCTTGCGTTGTGGCCGAAACGTCGTGAGAATTTTATTATGTTATGTTTTATTTTATTATTTTATTATTTCCCTTCTCCGTGACTTTACCGAAAGAACAAGAAGATAAAATAAAGCATTCAATTTATTTTATTAAAATAAATCATTTAATTGATTTAATTTTATTAAAATAAATCATTCAATTTATTTAATTTTATTAAAATAAATCATTCAATTTATTTAATGTTATTAAAATATATCATTAATTTTATAATTTTATTAAAATAAAATGAATCATTCAATTTATTTTATTAAAATAAATCATTCAATTTATTTAATTTTATTAAAATAAATCCTATTTTATTTTATTAAAAAAATCATTCATTTTATTTTATTAAAATAAAAGATCATCAAATTTTATTAATAATCTAACATATTACCACTTTCAGAACCGGTGGTGGTGATCACCCAGGTTGACTCAGCCTCAAATTGAGTACCTGGTGCGGTGTGTAGTAAACATCGCCACTGGGGAGACAAAGGCGGTCGGGCGTGGTTGCTGGCCAACCCACCCCCTCGTGTGCCGTGCCGGCCTTAATAGATGCTACTCGCTAACAGCACTTGCCCAACAGTCTGTTGAGGCTACACGGGGGATCTTTGTGTTTGTCTGTATGCGTCTGAGTTGTTTGTCTATGTAATGATCTGTCATAGACCCTTTGTGTTGACAAATTGTTCTTTTTTTAACGTGCGCTGAGACGAACTGTCATCAGCATCGTCATCAGCATCATCATCGTCATCATCATAGCATCGTCAGCAGCATAATCAGCAGCAGCATCAGTAGCCAATGGCAAACACTTACCCACTCACCACACACTCACCCACACACTCATCCACTCACTCGCCCACTCACTCACCCACACACTCGTCCGCTCACTCGCCACTCACCCACACACTCGTCCACTCACTCGCCAACCACCCACACACCCACTCACCCACACACTCTCCCACTCACCTACAACCGCCATTCGCCATAATCTTGTGCCAGACTAGGTGCACGTTAAGGCCACGTGAAGTGTTGAACGCCCGCTGGCAAGAGGTCACGGGACAGACCCAGCAGGTGCCATGCGTCGACTGACCGAGATGAGTGGCCGATGCACCACCTGTGCCCCCTACTGTGCCAACTTGCTGCGTTTAGCCCCCCGGCGCTCCGCTCGTTGTTGTGAGCGTTGCTTCTCCTCTCTCAATCATATACTGACGTCAGCAACTCACTCACTCAGCCTCTCAATCACCCAGCCTCTTACTAACCCAGCCACTCACTCACCCAACCACTCACTCACCCACTCACTCCCCCAACCACTCACTCACCCAGCCTCTCTTTCACCCACTCACTCACCCAACCACTCACTCCCCAACCACTCACTCACCCACTCACTCACCCAGCCTCTCACTCACCCAACCACTCACTCACCCAACCACTCACTCAACCAGCCTCTTTTTCACCCAACGTCTCACTTACCAGCCTATCACTCACTCACTCAGCCAACCACTCACTTAACCAGCCTCTCACTCAGCGTCTCACTCACCCAAACACTCACTCAACTAACCACTCGCTCACCCACTCACTCACCCAGCCTCTCACTCACCAAACCACTCACTCACCCACTCACTCACCCAACCACTCACTCACCCAACCACTCGCTCACCCACTCACTCAACCAGCCTCTCACTCACCCAACCACTCACTCACCCACTCACTCACCCAACCACTCACTCACCCAACCAACCACCCAATCACTCACTCACTCACCCACCCACTCATTCACCCAGCCTCTCACTCGCTCACCCACTCACTCACACAACCACTCACTCACCCAACCACCCACTCACTCACCCAGCTTCTCACTCGCTCACCCACTCACTCACCAGCCTCTCACTCACCCAGCCTCTCACTCGCTCACCCACTCACTCACCCAGCCTCTCACTCACCCAACCACTCACTCACCCACTCACTCACCGCCCGCTCTTCTCACTTCCCTGCGCCTCGCGTAGCCTCACAACGGATGCGACCATCACCTCGGAGGGGATCCAGAGGCGTGGTCGGGGTCACCGGGGTCAACCTCCCAGCTGATTAACGCCGCCTCCGTGACACGGGCCGTTAAACCGGTGACAGGCAGAGGGGCCCCAATGAACTCTCTCTCCTCTTCCCTCCCTCCCTCCCCGTGTCTCTCCCCCACCGCCTCCCCGGTGTGACCCCATTAACCCGGCCCGTGTCGGGCTCCGCTGACCCGTCGAGGCACAGAGGGTGCAGATGCAGCACTTGTCGTAGTATTTTTTTTTACAAATATTACATAGACAACAGGGGAACATAGAGAGAGAGGGTAGAGAGAGGGGGGGTAGAGAGAGGGGTAGAGAGAGGGTAGAGAGAGAGGGGTAGAGAGAGAGGGGTAGAGAGAGAGGGGGTAGAGAGAGGGGTAGAGAGCGAGGGGGTAGAGAGAGGGTAGATAGAGAGGGGGTAGAGAGAGAGGGGTAGAGAGACGGGTAGAGAGAGAGGGGTAGAGATAGGGGGGGTAGAGAGAGGGGTAGAGAGTCGAGGGGGGGGTAGAGAGAGGGGTAGAGAGAGAGGGTAGAGAGAGGGGTAGAGAGAGAGAGGGTAGAGAGAGGGGTAGAGAGAGGGGTAGAGAGAGGGGGGTAGAGAGAGGGGTAGAGAGAGGGGTAGAGAGAGGGGTAGAGAGGGTAGAGAGAGGGTAGAGAGAGGGGTAGAGAGAGGGGTAGAGAGAGGGGTAGAGAGAGGGGTAGAGAGAGGGGTAGAGAGAGAGGGGGGGGTAGAGAGAGGAGTAGAGAGAGGGGGGTAGAGAAAAGGAAGGGTAAGGAGAGCAGAACGTGAAATCTTTCATGAAATATTTCATTTAAACAGGGGGGGGGGGGCACATAAAGCAAAGCATTGAAAAAAAAAACAACGAAATGATGAACGAAGCAAAGTGCCGACTACACCAAGCATCTTCTTGTTTCCTCTGATCGTAAAAGAAGACAGAGTGAACCGGAGGGGGCATGAGGAGAATGGTGGAGACTGGCTCTTGTTATAAAGGCGCGGCCCTGCAATGTTCTCGCTCACGCCACTGTTGGTGCAGGAGTCGCTCGCCGCTGTCCGTGGCCGGGATCGAATTTCAGATCGCCGGACATCGTGGCACGGCGCGCTAACCGCTGCGCCACCGCTCCACGCCATTGCCGGTGTGGTGGTGGTGATGATCATCATCGTCATCATCAGCATCATCATCGTCATCATCGTCATTATCATCATCGAAATCATCATCAGCATCATCATCGTCATCATCACCATCATCATCGTCGTCATCATCATCATCATCATCATCGTCATCATCATCAGCATCATCATCATCATCGTCATCATCGTCATCATCATCAGCATCATCATCATCGTCATCATCACCATCATCATCGTCGTCATCATCATCGTCATTATCATCGTCATCATCATCATCATCAGCGTCATCGTCGTCATCATCATCGAAATCATCAGCATCATCATCATCGTCATCAGCGTCATCATCAGCATCATCATCATCGTCATCATCGCCTCCGCGATGTCTCCTCGTATTTGCGGGTCGGGGCATCGCGTCTTGTACGGTCTGCGCTGAATGACCACTTCCTCCACACCGCTACTGCCAAAGAGTTTGTATCGTTAAATTTCGTTTAAATCATTCGTGACTGCAGGGATTCATCTTCTTGGTTCTTTCGGTAAAGTCACGTAGAAGGGAAATAATAAAAATCTAACATAATACAATAATTCTCACGACGTTTCGGCCACAACGCCTGTTCTTCACCTGAGGACGGCTGCTTGCGTTGTGGCCGAAACGTCGTGAGAATTATTTTATTATGTTTTATTATTTTATTATTTCCCTTCTACGTGACTTTACCGAAAGAACCAAGAAGATGAGTTTGTATCGTCCAACTGGTGCATCGCCAGCTGCCCGCGTCTGCTGCTGCTGCTGCCGCTGCCGCAGCCGTGGCTCGCGCATGCGGCTCAGGTGGAACACGAGCATCTCCCGTCGAAGGTCAAACCCCCAGGGGTCGTCTTGCATTGGCTCGTTCACACAACGAGGAGACGGCTGCTGCTGCTGCTGTTGGTTCGTGAGCAGAGGTCGCAAACGGGTTTTGATTTCTTACCCGTACCCGTACCCGGCCGCACCAGGGTCGCAAACGGGTACCCGTACCCGGCCGTACCCGATACCGGCTACCCGTACCCGGCCGGNTATCGGGTACGGGTATCGGGTACCTGATTGCGACCTCTGGGATGAAGCCATGTTGCAGGCGCGGGTGGGTTGATTCTAGGAACTTGAATTGTGAGAAGAGACAAGACGTTGGGAAATGAGTGACAAACGGTGACTCACCAGTGACTCACGGCCTACCCGTACCCGGCCGCACCAGGGTCGCAAACGGGTACCCGTACCCGTATATGGCCGGGTACGGGTACCCGTTCCCTACCCGTACCCGTACCCTACCCGAAATGAGTGACAAACGGTGACTCACCAGTGACTCACGGCCTACCAGTACCCGTACCCGGCCGGGTACGGGTAGCCGGGTATCGGGTAGGGTACGGGTATCGGGTACCCGGTTGCGACCTCTGTTCGTGAGTTCTTTGGAACTCCGCTCGGCTCTCTCCAAACTTCGTTGAGCGTGGCAGGGCGGCAATGGCATTTGCGCGGCCCTCGCTCTGCTGAGTGATGGACGTCAACAATCCTGGCTGTCATCTTCTTGATTTTTCGGTAAAGTCACGTAGAAGAGAAGTAATACAATAATAAAAATAAAACATAATAAAATAATAATATAATAAAATAATATAATAAAATATTTGTATTATTTTATTACTTCCCTTCTACGTGACTTTACCGAAAGAACCAAGAAGATGAATCCCTGCAGTCACGAAAGCTTTAAATCGAAATTTAATCCTGTCTGTCGCCTGATGATGCTGGTTGTGGTTATTGTTATTGTGATTACGGGCGAAACGTCACGGGGCGGTGTTGGTTTCGTGAGTTCTTTCGAACCCGCACTCGCACTTGGCCACACGTACTCGCAAGGCCGGGCCATTGCCCGAAACGTCGTCCTGTTGTGGCGCATACAGCTAAAGGCGCAGCGCTGCAAGTACGTGCCCTCGGCACTGCTGGAAGAAGGGAGCTCAATTTCTGAGGGCGCTCGTTGCAGAGAGCGCTTTGGCCTACTCCTCCACACTGCCCATGCGTCTATCACTCCGTGGTGACGATATGTTAACTACCTCGCCTGGTACACAGGAAGTCATGGGTTCGATCCCGACCCTGACGCCTGCTGCTGTATATTTGGAGTTTGCGTGTCTCTCTCTCATCATCATCATCTCGGTGGCTAGGAGATGTTAACTACCTCGCCTGGTACGCAGGAGGTCGTGGGTTCGATCCCGACCCTGACGCCTGCTGCTGTAGATTTGGAGTTTGCGTGTCTCTCTCCTCGTGGTCACGTGGATTTTTCTCCGGGTCCGTCGGTTTTCACCTCCACGTTAAGAATCAACGTCACGCTTTTAGAGTGTTTGGCTGCTACACATTCCCACACAATGCTGATGATAATGCTGATGATAATAAGCCCACTTCGTTGAGATATAATTTTTGCAGCCAGGTCGCTTCTGCAAAAATGAAAAGAGCTATCGAGCTCAGCGGTAACCTTACCTGGTCATATACAAAAACAATATTTCGTACTTCAGTCGAGTCAGAGGCGAGAGGAGCCATAGCACTCACTGCTGCCTGAGACAGACGCGGCGTGGAGGAGGAGGTGATGGTGATGAGGCCCGGGTCGCCCTGTGTGTCACGAGCGGTCCCTCCATAGGAATGTGGAATTTCCAGCGGGTAGGTGGGACGAGACGATTTGAGGGTCGTCCTGAACCGACGAGGAATCCGTAACGGACATTTGGTGGCGGATCGTTATCTCGATTTAAAAATAAAAAAAAAGTTTTAATGTGTTGTTGTTTTGTGTTGTTGTTTTGTGGTGTTGTTGTTGTCGTTGTCGTTATTGTTGTTGTCTTGCGGATAAGATACCCGCGTGGTTCCGAATCGCGTGCTCATTCACCCAGAGCGAGAAGAGCCACGTGGACTTCAGAACACACGCGCAGGTTAATGTCTCAATGTTGATCTGCATCCAGCAGTGAATAGACCATGGAGGAGGGGTGGGGGATGGGGGGATCGGGGAGGGGGCTGGAGGAGGGGTGGGGGATGGGGGCATCGGGGAGGGGGGCTGGAGGAGGGGTGGGGGATGGGGGATCGGGGGAGGGTGGGGGATGGGGGATCGGGGGAGGGGGCTGGAGGAGGGGTGGGGGATGGGGATCGGGGGAGGGTGGGGGATGGGGTATCGGGGGAGGGGGCTGGAGGAGGGGTGGGGATGGGGGATCGGGGGAGGGGGCTAGAGGAGGGGTGGGGGATGGGGGATCGGGGAGGGGCTAGAGGAGGGGTGGGGATGGGGGATCGGGGGAGGGGGCTGGAGGACAGGTGGGGGGGGTGGGGGGATCGGGGGAGGGGTGGGGGATGGGGGATCGGGGGAGGGGGCTGGAGGACAGGTGGGGGGGGTGGGGGATCGGGGGGAGGGGTGAGGGGATGGGGGATCGGGGGAGGGGGGCTGGAGGACAGGTGGGGGGGGTGGGGATCGGGGGAGGGGTGGGGATGGGGGATCNGGGGGAGGGGGGCTGGAGGACAGGTGGGGGGGTGGGGGATCGGGGGAGGGGTGGGGGATGGGGGATGGGGGGGGGGGCTGGAAGAGGGGTGGGGGATGTGGGGGAGAGGCTGGGGAATGGTGGAAGAGTGGATGGGGATCAGGGGGCGGGTGGAGTGGATTTGGGGATGGGGTCATGGCGGAGGGGGTGGTAGCGGGAATCAAATGTAGGGTTGGGGAGGGGTGTGTGGGGTTCAGGGGGAGGGTTGGGAGGGAGTCAGCGAGACATTGTGCGGCCCACGTGACACGGAGACGACCTTTGACCCCCCCCGACTCTGAAGAGGTGGGATTCTGGCCCCGTCCCGCATCATCAACAACAACAACAACAAACAACAACAATGACACTATGAGATCTCCTTTACCAGTGGCAAATATCGTAATAGGTTTTAACCCTTTTAACTGGTACAAAATCTGACACCTTTATACAAGGCATCATGTTTGCAATAACCTCAACACAAGAAGTCAAAATGCAAACAAAAAGAAAACAACTCTGATGATGATAATGATTTGCACTGTCCTTGAAGTTGATTGGTCCACACCCGAGACAGCTTTCTTTAGAGCCAAGTCTCCATTGGTGTTGGACCAGATGACGCCAAAAGGCCCCCGAGCTCTCAATACTCTGATAGTGCGCTGTCTTTGAGTTGTACGCCTTTTGGCGTCATCTGGTCCAACACCAATGGAGACTAGGCTCTAAAGAAAGCTGTCTCGGGTGTGGACCAATCAACTTCAAGGACAGTGCAATCATTATCATCAGAGTTGTTTCTTTTTGTTTGCATTTTGACTTCTTGTGTTGAGGTTATTACAAACATGATGCCTTGTATAAAGGTGTCAGATTTTGTACCAGTTAAAAGGGTTAAAACCTATTACAACAACAATGACATCAACAACAACAATCGCATCAACAACAATCACAACAACAACAATCTACAAAATAATAACAGCAGCGTCAGAGTCCTGGTCCCTTGAGTCCTCACCATGTGGTTACACAGAGTTGAGTTGACAACAACCACCACGACAACAACCACCACGACAACAACAACTACGACAACAACCACCACGACTACAACAACCACGACAACAACCACCACGACAACAACCACGACAACAACCACCACGACTACTAAAACAACAACAACAACCACTACTACAACAACCACCACTACTACAACAACCACAACAACCAAAACAAAACCAACACTACTACCACAACAACGACATCTACTGCAGCAACCACTACAACAACGACTACTACAACCACAACAACCACTACAACAACCACCACTACAAAACAACCACAGCTACCACAACGACAACAACATCATCAACAACCATCACCACGTCAGCGACAATAATTGTATCAACAACACATTCTGCTCAACACAACCAAAATTGCTCCGACAACTCCGAACAACGAATCGAACTCAGATGGCCGGGCGGGTAGTTGCGGTGCGCTAATCACTGCGCCACCGCTCCTTCACGGACAATCAACCCACGTGCAGCAGGGTAGAGTGCTGTTAGCGAGTAGCAGCAGCACCTATGAAGCAGAGGTCGCAAACGGGTTTTGATTCCTTACCCGTACCCGTACCCGGCCGCACCAGGGTCGCAAACTGGTACCCGATTGCGACCTCTGGGATGAAGCCACGTTGCAGACGCGGGTGGGTTGATTCTAGGAACTTGAATTGTGAGAAGAGTANAGATGTTGGGAAATGAGTGATAGTTACTCACCAGAGACTCACGGCCTACCCGTACCCGTACCCGGCCGCACCAGGGTCGCAAACGGGTACCCGTACCCGTACCCGGCCGGGTAAGGGTAGCCGGGTATCGGGTAGGGTACGGGTATCGGGTACCGGTTGCGCCTCTGCTATGAAGGCCGCCACCCGTGGCACACGAGAAGGTGGAGTGCCCAGGTCGACTAGCCTCAAATGAGTACCTGGTGCGGTGTGTAAACATCGCCACTGGGGAGACAAAGGCGGCCGGGCGTGGTGTTGGCCANCCACCCCCTCGTGTGCCGTGCCGGCCTTATAGGTGCTCGCTAACAGCACTTGCCCCTACAGTCTGTTAAGGCTATACGGGGGATATTTGTCTTTGTCTCTGTGTTATCTCTCTCTGCTTGTGTGTCTGTCTGTGTGTCTCCGTGTCTGTGTTCTGTCTCTCTCTCAAATGTAGCAATCTTTGGAAGAACGAAGAATGTTGACTGTTGTGTTAGCCGACTCTCTGTGTTGTATTACATTATATTTCTAAGTTTTACTGGTAGGAACCTCCTGGTTACACCAGCCCACAGGGGATTATTGTGTCCGTCGTGCAGGGAGGGCTGGGTGGGGAGGGGCTGGGTGGGGAGGGTGGGGCTGGGTGGGGTGGGAGGGTTGGCTGGGTGGGAGGGGCTGGTCACCCCGTGGTGCCCTTATAAAACTCAACGTTTAACCTACTCACGCCGGCTTGTGCCGCCCTCACAGTCGGCCATATTTGCGGAATACACCACGCTGCCGTTGACCCTGCAGGCCATTGACCGAGCAACCCAACGTTCCTACCAGCTCCCTCCGCAGCAGGAATGTGTACTAGGTTTATTTTCTCTTTCATTTGTACCTGACGATGATGATGATGATTGTGTTGCAATCGAAACGTCGTATGTTATTCTTTTATTTTTTTCATTTCTGCGTGACTTTACCGACAGAACCAAAGAGTTGTGCTCAGGACCGGTTCAGATGATCGTCGCTGGTGCTGCGCCGTGATCAGAGGTCGCAACCGGGTACCCGATACCCGTACCCTACCCGATGCCCGTACCCGGCCAGGTACGGGTACCCGTTTGCGACCCTGGTGCGGCCAGGTACGGGTACGGGTAGGCCGTGAGTCACTGGTGAGTAACCGTTTGTCACTCATTTCGGGTAGGGTACGGGTAGGGAACGGGTACCCGTACCCGGCCGGGTACGGGTACCATTTGCGACCCTGGTGCGGCCGGGTACGGGTAAGGAATCAAAACCCGTTTGCGACCTCTGCCGTGATCGGGAATCGAACTCGGGGTGGGGGGGGCGGTTTCGGAGGCACGCGCTCACCACTAGCAGCCATCGCTACAAACATTCACACGGAAGGAGGCCCGTGTGAGAATTGAACCTAGGGACACACTTTGCGAAGGCGCATCGACGAAGGCCGGCGCGGGACACGAGGAGGCGGGTGACCAGAACCACACCAGGCCGCCCTTGTCTCCCAGTCTGGATGTTCACACACCGCACCAGATAATCACTTGAGGCTCATCGATCAAGGCGTGGCTTCATACTCACACAGCCACGTGACTTCATCCTCACACAGCCCCCGTGACGTCATCCTCACACAGCCACGTGACTTCATCCTCACACAGCCCCGTGACGTCATCCCCACACAGCCCACGTGACGTCATCTTCACTCAGACCCGTGACTTCATCCTCACACAGCCCACGTGACTTCATCCTCACAAAGCCCCCTTGACGTCATCCTCACACAGCCCCCGTTACGTCATCCTCACACAGCCCCACGTGACTTCATCCTCACACAGCCCCCGTGACGTCATCTCACACAGNCCCCGTGACTTCATCCTCACACAGCCCCGACCCCGTGACGTCATCTCACACAGCCCCCCGTGTCATCCTACACAGCCCCCGTGACGTCATCTTCACACAGCGTGACTTCATCCTCACACAGCCACGTGACTTCATCCTCACACAGCCCCCGTGACGTCATCCCACACAGCCCCCGTGACGTCATCCTCACACGGCCACGTGACTTCATCATCACACAGCCACGTGACTTCATCCTCACACAGCCCATGACGTCATCCTCACACAGCCACGTGACTTCATCCTCACACAGCCACGTGACTTCATCCTCACACAGCCCGTGACGTCATCCTCACACAGCCCATGACGTCATCCTCCACAGCCACGTGACTTCATCCTCACACAGCCCCACGTGAGTTCATCCTCACACAGNCCCACGTGACTTCATCCTCACAAAGNCCCCCGTGACGTCATGCTCACAGTAACGGTTCAGACATTTGCCACCGATGTGGGCCGCGAGCGGGATTCAAACTCCGATCGCCTGGAGTTTCCTCCCCCACCCAAAGCCGTCTTTGTCTCTCTCCCTCTGCGCGCGAATCAACTCAGAGATTTGTGAAACTCCCGAAACCCGCTGGGCCAGGGGGGGGGGGGGGGGCTTGACCAGGATATGGCAGTACAGTACAACAAGTGGGATCCGGGAGTGAATCCGCGTAAACGGAGCTGCGATTCGCCGACGGACCCACCTCTCTTCGGCTCGCCACTTCACGCGGAGAAAAGCGCGCGCGTCATTAAGCGAGGGAGAAACACTCGATCCCACCAGACGGAGCATGTGAGAACATCCGCGTGCGTGCAGTAACAACCGCCTCCTGCTGGCGAGCAGGCTGGAAGTGAGATGGAACAGATGGAGATGATACTCTTTGGTTCTTTCGGTAAAGTCACGTAGGTAGAAAATAATAGATCCGACGTTTCGGTCGCAACGCAAGCGATCGTCATCAGGTGAGACAATCACAGCAGGGAGCCTGCTTCAGCAGTATCACGAAAGCTTCAAATCAATAGACGTTTTTGGGTCAGATCGCGTTAATATAAATGCGTCCTTCAATCCGCCGCCACCACAGGTACGATTTGTACCTCTCATTACGAGCGAACCAGGCGGATTTCTTCACAAGTCTAGCTATCGCCTGATGATGCCAGTTGCAATTACTGGCGAAACGTCGTACTCATTGTGGGTTTTACTCTCCAACACACCGGCTAGTGCTGTACTGATGTAGGGCTGTTATGGAAGGGCTGTTTGTACATAGGATTAAACGGCGAACAAACACAGTGGGCGGAGCTCCGGGAGTAAACGGGGGGGGGGGGCCCGCAACGACGTCCGCATCGGGCTGCCCGGCGGTTGTGATCCGGGAGGGGGTATAAAAGGGGATGACAGAGAGAGCTCGGGCTCAGTATTAGAACGAAGAAGGGAAGACTGAAGACCCGGGTAGCTAGAGCCCTGGACTCCCCTGAGACGCCGCCCTTGTCAGGGCCGCGCAGGACCGAGCCAGCGGCGTGGTCCCGTGAACCAGAGTCAGCACTCTGGGACTCCGGTACCGTAGCCCGACTCACCAGTGTCGGGCCAGACAGCCTCCCCTAGCCCGTTAGTGGAGGACTCGGGGTAGGTCAGGGATAGCTAGGGGTGTATCCCCAGTTATACGGGTGAGGGGCCGATACCCCCTCTAGTGCTGTCCTGTCGTGACGACTTGTAAAATAAATACACGTGTGCCTCAACCTGGGTGTCAAGCGTCCTCACCGGTACTTCACTAGTAACGAACTGGCCACGTTTTCATACTCTTAGTTATTTCGGTAAAGTCACGTAGGTAAAAAATTAAATTAAAATTAATAAAAATAAAATAATAAAAATCACGACGTTTCGGAGGCAACACAAGTCTCCGTCATCAGGTGGGACCGTCACAGCTGAATTTGCTGCATCAAGTGAGGCAGGGATTCAAGATGCAAGCTCTTAAATACAGGTATGCAAGCTCTTAAATACAAGTATTTAAGAGCTTGCATCTTGAATCCCTGCCTCACTTGATGCAGCAAATCTGGCTGTGACGGTCCCACCTGATGACGGAGACTTGTGTTGCCTCCGAAACGTCGTTATTTATTATTTTATTTTTTAATTTTAATTTCATTTTTTACCTACGTGACTTTACCGAAAGAACTAAGAGTATGAACCTTGCAGTCACGAAAGCTTCAAATCTAGAATTGGCCACGTTTTGTTTACGCGACAAACCTCACCATTGACTGTGTCGGGTTAACGACGCATTAACATTGACACGATTAACCCCAAATATAACCTCCGCTTAGGTGGATATTCGTCGACACTTTGCTGGACCAGCCTCTTCCTGACAGCCGGAGTTCGTCTCCTCCGCAGCGAGGGGAGTTACTCAAAATCTGTGCGTGTTTCACCAACCCTCCACAGCGATAGCCACCCACCGCCCATCCGCTAAACCCGGCCGAGAATCGAACTCAGCTCACTGGAGCGCTGACCACTGCAATACCGCTCTCGTGTCGATGTCGCGATCACGAACGCATGCTCGAGCCTTAGCCCTGGCTAGGAATCGAACTCAAGGAGGATGGGGTTTGAGGACGCGGTGGTGCGCTAACCGCTGCGCCACCGCTCCAACGCCCCCCCCCCGCCCCCTGTAATTAGGCGTCAGGCCATCCTCTCACCGAGACGTTCCCACGTGAGCCAGGTGCGCTGCAGGGTCGGGTGGCTGTACAGGTGGCGATGGGAGGTGACGGACCCATTGTGATTGGTGCGGCTATTGTTGATATTAATTGGCGTGGGTGGTCGATGATTGTCGGTGGTGGTTCCGAGTGGCTCTCAAACGTGGGCAAAAAAAATACCACACAGACACACACCTAGAGATGTACAGACACACAGAGAGAGATCTACACACAGAGACACACCCAGAGATGTACAGAGATCTACACACAGACACACACCTAGAGATGTACAGACACACAGAGAGAGATCTACACACAGAGACACACCCAGAGATATACACACACAGAAATCTACACACACACCAGAGATGTACACATACAGAGAGAGAGATCTACACACAGAGACACACCCAGAGATGTACAGACACAGAGAGAGATCTACACACAGAGACACACCCAGAGATGTACAGACAGAGAGAGAGATCTACACACAGAGACACACCCAGAGATGTACAGACAGAAAGAGATCTACACACAGACAAACACAAAGAGATGTACAGACACACAGAGAGAGAGATCTACAAACAAGACACACCCAGAGATGTACACACACAGAGGGACCTACACACAGACACACACCCACTGATGTACACACACAGAGAGAGATCTACACACAGACACACACCCAGAGATGCACAGACACAGAGATCTACACACAGACACACACCGGCACAAAGACAAAGATCCCCCTAATAGACTGCTGGGGAAAGTGCTGTTAGCGAGTAGCAACACCTGTGAAGGCCGGCACGGCACACGATGGGGTGCCAAGCACCTCGTGGCGATGTTACACACCGCACCAGGTACTCATTTGAGGTTGGGTCGACCTAGGGGGAGATGCAGGGCCGGTTGAGGTCATTATCTGGTTCTAGATTTGAAGCTTTCGTGAATGCAATATTCATATTCTTAGGTTTTTTCGGTAAAGTCACGTAGGTAAAAACATAAAAAAGTAAAATAAAATAAAAATCACGACGTTTCGGAGGCAACACAAGCTTCCGTCTTCAGGTGGTACCGTCACAGCCACGACAGCTGTATCAAGTCTCCGAAACGGTGATTTTTATTTTTTTACNTTTTTATGTTTTTACCGAAAAAACCTAAGATACATTATCGGTTGNTTACCGTGAGCGGGAATCGATCTCCGCTGTCGGATTCGTGCGCAGCGCGCTAAGCTTACCGCCCCCAATAGATGTACACACACAGACTCACATGCCGAATGCAGAGGTGTGGCCAGTCATGTCGACTGGCTGCGCGAGTCAGATCGAGTCATGAATTTGTGACTTAGACTCACTTGGCTGTAACAATGATGTCCACTCTGGGTGTGGATCGAGTCATGTGGGACTGAGTCACTCGAGTCTGTTTGTGAGCTTCAACTCACTTGCTGCATAACAATGATGTCACGTGGGATGTGTGGGAGAGTCACTCGAGTCTGTTTGATGATCAACTCTTGGCTGCATAACAATGATGTCACCTGGGAAGGCGGGAGGTCATGAAGGCACGTGGCGTGTACATATGGTCTCGTATACATGTGAAATAAAGTCACGTGGCTGTGAGGATGACGTCACNGGGGGCTGTGTGAGATGACGTCACGGGGGCTGTGTGAGGATGAAGTCACGGGGGGCTGTGTGAGGATGAAGTCACNGGGGGCTGTGTGAGGATGACACGGGGGCTGTGTGAGGATGAAGTCACGGGCTGTGTGAGGATGACACGGGCTGTGTGAGGATGAAGTCACGGGGGGCTGTGTGAGGATGAAGTCACGGGCTGTGTGAGGATGAAGTCACGGGGGGCTGTGTGAGGATGAAGTCACGGGGGCTGTGTGATGATGAAGTCACGTGGGCTGTGTGAGGATGAAGTCACGGGGGCTGTGTGAGGATGAAGTCACGTGGGCTGTGTGAGGATGAAGTCACGGGGCCGTGTGAGGATGAAGTCACGGGGGCTGTGTGAGGATGAAGTCACGTGGCTGTGTGAGGATGACACGTGGCTGTGTGAGGATGAAGTCACGTGGCTGTGTGAGGATGAAGTCACGNGGGCTGTGTGAGGATGAAGTCACGTGGCCGTGTGAGGATGAAGTCACGGGGGCTGTGTGAGGATGAAGTCACGTNGGCTGTGTGAGGATGAAGTCACGTGGCTGTGTGAGGATGAAGTCACGGGCTGTGTGAGGATGAAGTCACGGGCTGTGTGAGGATGAAGTCACGTGGCTGTGTGATGATGAAGTCACGGGCTGTGTGAGGATGAAGTCACGTGGGGCTGTGTGATGATGAAGTCACGTGGCTGTGTGAGGATGAAGTCACGTGGCTGTGTGAGCATGAAGTCACGTGGCTGTGTGAGGATGAAGTCACGGGGCTGTGTGAGGATGAAGTCACGGGCTGTGTGAGGATGACGTCACGGGCTGTGTGAGATGAAGTCACGTGGCTGTGTGAGGATGAAGTCACGTCACGGCTGTGTGAGGATGAAGTCACGTNGGGCTGTGTGAGCATGAAGTCACGGGGGCTGTGTGAGGATGAAGTCACGTGGCTGTGTGAGGATGACGTCACGTGGGGCTGTGTGAGGATGACGTCACGTGGGGCTGTGTGAGGATGCAGTCACGTGGGCTGTGTGAGGATGAAGTCAGGGGGGCTGTGTGAGGATGACGTCACGGGGGCTGTGTGAGAATGACGTCAGGGGGGCTGTGTGAGGATGAAGTCACGGGGGCTGTGTGAGGATGGAGTCACGGGGGCTGTGTGAGGATGAAGTCACGGGTGTCAGTGTGCCATTGAACTNCCACCACTTCACGTGTGCCGCTGGATCTCACGCGTGGCTGTTTGACCATGACTTCACGCACCGGGGCTTCATGAGAGTTGCCTGAACTACGGGGGTGNAGGAGGGGTNGGGAGTGAGGGGGGGGGCTAGACGAGGGGTGGGGTGTGTTGATGAGACCACCTTCTTTTGTNCAAAAAAAAGGCACGGCCGCCTTTTGAAATGACGTCACGCGCGCTGCATCGGAAAATGAAGGGGCGAGGAGGTGCGAGTGTGAAGTCATAGGGGGGGGGGTGGTAGGGGTGGGGGGCCGTGTGAGGATGTCAATTATAAATATGATGATATTGNTCAAGNAGCCCGAATTACCATAAGCTCTTGGCGNTCGTTGAAGTCACAGCCCTGAGAAAAAGCGCGTGCTGTTTCAGGTGGTGGTGGTGGCTGTGGTGGTGGTGGTGGTGTGGTGGTGGTGGTGGTTGTGTGGTGGTGTGACGTGGTCGTGGGGTGATGGTGGTGGTGAATATGCAGTGGTGTGGTGGGAGAGGATGATGTGGCGTGATNGTGTGAGATTGGAGTGGTGGTGGTGACAGAATGAAGGGAGGTTGGTGGTGGTGATGGTGGTGGTGGTGATGATGGTGANGGTGGTGAAGTTGTAGAATGGAGGTTGGTGATGATGGTGATGGTGGTGAAGTTGTAGAATGAGGTTGGTGTGATGGGTGATGGTGTGAAGTTGTAGAATGGAGGTTGGTGATGATGANGGTGATGGNGGGAAGTTGTAGAATGGAGGTTGGTGATGTGGGGTGTGGTGGTGAAGTGAGTAGTATGGAGGTTGTGGTGATGATGTTGGTGGTGATGATGTNGTGGTGGGCAGTTGAGAATGGAGGTTGGTGATGATGGGGTGATGGTGGTGATAGTCGAGTAGTAAGGTTGGTGGTGATGTGTGANGGGGGCTGTTGAATNGTAAATGGAGGTTGGTGATGATGAGGTGAGGTGGGACAGTGAAGTATGGAGGTTGGTGGTGNTGATGTCACGGTGGTGGTGAGATGTGGTGGTGGGACAGTTGAGAATGAAGTGATGGGGGATGTGTGAGAATCGAGTAGTATGGAGTTGGTGGTGAAGTGATGTCTGGTGGTGANGANTNTGGTGGTGGTGACAGGAAATGAGTGATGGGGGTGTGATAGTANGTTAGTACTGGAGGTGATGGTGTGTGANGGATGTNGTGACATTGTAGAATGGAGGTTGTGAGATGGTGATGACGGGGCAAGGGAGGGGTTGGTGATGTGGTGGTACGTAATGGAGGTTGGTGGTGAGAGGTGAGGGGGCAGTTGAGAATGGAGNTTGGCGGTGGATGGTGATGGTTGCACTGGATGGATAATGGTGCTGCTGATGATGTGGTGTGGGTCTTTGTGAGCATGCCTTCATAGCGCTGTAACAGTATCCGAAGTCTGAAGGCATACGGGGGCATCTTTGTTTGTCTTTGTGAGGGGACGTNGGTGCACGGTTAGCGCGCTGCGNTACGAACCCGGCGACCCGAGTTCGATTTACGTCACGGCCAACAGAGTGAGGTGATCTCACGTGGGCCTAGGTCGACTCAGTCACGAGTACCTNGGTGCGGGTGTGTAACAGCCACTGGGAGACAAAGGCGGCCGGGGCCTGGTCTGGCTGGCCACCTCCATGCCTGTGTGCCGTGCCGTCATAGGTACTACTCGGGAACAGCACTTGCCCGACCAGTCTGTTAGGGCTACACGGGGGGCTGTCTCCGGTGGAAGTTCGTGGTGCGTGTGTGTGCGTGCGTGCCTGTATGTGCGTGCGTGTGCGCGCGCGTGTTAATTCATCCACAGAACGACAAAGAGCGAATTTGGGCAAGGGGGGCGCAGTTGGTAGGGAGGGGGGTGGTGGTGGAGGGGGTGGTGGGGGGGGGTGAGACGGGGGTTGGGGTCCGGATTGAGGGGATGTTGGTTCGTGTCATTAAAGGCATCACCACCCCTCCCTAACCACCACCACCGACCCCACTAGAAGATGCAAAGACAAAGATCCCCAGCATAGCACTCAACAGACCCTTGGGGCCGGCGCTGTTAGCGAGCACCTATTAAACCCGGCAGGTGCACGAGGCGCTGGTGCGGCCGGAGGCAAACCGTGCCCGACCAGCCACCTCTGCTCTTTGAAACACTGAGCCGACCTAGGAGACCNGTGGCCGGTTCGTTTTTTTTCTTTCTTGTTGATAGCCCAGCGCGCTAACCATTGCACCACCACTCCCAGTATCTACAAGCAAAGATCCCCCGTATAGCCTGAACAGACTGTTGGGCATGTGCTGTTAACGAGCAAGCACCTATGAAGGCCGGCACGGCAAGGCATGGAGGATGACCAGCACCACGCCCTGGCCGTCTTTGTCTCCCAAGTGGCGATGTTTACTACACACCGCACCAAGTACTCGATTGAGGCTGAGTCGATCTAGGGGAGGCCCAGGACCGGTTCAGATAATCGCCACTGGTGTTGGTGGCCGTGAGCGGGAATCGCGCAGACGATACAGGTGGTGGTGGTGGTTGTTGTTTAGTTGGTTGGGATTTTGATCTGTAGGCGGAGGAGCTGCTGAGATTGAGTGGTTCGGAGGAGAGCGAAAGAGAGACGGTGGGGGGTGAGAGAGAGGGAGGGTGGGGGAGGTTGATGAGTGGGGGAGGGGCTGGGTGGTGGTGGGGGTGACAGATGTGGCATTGCGGTCGGAGAGAAATTTGCGACGCGCTCTTCAATGGTGGCGCCTCGCGCATTCAAATAACACGGTGGGTGGTGGTGGGTGTCTGGGTTGGTGGTGTCTGGGTTGGTGGTGGGTGTCTGATTTGGTGGTGGGTGGTGTCTGGTTTGGTGGTGGTGTCTGGGTTGGTGGTGTGAGTGATCGAGTGAGTGGTGATGACCGCGCAAATGAGTTCGTGATGAGTGACTGAGTTTGTGAGTCAGTTGGTAGCGAGTGATGGTTGTGGTGGTGATTGCGNGTGAGTGGACGAAGGGAAGGGGTTGGTTAGTGGATTGGTGGTGGGGATAAAGTGGTAGTTGAGTGGGTTTGTATGTTGGTNAGTAGATGGGTTCGTGGCGAGTTTGGCCGGGTGTGTTGATGGTTCATCTGTTGGCGAGATCGTTTGGAGCTTGCTGGTTTCTTGGTGGTGATGGTGGGTAGGTGATGTCGTGGGTAGGCAAGTAGGGGATCAGAATTGTGTTGGTGATGGTGGCTAGTTGTGGCTTGTGGAGCAGTGGGTGTTTGTGTTGGTGATGAGGGGATCAGTTGATGGGTAAGGTGAGTTTGACGTGTATTGGTTGGGTGATTCATCTCGTGGTGTTTTTTTTGGGTAGGTGGGTAGGGTTGCTGAGTGAGCGAGTTGGACCTTTGCTGGGTGGAGGTTATTGTTGGTGGTTTTCCTGGTGGTGAGTCGATTATTGAGGTTGGTCCTCTTTGATGAGGGTGGTCAGTTAAGTGGGCAGATTATTTATTAATTTGGTCATTTGTGGTGAGTGGGTGGATGAGTGGGTTGACAGTGAGTATCCGGATGGGTGAGATTTTGTGTTGGGCAGCTGGTGGTGNACAGGCTGGGCAGAATTTGGGTAGCTCGTTTGTTGGGTGGGTAGGTTGATGAGTGAGCATCCGGATGGGTGAGATTAATGTTGGTAGCTGGGTAGACAATTTGTTAGCGTGTTTGTTGGGTGGGTAGGTTGATGAGTGAGTATCCGGATGGGTGAGATTGAGTGTTGGGTAGCTGGGTAGACAATTTGTTAGCGTGTTTGTTGGGTGGGTAGGTTGGTGAGTGAGTGAGTATCTGGATGGTTGAGATTTGGTGTTGGGTAGCTGAGTGGTATACAGGCTGGGCAGACAATTTGGGTAGCTCGTTTGTTGGGTGGGTAGGTTGGTGAGTGAGTATCTGGATGGTTGATATTTGGTGTTGGGTAGCTGAGTGGTATACAGGCTGGGCAAACAATTTGGGTAGCTCGTTTGTTGGGTGGCGAGGTTGATGAGTGAGCATCCGGATGGGTGAGATTAATGTTGGGCAGCTGAGTGGTGTACAGGCTGGGCAGACAATTTGGGTAGCTTGTTTGTTGGGTGGCTCTGTGTGAGTTGTGTGACTGGAGGAGTGGGGGTTGAGGTGGCGGTGGCGGTGGTGGTGGCGGCGGTGGTGGTGGCTGCGCGTGTGTTGTGCGCGCTGTCTAATAATGCAGAACGCGAGCTGCGCGCATTGAATGCCCGGGCAGCGAAGGCGGCTTGGCGAGGCGTGGGAACAGCTCACGCCGTGTGTTCACACCACGCGCAATGCACTCGCAATTAGGGCGCCTTTATGCCACTGTCTCTCTCTCCTCCTCCTGCTCTCCTCCTCCAACTTCCTCATCACCATCATCATTCTGGTCATCTTCCTACAATGTCATCCTCCTTCTCCTCCAAACTCCTCCTACATCATCATCATCTTTCTCCATCCTCCTCCTCCTACATCATCATCCTCCTACTGCTCCTCCAACTTCCTCATCACCATCATTATTATGGGCATCTTCCTACAATGTCATCCTCCTCCAACCTCCTCCTACATCATCATCATCCTTCTCCATCCTCCTCCTACATCATCATCATCATCCTCCATCCTCAAACCTCATCATCCTCCTACTGCTCCTCCTCCTCCAACCCCTCATCACCATCATCATTCTGCTCCTCTTCCTACCTCATCACCCTCCTCCAACTTCCTCCTACATCATCATCATCCTCCATCCTCCTCCTACAACCTCATCATCCTCAGTTTAACACGTAGGCTTTCGCGACCAGTATTATTCATTATCAAGGTTTTTGGGTAAGATCGCGTTATTTATGAATGTCTCACAAGCCTCCACCACCCGACACGGCCAATCAGTAAACAATTTGGTGGATGGCTTCACTATTCTGGTAAATCGCCCGAAGATGCTGGATGTAATTTCCAGCGAAACGTCGTACTACTCAAATTGTAAATGTTGAGGATTCACTCTTCCGAGGCCGTAGCCATGCAGTCAACATTGGGGAGACCAAATCTTCCAGGGGTCTGGGGTCCCCCCCCAGAAAAAATCTAAATTTGAAAACTAATTTCCTGCCTAAAATATTGAAAAAATTCACTAGCACATAGTATGGACTTTTTATTTATTTTTTACAATAATGTCTAATAGTGTATTGCCTTACATTGCTCCGTTTTTCTTGTTTACCTTTTCTTGTTTCATTGTATGTAATGGAGAGATTAGGGATTAATAAAGTACAACCATAACCACAATCATATCAACATAAATCTATGCATTGTTATATGAAGACAAGTCCAGACATTGTGGCCAAGGTTTAGCAAATTGTTGTTTTTATTTACATAACATAGCAATTTTTTTTTATTTTTGATAGCAATATATTGGGGGGGGGGGGCATTTTGAACATATTTAGAGATTACAATTACGGCCTTGCACTCATCAAACACACCGATGGGCTGAAGTAGTGAACTATTTGTCTTTATGCAACGTGACATATTTTTTACTGATTAGCCGTGTCTGGTGGTGGAGGGTTGCGACACATTTATAAATAACACGACTCATCATCCTCCTGCAGCTCCTCCTGATCCGCCTCCAACCTCATGGTACTCCTCGTCATCCTCCAACCTCATTGTCCTTTCCTCTATCCTCAAAAACATCAACCTGCTCCCCAACGCATCCTACGAATCCTCCATCATCCTCATAATCCTCATCTATCCTAATCATCCGTCTACTCCTCCAACCTCAGAAGCGTCCACCCCGTCATTATTAAAACCTCATCCAACCTCATCCTCCTACCCTTCCTCCTCATCCTCGTCCCACGGCACCGCCCGTTCGCTGTGTGCGGGACGAGATGAAGTTGGCCTGCAGCCCAATGCTCGTGCAGGAATCGACGCCGCTTCCGAATGAATGCGCAGGGCCACGATGGCTTTGCACGGAGCGGTGGGCGCCGTGGTTAGCGCACTGCTCTAAACTAAAATGTATAACAATTTTTTTATTGACCAGCTGCAAGGTTTCCCCGTGCTTGAGCTGTGTAGCTCTTTTTTCAGAAGCGACGCTGCTATCGAAAATGATCACTCAACGAAATGGGCTCATAGTCGTCATCATCATCACGTGGGATGTAACGCAGCCGAATGCTCCAAACGCGGTGACGTTGATTCTAAATGTGGAGGGAAAACCGGAGGACCCGGAGAAAAATCCACGCGACCACGGGGGAGAGAGAGAGAGAGACGCAGACTACAAATATACAGCAGCAGGCGTCAGAGTCGGGATCGAACCCATATCGGGCGAGGTAGTTAACATCTCCTAGCCACACCATAGTTCGATTCGCAGCCACGGCTAACATCAGTGGCGGCAAGCGCTGTCAAAATGTGTGTCGGGTCTCAGCTAAGCAAAGGACTGCCGCGGTGTAATATAGATACACCGCCGCTGGGGAGACAAAGGCGGCTGGGGGTGGTACAGGCCACGCCACCCCTAGTTGCGCCATCCAACCTGCATATCTGCTAGCGACGCTAATAGCACTTGTCTCAATAGTGTATGAGGTTATACGGGTATCTGTGTGTGTACTTTAGTATATGGGGAGGGGGAGCGGTGGCGCAGCGGTTAGCGCGCTACGCTACGAACCGGCGACCCGAGTCCGATTCCCGCTCACCAGTGACGATGATCTGAAACGGTCATGGGCCTCCCTAGGTCAACTCAACCTCAAACGAGTACCTGGTGCGGTATGTATTCATCGCCACTAGAGAGACAAAGACGTCCGGGCGTGGTGCTGTCACACCTACCCCTCGTGTACCGTGCCGCTAACGTATGTGTTGAGCTTCTTTCGCACCATACATCATTCTGGTCATCTTCCTACAATGTCATCCTCCTTCTCCTCTAATCTCCTCCTACATCATCATCATCTTTCTCCATCCTCCTACATCATCATCATCTTTCTCCATCCTCCTCCTCCTCCAATCTCCTCCTACATCATCATCATCTTTCTCCATCCTCCTACATCATCATCATCTTTCTCCACTCCTACATCATCATCCTCCAACTGCTCCTCTTAAGACAAAAGGCAGTTCTTCAAGAAAGACGTTTCAATCGAGATGTAACAGTGCACAGCGTCAGTGGCGTCCTAACGTCGGAAGGAGGAACGTTCCAGACGGCCGCAGAAGCGCGTCTGAAAGCGCAGCGCGATGTTGTGGTGACCACCGCCTTTGTCCGATGGCCCAGCAGCCAAAAGCCGCAGCTGCAAGGATGTCCGGAGTTCGCGTGATAGTTCACGCTACTTGACCCACTTGCCCCAAAAGTACGAAGGGGGGAGGGTGAATCTTTGTGTTCGTACGGGTACAAAAAAGAGAGAGACGTTTGGCGTGTAGGTACGAGACGGAGTTTATTACCAGGCGAGAGGACAGTGGTTTGGACAAATGCATCGTCGTCATCATTAATACAATACTTTCCATCAGAATCATTACAGCAGGGCGGTTTCTTCATTAGGGCGATTGGGCGACGCACCACCAATGTCATTCAAACACAGAGTCACGCTAGCCGTCACTGTCAGCCTCTGGATATAGTCCAATCAGCGTCATGTCACGTTCTGTGGAGTACCGCCTCTTTTGGGGCGATTTCACTAGGCTAGAATCGCCCCGAGTGGTCCCATGACTTACATTGAAAACATTTTTTTTCGAACGGGGGCGCTCCAATGCATACTCTATGGCAGTCGGCAACCTACGCTCCGGAGCCGCATGCGGCTCTTTACGGGCTGCTTCTTGACGATATGTACGTATGTACATAGTGCATTGCGGCTCTGAAATACTGAATTTTGTACCGAATTGGAAAGAAATGGCTCTTTTGTTCGATTTGGTTGCCGACCCCTGCTCTATGGCTTCCGGGAGGGCGCCCTAACNTGTTTCGTCATCACAGTGCACGNCATAGTGCTAAGCATTACGTCACGTTTCATCCAACAATATAATTTACGCTACCTAGTGGAATCTTTAATATAAACTTGGTGGTTTGTTTTAATGNGAGTATATAAACAAACAAGATGATTGTAAGATACCTTTTTTTTCATTAATATTAGAAGTGAAGTTCCTTTACATGCTTAAGCTGTTAATTTATTCTTGCTGGGTGGACCTTATCCTTATCAATCATCCAGACATTTGCCCCCCTAAGATTTTGCAGGAGCCGCCACTGCTTACAGCCATCATTCGTGAACGTGGGTTTTTAAAAAGAGAGAAATCACCATCGTCAACACCACCACCACCAGCCATGTCGATATACTGCATATCAAAAATTGTTCAAAATGTCTAATTGTATTGAGTAAAATGTTAATGCTCGCTGTGAGTGAATAGAATGCGCCCACATTATGAAACTAATTGCTTGAGTCTAGCCAATCACCACGCTGGACAAAGGCCTCCCCACCGAGCCGTCGCCATCTCTCGTGGTCTTGTCATTCAATAATCCCTCGTTGCTGATCCCGTGGTGCCCTGGGACGCGGTCTCTCCTCTCCCTCCTCTCCATTGCAGCTCCGTCGTCATCTGGGCGCTGCCGTGGCGAGATGTTGACTACCTCGCCTGGTATGCAGGAGGTCGTGGGTTCGATCCTGACCCTGACGTCTGCTGCTGTATATTTGGAGTTTGCGGTGTCTCCCTCTCTCTCTCATCATTATCACAGTGGCTGGATATATTGCTCCTGCCTGATATGTAGGAGGTCGTGGGGTCGATCCGACCCTGACGCCTGCTGCTGTATATTTGGAGTTTGCCGTCTCTCTCTCTCATCATCACGGTGGCTAGGAGATGTTAACAACTTCGCTTGGTATACAGGAGGTCGTGGGTTCGATCCCGACCCTGACGCCTGCTGTGTATTTGGAGTTTGCGGGTCTCTCTCCCGTGGTCGCGATGTTTCTCCGGGTCCTACGGGGTTTCCCTCCACATTTAGAATCAACGTCACGCGTTTAGAGTATTTGGCTGCTATGAATTTCCACGTAACAAGCCACTTCTTTGAGCTATCATTTGTGGCCAGGTCGCTTCCGAAAAAGAGCTACACGTCAGTGATAGATGCTGCTCGCTAACAGTTTAAGGCCATAACGGGAGGTTCGTTGTATTTGTGCCGTCAGGATGTCTAGGTCTATGAGTAAAACACTCACGTTCCACTCAGTAGGGAGAGGTGGGATTGTGTAATTGTGCTGGAACATGGAGCTAATTGCTTGCGTCTACCCAATCACCACCAAGACAAAGATCCCCCGTATAGCCTTAACAAACTGTTGGGGCAAGTGTGTTGGTGCGTGGCACATATAGACCGGCACGGCGCACGAGGGTGGGTGGCCAATACCACTCCCGGCCGTTTGTCTCCCTGTGGCGATGTTTACACACCGCACCAGACCTGACAGGTCGACCAGGGCCGTTAGAAATCTCATGGTTTGGCCTACCGAGTCGTAGCGCACGCGCTAACCGCTGCACCACCGCTCCANACACACCACACTGTAACCCCCACCCTCTGTCTCTCCTCATGGGTTCCCATTCACAATTGTCTGGTGATGATGTGCTGGCAACGATCACAAGCACAGTACAAAACAACACCAAAAGCAACTCCACACATTCATAACAACAACAGCGTGTGGTGGCGTTACCGTTGGAGATGCCAGGTGGCGAGTGTCCTCCCTCGCCTGGTATACAGAAGGTCGTGGTCATCCCTACCCTGACGCCTCTGTATATTCGAGTTGTATGTCTCCCGTGGGGATCTCCGCTCCTTCGGTTCCCCCTCCACTTGAATCAACACCGTTTAGAGGGTTTGGCTCTATAAATGTCCACGTAATAAACCACTTCGTTATCATTAAGAGCTACATGCTCAGGGGGCCTGACCTGGTAAAATAAAAAAGTTAGTAGTATAGTGACGTTTGCAATGGCCCTTCTTCATGCCAACGGCACGTGAATGTCACTTGTTTACACATTGAAGACCTCATCGGTTGCTCGTGTGGTTCTATATTCAATGATGATCATAGCCACCGTTCACGGGGCTTGCGTATCCGCGATTGTGGTTCCACGAAACGAAGACAGGATAAATTACTACTCCATGAGCGAAATCAATAAACCAATACAGAAATAAGTGTTTCACTCGACCTTTCAGTCTAAGCATTTAGATTAGACGGTGTGTTGCCAAACGTTACTCGTATTGACTTCCAGAACATTGTGGGTTAGAATTTCCACTATAGTTATGCCGAATGCATACCTGTAAACCCTTATTACAGACCAATTCAGACCTGATTGGTCATCCCGTGCCTTATGAATCTCAACGTTATCCTACAAAGTCCATCACAAGGGAGAACACAATCACCACTAGTACACTCACCACTACACTCACCACTGAATACCTGCCAACCCCTATCAGTGCCCTACCTCATGACAGACCAATTCAGACCTGATTGGTCATCCCGTGCCCTTATGAATCTCAACGTTCATCCTACAAAGTCCCATCACAAGGGAGAACACACAATCACCACCAGTACACTCACCACTACACACCTACCAACCCCCTATCAGTACAGACCAATTCAGACCTTATTGGTCAACCCGTGCCTTTATAAATCTCAACGTTCATCCTACAAAATCCCATCACAATGGAGCAATACAAACAGACAAAAACGAATGCTTTGCCCGTATTGAAACGGCTGTATGCGGTATGGACCTGAAAACTCAATTCCCCTGTACAAGAATACGGGCTAAACCGTAGTATGGGTTGACACGGTGTGCGAATGTCGTTCGGCTCTGTAACCCTTGGAGAATATGGATTAAAAACATGCGCACATGGCCGTGAATGAGCCACACGTGTTTGAGAGGTGTCAAGATGAACCAAAACATATTAATCGCTATTAATAATAAGGCCCACGTTTTAACTCGTCTCCTATCTATTGTTTGTAGTTCGTGCCTGCGGTCTACGCGTGCACGGTTGTGGTTCAAACGTTTATCGTCAGGTTTTAAATGGCATGAGCTTCATCAAATCGATATTAAATAATTTCATCAATGCAAATTCCAATCAACACATTTGTGCACGAAACATAGTAAAACACACACACATATATACACAGAAGTATGCGTTTCAGATTAATTAATCTAAATATTTATATTTTAAATCCTGAGAGTGTATAAAAATTTCACAACATCGTTTAATAAATCGTTCAATTTTTTTCAAATTAAATATTCATGAAATGTGCGGTGTTGTTCGTAGGCCGCGATGCGACCACGGTCCTTGCCTAGCGGCGCTGCCGGGAGAGACGCGCCTTAGCCGGTACTGCCGGGACACCGAATAGGGTCAATTTTTCGCCCGTGTCAGTCTCTCATTGTTCATGTGCAGCGCTTTAATGAACGTGCCCAGTGTTTCTCACGTCTCTTAACAGCAACACAACTCAACACGAGAGTTGCGTTCACATTGGAACAGCCTTGGGAAATCTTGACTTAAAGCTCTCGGTCTTACGGTAATTTCACGTGGATAGGTTCAAAGAAAATAACAAAAAAACTACGTTTCGATCGCAACACAGACAATCGTCATCTCCTCATTACGATTGCTTGTGTTGCGATCGAAACGTCGTAGTTTTTTGTTATTTTCTTTGAACCTATCTACGTGATTTTAGCCTTGGGAAAGTTATCGTTCGTAGGCCGCATATGCGACCACGGTCCTCGGCTAGCGAGCCTGCCGGGATGGGCGCGCCTAAGTCGGCAGCGCCGGGGACGCCGCGACCGGGGCTTACAAGCGATTTTATTGAAACTTTTCGTTTTTGTCTCAAAGTTTTGTGACAGTCTTTGATTAATATAAAACAAATGTTCCAAATAACAATTCGATTTTACGTAAAAATTTCGTTGAGACAATCATAATATCACTTAATTATTTGGTGTTGATGCTACTGCTACTGCTGCATTGGCATTGGTGCAAAATTACCAAACTGAAATAGGCGACGTTTCGGGCAATGTCCCTTCGTCATGGCACATCGGAAGCAAATTAACTGTGACGTCTTATAACACTTAACAATGTCTATTTGTCGCTGCACGATTCAGTAATTGTCCCAAAAAACCTCACAGCATATAAACACAAAAACACTCGTCAACCAAAAAACCAATTATCATATTTTGCTACTGGCAAAGGAGGTTCCAATGGTGTAAATGCTTAACCCGAGCTCTCATACTCCGATGGTGCATTGTCTTGAGTTGTGTCATCTGGTCCAACACCATGTGAGACTAGGCTCTAAGAAAAGCTGCCATACGGTTTAGCCCGTATTTTAGTCGAGGGGAATTGAGTTCAGGTCCATACGGCGTACAATCGTTTCAATACGGGCTAAAATGTGTTGTGTTTGTGTTTCTCCCTTGTGATGGTGACTTTGTGGGATGAACGTTGAGAGTTCTAAAGACACGGGGTGGCCAATAAGGTCCGAATTGGTCTGTAATAAGGTAGGGAACTGATAAGGAGTTTAGTTTCATTTATAAGGCTCTGGAATCGGGTGCAACCGCAACAAACAAAAACATGAACAAGAAACATCTTAAAGTGACTACAGAAAAATCCAGGAAAAAACAGCAAAGTCTTCCAGAAAAAGCACCGTATGCAAGACATGTTAATGTATATACAGCCTACACAACGAACCTAACCATTGCTTTGTGTTGCGTATGCTATAGCTTTGCGTCGAATTAGAAGCCATATCTAAACTAAAGTCTTTTTTTTTTTACCAGGCAAGCTATGTAGCTCTTTTTTAGAAGAGACCGAGGCTCTCACAAATGATGACGGCTCAGCTAAGTGGCTTATCACGTGGACATTTATAGCCGCGGCCAAACACTCTGAACGCGTGACGCTGTTGTTGATTGTAAATGAGGACAAAAAACGGAGGACGCGGAGAAAAATCCACGCGACCACGGGGAGAGACACGCAAACTCCAAATCTACAGCAGCAGCCGTCAGGGTCGGGATCGAACCCACGAACTCCTGTACACCAGGCGAGGTAGTTAACATCTCCTAGCCACAGTGATGATGATGAGAGAGACACGCAAACTCCAAATCTACAGCAGCAGGCGTCAGGGTCGGATCAAACCCACGACCTACTGCATATCAGGCGAGGGAGTTAATATCTCCTAGTCCACCGTGGTGAACCCCAAACTTGACTATATCTGGAGTCGTGTGGTTTTGTGCTACACGCGTGGCGGATATTTCTCAGACACACCTGCCACTCAAAGCGCCATCATCACATTCATACTCAACGTCGAATTAGAACATTATTAACAACGAGAGAAACATTTACAGTTTAAAGTTTTAAACATGAAAGCAAAGCTGTGACTGGGAGTTAGTTGCTGTATGCAAGTGCAAAAGGTTATTAGTAAGGTTTGTTTGTTGTTGAGTTGTGACTATACCAGTAGTGATGATCTGACAGAGGTCATTGCCAATGGACATCTGGCAGTTCACCAGCAATGGATCACGCAAACCTCCTGACTCTGCTGCTGCTGATGAGACACCGATTGTCGAAACCCATAAAGCGTTTACCTGTGTTGAACCAAACTCTGCTGGTGACAGGCCCTCCAGAAGGCTGTGTCGCTGATGGGATGTGTAAAAAAACATTTCGTANTTTTTTTTTAAGTGGAGAGACACAAACGCACGCATGAGAGGGCGTCTGTTTCATTTAAAATGTTACCCACTTCAATAGTGCTGCTTGTCGCTGGCCGCTTTGCGTTTAAGATCTGACATTCGCGATTTGAGGGCGGAGCGGTGGCGCAGTGGTTAGCGTTCTGCGGCTACGAGCCCCGGACACCCCCGGCCAGGGCGAGCAATCACTTAGCCTCACATCACGCGCGTCGAACCTGCCGACCGACTGTGGTGTAGGCACGCATACTGCTGCATGGAGAGAGGGAGGTGGAGAGATTTTAAGCGAGGTGCATCAATGTTTCAACTTACCATCGCACCACGACAGCAACT
The DNA here is from genome assembly GCA_018977245.1 of Lethenteron camtschaticum. Lineage (NCBI taxonomy): Eukaryota > Metazoa > Chordata > Hyperoartia > Petromyzontiformes > Petromyzontidae > Lethenteron > Lethenteron camtschaticum. The sequence goes on from MU249632.1 coordinate 4,578,352, forward strand.
CGTACAAAAAAAACACATTTTAAAATCGATTTTACGGTGCAGAATCACTTACCTGTCGGTCTAAATCAGCTCAAGCCTCCTGTAAACTACGTGACTCCTGTGTGACCACACCCAACTCCGGACCCTCTCCCCGCCCACTGTGAGAACAGACGCCGCTCCTCCTCCGTTGTGCAGCAGCGTGGAGCTCCTCATGCAGCCTCTCCCACTCTCTCGTCTGTCCTGCACCCTCTCCTCGCCTCTCCTCCCGTTCCTCTGCTCCTTCTCCGTTCTTTTCTCTCATTTCCAATTCTTCCTCCTCTCCCTTCCCTCTCCCGTTCCTTTCTCTCTCCCGCGCATTACATCCTTGACTCTGCTCCCGTGCCCGGGGTCCACCACAGGAGTATAAAGTAGCGAGTTTTAATATTACAAAGTCCACGATGCTCACAGATAACCAACCAATCATTTGACCTTCCAAAAGAGTATGCGATGGCGTATGTAGTAGGTATGTTGAACTTCTTTCGCACCGCACGTAGCCAACCGTGCTGATCGGGAGGTGCACTGACCATGACGTTTATGCCAATTAATCACCCAGGAAAGTCTCACAGAGTCCCAAGACTCATTTTCAGCAGAGCCCACTGCTTCAATGCCATGTTTGGTTATTAATGAATTCCATCAATTCATTCCACGAGTGATGAGAGCAATACCCAAAACTCCGCACGGATGGATGCAGTGAGCAATTGCTCCCTCGCCACCCCTGGTCGACCCGCGGGCTTACGGCGGCAACGCGGTTGATATTCACAGGTAGACTCCCGTGCGAGTACCAACTGGGCCTCAAAAAAGTCTCGCTTTAGCTTCCGAGGATGGGGAGATGGAGACGCGGGCGAAAGGGAAGTTGTTCCCAAGCGTACCGCGGACGCCACGACGTTCCGTGGCCGCATGTCTGGCAGGTTCGACGTGTGTGGTGCGAGGCTAAGTGACTGCTCGCCCTGGCCGGGGATCGAACTCGGGTGTCTGGGGCTCGTAGCCGCAGAGCGATAACCACTGCGCCACCGCTCCGCCCTCAAATCGCGAATATGTCAGATCTTAAACGCAAAGCGGCCAGCGACAAGCAGCACCATTGATTCACTGCTCGCTTGAACAAAGCGCGTGCCAACTACTTGAGAGCATGGGTGGAAAAAACCCGATTTTTCCAGCGACAGGCATCGGGTTTTTTCTTTAATACAATTAAACCCGACTTCGGGGAATTAAAACCTGGTTTAATGAATACGAAACTCTGATAGGCTTAGGCTGCTTCCTCGTCGGTGCTGCTATCGTACTCGGGGCCATCGGGCACNGGGTAGTCGTAGAATGCGGCGGGCAGGTTGGTCTTGATGAACACGAGCTTCTCTCCACAATCGTGGGCGACAGTGAGTTCCTTCGCTTGGAATGGATGAAGCCCATCGTTGAGAAGTTGGTGAAGTGCGGTTCTGCAATTAGAACCAATTAAACCGGATTTCTCCCAATCTCAGATGATCGGGTTTAATATAAAAGACAATTAAACCCGATTGTAAACACCCGACTGTGCCACCCTTGAGAGTCGCAGCCAGTCACGCCGCAGTGACGTCACATGAGCGCTTTGAACCCGTGACGCTAAAGTGTTTTTTAGAGTTACGGTCAAGGCCCGACTCCCCCCCCCCCCCACGTGTCTGAGCCCCCCCCGCCGCCCCAGTGTGTCTGGGCCCCTGCCCCATTGTGTCAAACCCTCCCCCCCCCTCTCCATTGTGTCTGGACGCTGCTGTCCCACACTGGTCTGGTCTCCACACCCACCCCCGTCACCGCATCCCCTCCCCCCCAATGTCTGGAACGTTCTCCAGTGTCTGAGCCATCCCTTCTCCTCGCCCTCGCCCCAATAGAGTCGAGATCCACCCGTTCCCTCCCTCCCTCCCTGCCTCCACACCCCAGCGCTGAGATGCGACCTTCTCCCCATTCCCTCCCATCCAACCCCATTGTCTAACTCCCCCCTTCGACCCCAATGTCTACCCCCCCCTGCCTCACCCAACCCCCCAATCTCTCCCCCTTCCACCCAACACCCCAAGCGTGTCCCGATTCCCCGCGCGTCTCGCCGAGGCGACGACGACGACGACGATGATGATGTCTCCGCTGCTGGACCGTCGCTATCCTCTTGCGCGCTCCATGTGGCGAGTATAAGCGTTGTTACTACTTTCGGTTATCTAGCTTTATGATAGGCTCTGCAATCACTCATACAGCTAGGTAACCAAAGAGAGTACACAACCTCTGCACATCCTCCCGGTCCCTCTCCGTTCTTCCTTCCATCGATTCCGGTCGCGTGCATGCTCGCGGGAACCGGAGTCCCCTCGCCGTCCTCTGTTCGTTAGAAGGGGGGCGGCAGCGGGTGGTTCCATCATCCGGCCCAGTGCCCTGCGCGAGAAAAAGAGATGGGGGTGGAGGGTCCGAGATGAGACGGCGTGACGATTGAAAGCAAGCGCGCGTCTCACGATCACCGTTAACTCCGACGACCATCGAGCCATCATCACGACGCAACGCAGAAGACGAGCCAAACGCAGAATATGCCCGGGGTCTGATCTTCCACGGAGCTCCATGGTTCATCCTAAACCACATCCGCTCCTCAAACCGTGGTCGTCGATGCGGATACCCGATGCACAAATGGACAATTTAAAAACTCTCAGCAGTAGCGGTGTGCGACTGTGGTCATCCGGAACAGACCGTCGTGCAACGTGTAACGGGACGCAATGCCCCGATCCACAAATACAAAGGAGACATCACAGCCATGATGATCACACTACTCCGCTGCTCCCGAAGTGGTTATCATCTGGGCGTGACCACCTGAATGTAAAATTGTAGTCGTTTGCTCCGCAACTGCATGATCAGCCGTACGACACGAAGAAGATGACGCCCCGCACCTCCGAGAAGCATGGTTGGCTACGTACGGTGCGAAAGAGGATCCAACGTGCATCCAACTCAAAATAATCGTGAGAGCGGTCGTGGTGGTTATAAGAAAATCAAGAAAACAGACAATGCCTCGCCCCCACAACTAAACACAGACACACACACACTAACACACCCACAGGTACACACAGACACACACACATAACACAAAGACCCCCATGTAGCCTTAACAGACTGTAGGGAAAGTGCTGTTAGCGAGCACCTATGAAGGCCGGAACGGTACACGAGGGGTGGGGTGGCCAGCACCACGCCCGACCGCCTTTGTCTCCCTAGTAGCAATGTTTACACACCGCACCAGGTACTCATTTGAGGCTGAGTCGACCTAGGGAGGCCCGGGACCGGTTCAGATAATCGTCACTGGTGTTGGCCGTGAGCGGGAATCGAACCCGGTTGCCGGGTTCATAGCGCAGCGCGCTAACCGCTACAATATCGCTCCCCCACACACACACACACACAGACACACACTAATACTAACACACACAGTAACACACAGACACACACACAGACACACAGTAATACTAACACACACAGTAACACACAGGCACACACAAAGGCACACACACAGGCACACACACAGGCACACACTAACACACAGACACACACACACTAACACACACACAGGCACACACACCCCCTAAACTTCCACCCCCACCCGCATCCTCACGTCGTCACGTCACAGGCGCACCCTCTGACTTAGCAGCAGGTCACACTCAAGGGCTGTCTGGGTCATAGGGGTTGGGTGTGGGGTGGGGGAGCTGAGAAGGGGAACTTTAATTGGGGATACACCCACCTCATTAAGCCTTTGGTTAGGGTTAGGGATATACAGTTCTGTGGCGGTGGGGTTAGGGATAGACTGACCCTGGGGTTAGGATCAGGGATAGACTGTGACCCTGGGTTAGTGTTAGAGTTAGGGATAGACTGTAGCAGGGTAGGTTAGGAATATGCTGTGACCCTGGGTTAGGGTTAGAGTTAGGGTTAGAGTTATGGATAGACTGTAGCAGAGTGGGTTAGAGTTAGACTGTGGCCGTGGGTTAGGATCAGGGATAGGCTGTGGCCGTGGGAGTTCAGGTTAGAGTTAGGTGATAGACTGTTGCAGGGTGGGTTAGGGTTAGACTGTGACCCTGGGGTTATGGTTAAGGGTAGACTGGCCGTGGGGGTGATGGATAGACTTTGACCCTGGTGTTAGAGTTAGGGATAGACTAGCAGGGTGGGGTTATGGGTGGGGATTAGTGCTCGGGACAGACTGTGGCGGTGTTGATCGTGAGCGTGGTGGGGTGGAGCAAGGGACGTGCGTTGAGAATGCGACCTTAGCGCCGGGGGTGTTGGTGGCAGTGCGGAGGAGCGCGGTTGTTGTTGGCGAGAGACCGCACAGAGAACTCCAGCCGCAATTTTAACAAAACCACGACGCAAATGGCCCCTCAATACCCTCCACCGTTGTGGAGACTATAAACAACATCAACACACCAGCTCTCAATGTCTCTGTCCGCCTAACAAAAAATATATAAAGGTATTCTTTACATATCCAATCAGCCCCCGTGTTGATTCAAGAGAGCCTGACTGCTGATGAGACCGCGCGTGCAAGAGTTTAGCTTGCGACCGAATCAACGCGGCCGACATGGGCTGATGGGGATGTGTAAAGAATACTTGTATTTATGTAGAGAGACGGGGATATGCGAGGTAGACGCAGCGGTCATTGACCGCTCGTCTTATTTTGTAATCCAATTCGGTGGAGCGGTGGCACAGCGGTGGCGCACTGCACCGCGATTCCCTGCAGGCTGAGAACAAAAGCAGTCACAGCGCGCACGGCGGGAGGGTTCTGGTCACGGAGCGGGGGTTGAGCTACTCCTCAGTCACCGCTGGCTCAGAGGCCTTTGCTCAGTTCGCGTTCAGGCTTGGGTCAGGCATTTGCTCAGGCCTTGGTGAGGCCTGGTTCAGGCCTTGGTGAGGCCTGGCTCAAGCATAGGCCTGGCTCAAGCCTAGCTTCAGGCCTGGGTCAAGCCTAGTTTCAGGCCTGGCTCAAGCCTAGTTTCAGGCCTTTGCTCAGGCCTTGGTGAGGCCTGTCTCAGGCCTTGGTCAAGCCTGTCTTAGGCAAAGCCACGGTGCTAAAACTTTAGCCCAGTAAATATTCAGACAAAGTATCCTTCAAATAAAACCCACGCATCGGAATATTTCTTCTTACACAACCACACGGCCTTCGGGAGTGCATCATTTCAGCCAGAAATGTCTCAAGACAAGCAAACACTCTGGACTGGTTTCGACCTCCAATGTCTCATCAGCGGCAAGGTCTCCCTCACCGGATGCAGTGTTGGTGGAAGGCCGATGTGACAGACACGAATCGTTTAACCCGAGCTAGCTCTGGATTAATGGTCCTAGCCAAGGTCGGGGATTTTCCACGACATTGACTGAGCCTGAGCCGAGCCACGGCTTTGTCAGCTCCTCACCTAACGCTGCGTCTTTCTGAAAGCAACCTAGGAGCGCGCAGCTCATGCTGGGCCGAGCCTGAGCCGTACCCGACCGAGCCAAAGCTGTACCAGATCCTAACCAGAGCCATGCCAGAGCCGTGCCAGAGCCAGAGCCGAGCCAGAGCCGTGCTAGAGCCGTGCCAGAGCCGAACCAGAGCCGAGCCGAGCCAGAGCCGTGCCTGAGCCGTGCCACCACTGAGCATTTCGCCTTAAAGAGGAATTCCACGCATTGTTCATCGGGTTCCGTTACCCGGCATGCGGTCGCGCTTCATCCTTGCGGTGTCGGCGCACGCCCTGTAATCCAGCGCTGGCGTCAACATTCACCAACATCATCGTCGTCAATTGGCTGAAAACGTCTGTGTATATATGTAGGGGACTGTAGAGCTTGGCAATGATTGTTGGTGGTGCCGGTTGCTCACCGCCGCGTGGCTGCTGCTGCTGCCCTGCTCGTTTGTGATTCCGGCTCTGAGAGAGCGAGCGGTTGCTGTATGGCGGCGGCACAAGTTGATGTTATTATTTCACAATGCAAAGGGAGGGGAGAGTTGCAAGTCGTTGTTGGCTTTAATGGCCAGGACGTTTATTTTGAAGGCGCCCATTTATCGTCTTTTACTTTGGTCTGCCACGGGTAAAACATTGCACAGTGGGCGTACCGTTGACGAGATGTTGACTACCTCGCTTGGTGTACAGGAGGTCGTGGGTGCGATCAAGACCCTGACGCCTGCTGCTGTATTTTTGAGTTTGCGTGTCTCTCTCTCTCCCGTGGTCGCGTTGATTTTTCTCCGGCTCCTCCGGTGTTTCCCTTCGCATTTAGAATCAACATCAGCACGCGTTTTGAATATTTGCTGCTGCTGCTGCTATACATTTGCACACGATGCGATGAGCCACTTCGTTGAGCTACACAGCAGCTCAGTAGTGGACCTCACCTGGTAAAATGAAAATAAAATAGTTCGAGTTTAACGCTAAATCACAGCCCTTTGCCAATCCACTGCTGGATGAAGGCCTCCCCCGCGCCATGAACAGACTTCACCACGCTGCTCGGTGTGGCTCCCCTGATTTAATTCGCTAAAACTTAATGTTTTTTTAAAGTAAGGCTTATTTAAAACAGAAATAAATGTGAAAGGGAGANGGGGGGGGGATGTCAGGGGTCAATAAATTTGGGGTCAAAAGACATCTGGATCACCCCATCCAGTAACACATTCGTTAAGAGGGAGTTAAATGAAAATTAAATAATATGCGACGTTTCGGGTATCGGTCCTTCTTCAGAGCACGTAAATCGAGCCCAATGACGATAAGATGCGTTACTTGTCTCCTGATGAACAGTTTGTTTGCTATTCTTAGGTTTTTTCGGTAAAGTCACTTTACCAAAAAATCCTTGCAGTCACGAAAGCTTCAAATCTAGAATTGTTTGCTATTATTGAGTGACAGAAAATCACTTAATTAATCGTTCAAATATGTTACTACATAAAAGGGTCATTGCCGAAACGTCACATTTCTATATATATTTGTTTACATTCTAAAGGCCACGCGGTGTAGTTGTTGGCACGTCAGCATGTACACGTCGGCACATTGACACGCAAACACACACACACGGTAATAGATTAATACATACACACGTACAGGCTCACGGCAATACATACACACGGGATTACACACAAAGATAAAGATTCCCCGTATAGCCTTTAACATGCACACCATTGTGTATGACAAATTGCATTCACAAAGACACATCCATAGCTAGACACATACACACCGATACATACTGTACAATATTTGCAAATACATAAACGCCTCCGCTGGTACATATATAGACATAGATGGATACACTAAATGTACACACATTTGGGCCGTCCATAAATGACGTCACGCGATTTTGGACGATTTTTGACCCCCCCCTCGTTACACGGCGTCACAAAAGTCAGCCCCCCCTCAAATATGACGTCACAAAGCTCTGNCCCCCCCAAAAAATATAAACATGCTTCAAATCGCCTTAAACTATTGTCATTGTAGTGCGTATTTAATGTGGCGCTGCACTCTGATATTGCAGGAGAAAACATTTATTAAAAAGTCTATTTAATTAGTAGAACGTGTTGTCTATATTTATTTAAAGTTGCACATTTTGATGTGACGTCACATTTCTCACCCCCCCCCCCGTCACAAATGTCTGACCCCCCCCCAGGTGCGTGACGTCATTTATGGACGGCCTCCAGGTTCGTCGCCGAGTGCAACCGCTACACTACCGCTACCACATATACCCCTAAACACCTCACACGCAATCACGCATTCATACAAAGATCTCCGATCCTAAACAGAGTTGGGGCAAGTGGTGTTCGCAAGCACCGTGTGTGTAAACAACGTTGGGGGACAAAGGGGCCGGGCGTGGCGTGGATGCTCAGCACCACGGCGTCTTTGTTCTCATGGCGTCCATTCAGGTCGACATGGCCAAGGGGTGGGTGACTGCCGTCCCGGANGTGCGCGCATGCAATTCAAATCCGTGCGATATAATCGATTTGATTTGAAGCTTTCGTGACTGCAGGATTCATATTGTTAGGTTTTTTCGGTAAAGTCACGTAGGTAAAAATAAATAAAAGTAAAATAAAATAAATAAAATACGATTTAGCAACACAAGCTGCCGTCTTCAGGTGGAATCACACACGATTCTGTATCAAGTGAGATTTCCAAGAAACAGTATGTATATCTTCTTCTTGGTTCTTTCGGTAAAGTCACGTAGAAGGGAAGTAATAAATAATNAAAATAAAACTTGATTTATGTTTTATTCATCTTCTTGGTTCTTTCGGTAAAGTCACGTAGAAGGGAAGTAATAAAATAAAAATAAAACATAATATTACGTTTTATTTTATTATTTAAAAAATAAACATAATATTACGTTTTATTTTTATTATTTATTACTTCCCTTCTACGCGACTTTACCGAAAGAACCAAGAAGATAAATCCCTGCAGTCACGAAAGCTTTAAATCGAGAAGTATTTGTGTATATACTGGTTGAGGGTTTGAGGAGCCAAGGTAGCCACTGAATATTATTTTGTGAGGTTCGTGCGCCTGAAGCGTTGGTTCAGCTCTCTCGCCGCCGCTCAGTCGAAGGAACAATGATCATGGGCCAGATTTATCAGGGATGAGACCGGGATGTCTCTTCTCAAACTCCAGTCCTGGCAGAAGCACCACACCACCACCGTCTTCCCGTCTACCAAATTACTCCTCCCATTCAAGTGCAAATTCAATCATGATTTGACGCTTTCGTGACTGCACGAATCCATACTCTTTGGTTCTTTCGGTAAAGTCACGTGGGTAGAAAATTAAATAAATCACGACGTTTCGGGCGCGACACACAAGCGTCCGTCATCAGGTGATGATCGGTGATGATCGGGTGATGATGGACGCTGGTGTTGCGCCCGAAACGTCATGATTTATTTTTTATTTCATTTTATACCTACTGACTGTATCGCTAAGAGCACTTGCCCGTTGACACGAAGTGTTTTGGCTTTCGCGACCGATATATTAAAGTCTGCCTCAGCAGCAGACCATGCTCTCCACCTGATGATGGACGCTTGTGTTGCGCCCGAAACGTCGTGATTTATTTCATACCTACGTGACTTTACCGAAAGAACCAAAGAGTACAAATTAAATCGTCCACGCTGCACGCGCCAGATGATTGTTAAACACTTTCCACGCGACGCGCTAAGCAATACACGCTGTCGGCTTTAATGGAGTCGCTTCACATTAATATTGAGATCTCAGTGCGCGTGTGTGTGTGTGTGTGTTGTGTGTGTGTGTGCACGTGTGTGTGTGTGCACNTGTGTGTGTGTGCACGTGTGTGTGCACGTGTGTGTGTGCACGTGTGTGTGTGTGTGTGTGTGCACGTGCGCACGTGTGCCACGTGACGCAGAGAGCTTTAATAACTTAGCGCGTCACGTGGGAAGTGTTTAACAATCATCGGGCGCGTGCGGCGTGAAACGAGTCAATTTGTATTTGAACGGGGAGGATTGGTAGACGCGTGATGCCGGTGGGGCCAGATGACTGCAGTGTGGGACGCCCTGGATCAGACACCGCGACGTTTTCACTTGAAACTGCGTCAGGCATCGTCAGGCAAGTCAGACTCGGATTTAATTGTACGATTTAGAAGTGAGTGTGTGGGTGTGTGGGTGACTGGTGGACGGTTCCACGGCACGAAATGCGTCCCAGATCATTACGTGGCAAAACCTCAACACGTTATAAATGTATGGATAGTCGTACTATGTAGAACTTCTTTCGGGGATTGTCGTGATACGAGGCTGCGGAAACTTCCACGTATTTACTCGCCGACAAGACCAATGTCATCCTCAACACACCTGCTCCAATACAACTTTACAACAACTAGATTCGAAGCTTTCGTGACTGCAGGAATGACTCTTTGGTTCTTTCGGTAAAGTCACGTAGGAAATAAAATCTAAATAGAATACGAGACATGTTTCGGTTGCAACACAAGCAACCATCATCAGGTATAATTGAATGATAAAACACAGACACGGGGACAGCATAGGCAGACGCACATGCAGAGAAAGACACACGCAAAGACACACCGAGCGAGACACACACAAAGACATTCTTACCTGATGATGGTTGCTTGTGTTGCAACCGAAACATATCGTTCTATAATTCTTTGATTTTATTTTCTACGTGACTTTCCCAAAGAACCAAAGACTAAATTACAACACTCCTTATTGACTTGACATAGGATAACAATACATGTACGTATCATAATTACGTAATGCACATACAACACGCGGCTAATCCCGTTATCTCTCCACTGCTGGATGAGTTCTTCTCCACGTCGTGGGTTTTGGCCAGGACCGGTTCGGATAGAACTCGCTACTGATGTTAGCCGTGGTGAGCGGGAGTCAAACTTAGGTCTCAGTAATGACTCCAGGTGATGGGTGTGGCTGTGATCATCGTTACACACAAGCCATCCTTCCAAGCAGATGTCAGTCAAGGATGGGGGGGGGCTTGACCATATTTCCCCACGCTGGTCAGTGCGGGTTAGTGAAGGAGACACAGGGACACCGAGACAATTGGACATGGAGATACTGGGACACGGAGACACATGGATACACGAGACATAGATACAGAGAGACATGGAAATACGGGGAACATAGAGATACGGAGACACGGGGCTACGAGGAGACTGATAGATACGACAAGAGATAGACGGAGACACGGAGGTACGGGACATGGAGATATGGGGCTCAGGGGACATGGATACACGAGACAGAGACATGGAAATACGGGGATACAGAAGTACATGGAGATACGGGAACACGAGGACAGAGATATACAAGGGACACCGAGACACAGAGACATGGAGACAGAGAGACGGAACTATGGGAACAGGGAGACACGGGAAGGACACTAAGTCGATACTTATTCCACTTGTAGTCCGTAAAGCGAGAACAATCCATCATTCCATATTCCTATGACGGGGTATAGGCGTGATCTATTTCAATGAACAGAACTACGAAGCAACAACGCACAGAGCTCTGCAGGCTCACAGAGCGGTAGCTATATTTTACCGACCCGACCAAAGGACGACGACGATGATGATGATGAGACTCATCACACGCGGTACGCTCTCACGTCGCGATGATCCAAACTCGCGCGTCGGGCTAAACCGGCTACACCTGCCGCAATTATCCCTCCGCGACCGCGTGTGTAAAAAAATATAATTCCATTGCAAAAGGCCCGATTCACCGCGCACGGATGCATCCGCCTCTTCCCCCCCACCGATACACCTGTGATTTCGATTTAAAGCTTTCGTGACTGCAGGGATTCATCTTCTTGGTTCTTTCGGTAAAGTCACGTAGAAGGTAAATAATACAATAATAATAATGAAACGTAACAAAGACAGCGTCTGAATGAAACACCACCAGTGGTGTTTCATTCAGACGCTGTCTTTCCGACAGACCTGTTCTTCACCTGAGGACGGCTGCTTGCGTTGTGGCCGAAACGTCGTGAGAATTTTATTTCATTTTTATTATTGTATTATTTCCCTTCTACGTGACTTTACCGAAAGAACCAAGAAGATGAACACCTGTGATTGCTGCTGCCTTGGACGTTCGAGATTCCTCTGGATTTGAAGCTTTCGTGACTGCAGGAATCCATACTCATTGGTTCTTTCGGTAAAGTCACGTAGGTAGAGAATGAAATAAATCACGACGTTTCGGGCGCAACACGAGCGTCCGTCATCAGGTGGGAAAGCGTTAAAGATCCCGTGGATGGTATAGATCCTGTGACGTCATTCGCAAGACTCGGATGAAGGCATCTCCCCCCCCTTACCCACGCGGAGTCGCCCATGGAGCGATGGTCTGAACGTGGGGGTTCGTGGCAAGGCCGTAGCCATGCAGTCAACATTNGGGGGGGGGGCTAAATCTTCCAGGAGGTCTAGCCCCCCCCCCCCATAAAATATAAATGAAAACGAATTTCCTGCCTAAAATATAAAAAAGTCACTAACACATGGCATGGACTTTCCATTTATTTTTACAATAATGTCTAATAGTGTATTGTATAAAAGTTCAGTTTTTTTCTTTTTTGTTTCATTGTATGTAATGGCAGAGATTAGGGATTAATAAAGTACAACCATAACCCACAATCATATGAACAGAAATCTATGCATTGTTATATGAAGACAAGTCCAGATATTGTGGCCAAGGTTCAACAAATTGTTGTTTTATTTACATAGCATAGCTATTTTTTTTATATTGTTTGTAGCAATATATTGGGGGGGGGGACATTTTGAGCATATTTGAATATTGTGGGGGATGTGCCCCCAAATATATATTATAATTACGGCCTTGGTTCGTGATGGTGTTGATGGTGTATGCATGTTTGAACTTCTTTCGCACCGTACGCAGCCAACCGTGCAAAGGCCACCGAGATGCTATACCGTATCGCTCTCTTTCAGACGCGAACTGGCGATCACTAATGATAGCTCAACGATGTGGGCTCATCATCACCGTGTGGACATCTGTAGCAGCCAAATCATCTAAACGCTTGGTGATGTTGATTCTCAACGTGGAGGGAAAAAAAACAAAGGACCAAGAGCGAAATCCACGCGACCACGGGAGAGAGAGAGACACGCAAACTCAAATATACAGCAGGCGTCTGGGTCGGGATCGAACCCACGAACTCCGATAACCAGGCGAGGTAGTTAACATTTCACCAGAGAGACACGCAAACTCCAAATATACAGCAGGCGTCAGGGATCGAACCCACGAACTCCGATAACCAGGCGAGGTAGTTAACATTTCACCACAGAGACACGCAAACTCCAAATATACAGCAGCGTCAGGGTCGGGATCGAACCCACGAACTCCGATGACCAGGCGAGGAGTTAACATTTCACCACAGAGACACGCAAACTCCAAATATACAGCAGGCATCAGGGTCGGGATCGAACCCACGAACTCCGATAACCAGGCGAGGTAGTTAACATTTCACCACAGAGAGAGAGAGGCACGCAAACTCCAAATATACAGCAGGCGTTTGCGTTGTGCGTCTAACTCTCGAAAACATGATCATAATGTACATATCGCTCAGCCAGGATCGTCTGTGGCGTAACAAACAGATGGTAAAACAACCTCAAACTAAAACCATAGATTTTATTTTACCAGGCGAAGACCCACTGAAGCCACCTGGCGATCACAAATGATTATAGCTCCAACCCTTGTGGCTTGTCATCGTCGCCACGTGGATATTGTAGAGCAGCCGAATACTCCGAGCGCGCGATGTTCATTCTAAACGTGGGCGATGCTGCTGCGTTGGCAGCGGTGGTGCACAACAGCAACCACCACCATCACCGCCATCAACTCGGGACGTGTATCAATGGACCTTCTGCACGGCGCACACACACACATGTGCTACAAAGAAGGGGCATTGACCGAAACGTCGCCGAATCGATAATTAATTGTTACTATTAAAGCCATGTTTTGTCCGAATGTACGTATATTAGCTGCGGCCGGACATTCTTAGAACGTAAGCAATATTTACATCATCACTCGGCCTCGATGTGTCTCGTCGCCCTTCGAGAATATGGCCGTCAGTCACAGTGACGATTATAATCTGCATCTGTGCTGGGCCTCTCCTAGGTCGACTCAGCCTCAAGTGAGGAACCTGGTGCCGCGTGTAAAAATATCGCTAGGAGGGTGACAAAGGCGGCCGGGCGTGGTGCTGGCCGCCCAGCCCCTCGTGTGCCGTGCCGGCCTTCATTAGGTGGTGCTCCCTAACAGCACTTGCCCCAGCAGTCTGTTAAGGCTACACGGGGGGGGAGGGGGTCTTTGTGTTACACGAGACTGAAAAAGATTGGGATTCGCCGTTTTTTGGTGGCATCAGCGAACCAGGCACGCGTTCACGCCTGGGCTCCCGGTACGTTTGTGATGATGATGATGACAATGCCACTGATAATCGTAGTGGTGGTGGTGATGGTTGTGGTGTTGGTCTTGATGATAGCGGTGGTGTTAGTAGTGATGATGATGGGGTTGGTGATGGTAATTGGCGTTGGTGATGATCACGTTAAAGGTGGTGGTGATGATATAATGGTTTGGGAATGATGTTGATGATAATGGTGTTGGTGATGATGATGATGGTAATGGTAATGGTTTGGGGATGATGTTGGTGATGATGGTTTGGTGATTTTTGATGATGTACCCGATCTGGCCAGATGTCGCAACAAGCCAAGCAGGTTTATGTACGTACACACCTGTACACACCTGTATACGTACATAATCCATACACAACCTATAATATACAAAACAAAAGATAAGATTCCCTGTATAGCCTTTGCCAGACTGTTGAGGCAAGTGCTGTTCGCGAGCACCTATATTAAGGCCGGCACGGGACCGCCTTTGTCTCCCCAAATGCTGATGTTTACACACACGGCACCAGGTACATACTAATTTAAGGCCGAGTTGACCTAGGGAGGCCCAGGACCGGTCCAGATATTTCGTTGCCTGCACGGGTGTTGTTGTTGTTGGCGCCCGCGAGCGATCCGTACGGCGCGATTCCATCACACGTGCGGACATGGTACAGACACGTCACGCGTTCACATGACAACATACATACACACGTGTGACACACGTACAGTCATGCGGCACACACACATGCATGATGCGTACATAATTACCTACCCATACGTCGCACGCTTTACAGAGCGTACGTTCAATCACACGTACGCACAATGCACTACACGGAACACGTACAATAGTCGACACGTGCTCATCGTGAAAACGGCGTGCATCCGTCACGTATGTGAGCTTCCCTGCATCATGGGTGATGCACGTATGTGCCACATTGCTGCACGCGCTCGTGCACAACAACAAAGACAAAGCCCCCCCCACCCAGTGTAGCCTCCACAGAACAATCTTAATTTTGGAGCTTTCGTGACTGCAGGAATTATTCTTTGGTTTTTTCGGTAAAGTCACGTATAAAAATAAAATAATAAATTAAATAATAGCATACGACGTTTCGATTGCAACACAAGCAATCATCATCAGGTATAATGAAATAGCGACATAGAATATAACCAGAAAACTACAGACAGACATATAAGCAGACAGATATCACCAAGATACATAGAGAGAGCAACCCAGGTACAGAGAGAACTATTTTGGGGGCAAGTGCTGTCCTTTTTAAATATATAGCGAGCCTAAATGAAGGCCGGCACAGCGCACGAGGGGGTAACCCCCGCGCGGACGCCTTTGTCTCCCCGACCAGAGGTTCGCTCAGTTGCGGGCTATAGGCACGAGAGGGGAGAGAGGGGGGGGGACTACCTCCGATCTCATCGAGATGTCGCAACGCCGCCGATGAGAGCGGTGGAGAGGGGGGGGCTGGGAAATCTCCATCGCCGGTGCGTTCACTGCGCCACACAAAAGGCAAAGATGCCCCGTGTAGCCTCGAACAGACTGTTGGGGCAAGTGCTCTGAGCGAGTCAGCAGCTACCGATGAACGCCGGCAACGCACACGAGGGAGTGGGGTGGGGGGAGGGGGGTCAGCACCACGCCCGACCGCCTTTGTCTCCCCTTTTGCGGCGATGTTGCATACACACCCGTGCCCGTGTGCTGCACGCGTGTGTACTGTGTGTGTACTGTGTGTGTACTGGTGTACGGTGTACTGTGTGTGTACTGTGTGTACTGTGCTGCACGCGTGTGTACTGTGTGTGTACTGTGTGTGTACTGTGTGTGTACTGTGTGTACTGTGTGTACACTGTGTGTACTGTCNTGTGTACTGTCTGTGTACTGTGTGTGTACTGTGTGTACTGTGTGTGTACTGTGTGTACTGTGTGTACTGTGTGTGTATGTACCTGTGTGTAGGTGTACTGTGTAGTGTACTGTGTGTACTGTGTGTACTGTGTGTACTGTGTGTGTAGTGTAGTGTGTGTACTGTGTGTAGTGTACTGTGTGTAGTGTGTGTACTGTGTGTACTGTGTGTGTACTGTGTGTACTGTGTGTGTACTGTGTGTACTGTGNTGCACGCGTGTGTACTGTGTGTGTACTGTGTGTACTGTGTGTACTGTGTGTACNGTGTGTGTACTGTGTGTACTGTGTGTACTGTGTGTACTGTNCTGCACGCGTGTGTACTGTGTGTACTGTGTGTGTACTGTGTGTACTGTGTGCACGCGTGTGTACTGTGTGTGTACTGTGTGTACTGTGTGTGTACTGTGTGTACTGTGCTGCACGCGTGTGTACTGTGTGTACTGTGTGTGTACTGTGTGTACTGTGTGTGTACTGTGTGTACTGTGTGTACTGTGTGTGTACTGTGTGTACNGTGTGTACTGTGTGTACTGTGTGTACTGTGTGTGTACTGTGTGTACTGTGTGTGTACTGTGTGTACTGTGTGTGTACTGTGTGTACTGTGTGTGTACTGTGTGTGTACTGTGTGTGTACTGTGTGTTGTGTGTACNGTGTGTGTACTGTGTGTACTGTGTGCACGCGTGTGTACTGTGTGTGTACTGTGTGTACTGTGCTGTGTGTACTGTGTGTGTACTGTGTGTACTGTGTGTGTACTGTGTGTACNGTGTGTGTACTGTGTGTGTACTGTGTGTGTGTACTGTGTGCACGCGTGTGTACTGTGTGTACTGTGTGTGTACTGTGTGTACTGTGTGTACTGTGTGTGTACTGTGTGTACTGTGCTGCACGCGTGTGTACTGTGTGTGTACTGTGTGTACTGTGTGCACGCGTGTGTAGTGTGTGTGTACGTGTGTGTACTGTGTGTGTGTGTACTGTGTGTACTGTGTGTGACTGTGTGTTGTGTGTGTACTGTGTGTTGTGTGTGTCTGTGTGTGTGGTGTGTGTATACTGTGGACTCGTTTGAGGCTGAGTCTACCTAGGGGAGGCTCGGGACGGGTTCATCAAAGCGTCACACCACACAAACCACACCAAGACAAAGATCCCCGTATAGTCTTAACAGACCGTAGGGCAAGTGCTGTTAGCGAGCACCTATGAAGGCCGGCACAGCACACGAGGGGGTGGGTGGCCAGCAACACGCCCGACCGCCTTTGTCTCCCCAGTGGCATACACTCCGAACCAGGTACTCATTTGAGGCTGAGTCGATCTAGGGAGGCCCAGGACTGGTTCAGATAATCGACACTGATGGTGGCCGTGACGAGAATCACTCGGTCGCCGCGTTCGTAGCGCAGTAGTGCTAACCACTACACCACCGCTCCACACACACACACACCCAGACACACACACACACCCAGACACACACACATACACACCACAACACATCACACAGTACACACCACAACACATCACACAGTACACACACATATCACAGTACACATCACACTACACCAACACACACAGCACACACATCACACTACACACACACATCACCTACAAACACACACATCACACACACATATCACAGTACACACCACAACACATCACAGTACACACACAGTGNACACACACACATCACACTACACACATCACACATCACACAGTACACATACATATCACAGTACACACCACAACACATCACACAGTACACACACAGTTCACACACATCACAGTACACACACACAGTACATACACACATCACAGTTCACACACATCACAGTTCACACACAGTTCACACACAGTACACACACACAGTACACACACACATCACAGTACACGCACACACACAGTACACGCTACACACGCCCCATGACTTAATTTCAGCCGGGTCTATCCGGGGTCTGCCAGACGGAAGCTATTGTTGGTGCCCGGCACACCACGCCCAGTATATTACACTGAACACTCACAGTACACGCAGCACACTGAACACTCACAGTACACACACGCAAAGTACAGACAAACACACAGTACATACACAGTACACCCACGCAGCATACGTACACTCAGTACATACACAGTACACACACGCAGCATACATACACAGAGTACTTACACAGTACACACATACGGCGCACAGTACACACACAGTACACACACTACACACACACAGTACACACACATCACCCAGTACACACACAGTACACAATACACACACATCACACAGTACACACACACAGTACGCACACACACAGTACATACAGTACACACGCGTGCAGCACACAGTACACACAGTACACACACAGCACACAGTACATACAGTACACACGCGTGCAGCACACAGTACACACAGTACACACACAGTACACACACATCACACAGTGCATACAGTACACACGCGTGCAGCACACAGTACACACACAGTACGCACGCGTGCAGCACACAGTACACACAGTATACACACACCACACACACAGTACACACACAACACACAGTACACCACACAGTACACACAGTACACACAGTACACACGCGTGCAGAACACAGTACACACAACACACACAACACACAGTACACACAGTACACACAGTACACACGCGTGCAGAACACAGTACACACAGTACACACACACAGTACACACACCACACACAGTACACACAGTACACACGCGTGCAGCACACAGACCGCGTGACCTTTAGGCGCTCTCCGCGTGCTCTTCCCCCCTCCTCCCTCTGCCGGGATCCTCGCGACGAGAGGAGGAGGAGGCGGCGGCGAGCCCGGGGCTCTGCCGGTGATGGAGGGCGCCGACAGAGACACGGGGACAGGGAGAGACACGGGGTGTAGAAACAGGCAGGGAGAGACACGGGGTGTAGAGACAGGCAGGGAGAGACACGGGGGTGTAGAGACAGGCAGGGAGAGACACGGGGTGTATAGACAGGCAGGGAGAGACACGGGGTGTAGAGGCAGGCAGAGAGAGACACGGGGGTGTAGAGACAGGCATGGAGAGACACGGCGACAGAGAGATACGGGGACAAGGAGAGACACGGGGGTGTAGAGACAGGCATGGCGAGACACGGCGAGGGAGAGATACGGGACAAGGAGAGACACGGGGACAGGGAGAGACACGGGGATAGAGAGACGCAGTGACACAGACAGAGACACGGGGACAAGGAGAGACACGGGGTGTAGAGACACAGGGAGAGACACGTGGACAAGGAGAGACACAGGAGAGACACGGGATAGAGAGACCGGCAGACAGAGACACGGGACATAGAGAGACACGGGGTATAGAGCCACAGAGACAGTGATATAGAGACAGGCAGGGAGAGACACAGTGACAGACAGAGACACGGGGACAGGGAGAGACACGGGGACAGGGAGAGACACGTGGATAGAGAGACACATACAGAGACACGGGGACAAGGAGAGACACGTGGATAGAGAGACGCAGTGACACGCAGGGAGATACGGAGACATAGAGACAGACGTGGAGACAAGGATAGAGACAGAGACAGCGAGAGACACAAACACAGAGAGACGCATTTTCACGCACAGACAGAGAGAAACACACACAGACAGACACACGCAAAGACAAAGATCCCCCTATAGCCTTAACAGACTGTTGGGGCAAGTGCCGTTAGCCAACACCTATGAAGGCCGGCACGGCACACGAGGGGGCGGGCGGCCAACACCACGCCCGGCCGCCTTTGTCTCCCCGGTGGCGATGATTACACACCGCACCACGTACTCATTTAACGCCGAGTCGACTTAGCGGAGGTCCATGACCGGTTCAGAAATCGTTACCGGTGTTGACCGTGAGCGGGAATCGAACTCGGGTCGCCGGGTTCGTAGCACAGCGCGTTAACCGCTACACCACCGCTCCCCAGACACACACACATATATATACTACCCACTACCATAAGAGACAGACAGACACACACACATACACATACACGCAGAGAAACACAGAGACACAGATAGACACAGACAGAGAGAGACACAGAGAGACACAGACACAGAGAGAGAGACACACAGACAGACACAGAAATACACACAGAGACATACCGAGAGAGACACACACTGAGAGACAGACAGAAAGAGACAGAGAGACACACACAGACAGAGAGACACACACAGACAGAGAGACACACAGAGAGACACAGAGAGAGAGAGNCACACACACTGAGAGAGACACACACAGACAGAGAGAAACGCCGAGAGACACACCGAGAGAGAGAGACACACCGGTAGAGAGACACACATACAGACAGAGAGAGATACAGAGAGACACACCGAGAGAGAGACACACACACACAGGCAGAGAGGAGGAAGATGCACGCGGCAAATGGATCTTGCGCGGCGCGCGATGGAGAGCGAGCGGGAGAGGGAGGAGAGGGGGGGAGGAAGAGAGGGGGGAGATGTGCAAGAGGGTCATGATGGAGAGAGGCGGTGGTGTGGTTGTGGTGGTTGTGGTGGTGGTTGTTATGGTGGTGGTGGTGGTGGATGGAGGAATGGATGGCGGGTATATATTTTGGTGAAATATGGTTAAAAATCGGGTTGGTATACGGGAGGGGGGGGGGGCATCGGGTGACGTACGCGCGCGCACGTGACCAAGCCGAGCATCGCCCTACCGACCAATCAGATCGCTGCACTAATAAAGAGAGATCCGAGTTCTATTCATGACCAGCATCACCACCATCATCATCATCAGCACCACCATCATCATCAGCACCACCATCATCAGCACCACCACCATCATCAGCACCACCACCATCATCAGCACCACCATCATCATCAGCACCACCACAGCACCATCATCATCATCATCAACACCACCATCAGCACCACCACCACCATCATCATCAGCACCACCATCAGCAGCACCACCATCATCATCAGCAGCACCATCATCATCATCAGCACCACCATCATCATCAGCACCACCATCATCATCAGCACCACCACCATCATCAGCACCACCATCATCATCAGCACCACCACCATAATCACCAGCACCACCATCATCATCAGCACCACCACCACCATCTTCATCAGCACCATCATCATCACCATCAGCACCACCACCATCAGCACTACCACCATCAGCACCACCACCATCATCATCATCAGCACCATCAGCACCACCGCCATCAGCACCACCACCATCATCACCACCATCAGCACCACCACCACCATCACCGGCCATGGTCTATCGACTGCTGGATGAATGCCTCCCCAAACCCCGATCCGGCGACATCAACGATCTACCGTGCGCCACCTGCAAGTCGACGCAATTTCGTCGCTCCATCTCCTGGCGTTCTATAAACACGAGGATCGCGATGTGGCTGCCATGGAGTATGTTGCGTCATTGTTGTTGCTGTTGTCGTTGCGCGGTTGTCATGCCGCGAATGCCTCTACATATTTGTATTCGCGAACATAACGACGGGTGGAGCGGTGGCGCAGTGCTTAGCGCAACTGAACTTGCCGCTACGAACCCGCCGACGCGAGTTCGATTCCCGCTCACGGCCAACGTGTGAGGGTGGTTCCCGTCCGGATGATATGCGAACCGCACTTCTCCCCGTTCGCCAAGCCGCGCGCACCCAGCGTGGCCACAGTGGAAGAAACCTCTCGTGACCGACGCGTCGTGCGGAGTCCTAATGCAGCCCACGCTGCCTTCAGAAGGCCGCGGCGTGCGGCCGACGAACGGAACGCGTCCGAAAGAGGACGTCCATCATGCAGGCGCCACGGTGGCTAGGAGATGTTAACTACCTCGCCTCGTATAAAGGAGGTCGTGGGTTCGATCCCGACCCTGACGATGCCTGCTGCTACATACGTGGATTCTGCGTCTCCCTCTGTCATCATCATCACGGTGGCTAGGAGATGTTAACTACCTCGCCTGGTGTACAGGAGGTCGTGAGTTTGATCCCGACCCTGACGTCTGCTGCTGCTGTATATTTGTAGTTTGCGTCTCTCTCTCTCATCACGGTGGCTAGAAGATGTTAACTACCTCGCCTGGTACACAGGAGGTCGTGGGTTCGATCCCGACCCTGACGATGCCTGCTGCTGTATATTTCTCTCTCTCTCCCCCCGTGGTCGCGTGGATTTCTCTCCCAGGTTTTTTCTACCACGTTTAGAATCAACGTCATGACGCGTCTTAGAGTATTTGGCAGCTATACATTTCCACATGCTGATGATGAGGATCACGAGTCACTACGTTGGCTGTCGTTTGCGGCCAGATCTCTTCTGAAAAAAGAGCTATAATACAGCTCAGTGGGGGCCTTACCTCGGTAAAATAAAATAAAAAATGTGTGTAGAGACAGGGCGATGACACGAGCTCGTGTTGCAGCGGGGGATTGTGAACCCCTGCGGGTTGCGAGAGGTGGCAGCGGCGTCGGCGCTTTGGCCATGGAAGCCTTCATCCAGCAGTGAATCGAGCATGGCTCTCGCTATTTAAATGGCGACGATGAATGTGTGAGTGTCTATGTATGCATAGGTGTGTGTGTGTGTGTGTGCGTGTGTGTTGTTGTTTTGATGTTGGGTGTTTGGTCTTGTTTTGTAGTGGGAGAGCGGTGGACTCGCCATTGCGGGTGACGTTACAACCGGTCCGGGCCTCCCTAGGTCAAATGAGTACCTGGGGCGGTGTGTAGGGAGACAAAGGCCACCCCCCCTCGTGTGCCGTGCCGGCCTTCATAGGTGCTCGCTAACAGCACTTGCCCCAACAGTCTGTTAAGGCTATATNGGGATCTTTGTCTTGGTGTGTGTGAGTCTAAATGTTTCGTCATCTCGGTCAGACGTGGACCTGGGTCTGCGTGACCCCTGCCAGCGTTTCGACACTTCCGTGGNCTCAAGGTGCACTTGGCCTCACAAGCAGTTAGTAGTGGCGAATGGCGGTTGTGGTTGTTGTTGTTGTTGTGTGTCTTGGTGTGTGTCTTGGTGGTATGTGTGTCGAGGTGTGTGTGGGAGCGTAGCGTAGCTAGCGCGCTGCGCTACGAAGCTGGCAACGAGTACTGGTGCGGTGTGTAAACATCGCACTCGGAAGACAAAGGCGGTCGGGCGTGGTGTTGGCCACCACCCTCACGGCCTTCATAGGTGCTCGCTAAAGCACTTTCCCCTACAGTCTGTTACAGGCTACTTTGTCTGTCTTTTGTAGTCAAAATGTTTCGTGAAACCCGCCACAGCAATTAGTCGGGGTGTTTGTCACGTAAACAAAATGTGAGCAATTTTACCACACCGGTTGTGTGTTGGCGAAATCAACCCGCAGCAGCGTTTACAATCGGAGTACGGTGACGTTTCGCTGGCGATTACAACAACAACAACCACCACCAGCAGCAGCATCATCCTCGGGCGATAGCCAAAACACCTTTATTACGCATACTCTTCGGTTCTTTCGGTAAAGTCACGTAGGTATAAAATAAAATATTGTGGAATAATATTGGTCGCGAAAGCCTCGGCGTTGAAGTGTGATCACGGATTTTATTATTTTACGACCCCATCAGCCGGATAGAGATCATGAACATCATCACCGGCATTGGCCGTGATATATCCACTGCTGGATGAAGGCTCTCCCAACCACCCACCCCAAGCCGTCGCGACGCCACGTGCAGTCCCGCGCACAAACCACGGAAGCAACAGCAGCTGATGACGACGACGACGACGCTGATGATGCTCGATGGTTGCTGACAACCACGCCGATGGCTTCTCCACTCAGCTACCTCGATACAACCACGCCGTGTTGTGGTGGAACGAAAGGATTGCTGCACTCAGCTACCCCGATACAACCACGCGGACTCTGGTGGAACGAGCGGATTGCTGCACTCAGCTACCCCGATACAACCACGCGGACTCTGGTGGAACGAGCGGATTGCTGCACTCAGCTACCCCGATACAACCACGCGGACTCTGGTGGAACGAGTGGATTGCTCCGCTCAGCTACCCAACCCGCGCTCACCCCAACCCGCGCTCACCGCCCGGATGCTGCCGTGGAGTGGCTCGCCACGCTACGCAGACGCCACAACGGACCGCTGCGACTGCTGCCTCTGCTTTGTTCAGACTCCGCACGATGGAAGCACACGGAGCGGAAGGCGACGTTTCAGGCAACACCCTAGCTAGCCCCTTATTTAGACACGCGTACAACATCTGTGACGACATTCGCCTCGCTAGCCATTCTAGAACACATCACAGTCAACACGTGCCGTACAACATCTGTGCAAACACATACACACGTGCTCACACACACACGTGCACACACACATAGACACGCACACACACACATAGACACGTGCACACACACACATACACACGCACACACACATACACACACACGCACACACACACACACGTGCACACACACGTGCACACACACGTGCACACACACACATACATACACACACATACACACGTGCACACACACACATACACACACATACACACGTGCACACACACACATACACACGTGCACACACACACATACACACGTGCATACACACGTGCACACACACATACACACACACGTGCACACACACACATACACACACACGTGCACACACACACATACACACACACGTGCACACACACACACACATACATACACACACACGTACACACACATACACACACACGTACGCACACACACACATACACACACACACACATACACACACACATAGACACACACATACACACACACATAGACACGTATATAAAGATCCCCGTATAGCCCTAACAGACTGTTGGGGCAAGTTCAGATCATCGTCACTGGGGTTGGTGGCCGTGAGCGGGAATCCAACTTGGATGGCCGGGATTCGTCGGGCAGAGCGCTAAACGCTACCTGCCCCCCACTTTCACACAGACGCATGTACGCACACGCGTATCTGTGTGTACAACTGCCCATACAAAACACAAGTGTACACACACGTGTGTGTGTGTATGTGTCTGTGTGTGCAAGTCTACCCAATTACACGTGGATGTGTACAGGAGTACCGTATGTACACAAATACACATTTGTGCATGTGTATATGTGTGTGAAGATTATCTGAACTGGCCCTGGGCCTCCCCTAGGTCGACTCAGCCTCAAATGAGTACCCGGTGCGGCCGGGCGTGGTGTTGGCCACCCACCCCATCGTGTGCCGTGCCGGCCTTAATAGGTGCTCGCTAACAGCGCTTGCCCCTACAGTCTGTTAAGGCTATACGGGGGATCTTTATCTTTGTGTGCACACGCTTCTACACGCATGGGGAGCGGTGGTGCAGCGGTTAGCGCTACGCTGCGCTACGAACCCGGCATTCCGAGTTCGATTCCCGCTCACAGCCACCAACACCAGCGACGATTGTCTGAACCGGTCCTGGACCTCCCCTAGGTCGACTCGGCCTCGAAACAGTACCTGCTGGTGCGACGTGTCGATATATCGCCACTGGGGAGACAAAGGCGGCCTGGTCACCCACACCCTCGTGCGCCGTGCCGGCCTGCATAGGTGCAAGTCACTAACAGCAATCTTGATTTGAAGCTTTCGTGACTGCAGGAATCCATACTCTTTGGTTCTTTCGGGGAAGTCACGTGGGTAGAAAATAACAATAAATCACGACGTTTCGGGCACGACACACAAGCGTCCGTCTTCAGGTGATGATCGGGTGATGATCGGGTGATGACGGACGGGTGTGATGCGCGCGAAACGTCGTGATTTATTTTTTATTTCATTTTATACCTACTGACTTTATCGCTAAGAGCACTTGCCCGTTGAACACGAAGTATTTTGGCTTTCGCGACCGATGTCACCCATGAGAGGTTTTTTTTTTGGGGAGGGGGGGGTTAGATCGCGTAAGTATATAAATGTGTCGTTAAACCCGCCACCACCCGACACAGCTAACTCGTGAGGGTTGTCACGTGAACAGAACGTGGCCAATTCGTCGCTCGTACAGCACGAGTGTGTAGTGTAGTGTATAGTGTAGTGTATAGTGTAGTGTATAGTGTGTAGTGGTGTATAGTGTAGTGTAGTGTGTAGTGTATAGTGGTGTGTATAGTGTAGTGTATAGTGTAGTGTATAGTGTAGTGTAATTGTATAGTGTATAGTGTAGTGTATAGTGTAGTGTATAGTGTAGTGTGTATAGTGTAGTGTATAGTAGTGTATAGTGTAGTGTATANAGTGTAGTGTAGTGTGTATAGTGTAGTGTGTATAGTGTAGTGTATAGTGTAGTGTATAGTGTAGTGTGTAGTGTAGTAGTGTAGTGTATAAGTGTATAGTAAGTGTATTGTAGTGTATAGTGTAGTGTATAGTGTAGTGTATAGTGTAGTGTAGTGTATAGTGTAGTGTATATAGTGTAGTGTATATAGTGTAGTGTGTATAGTGTATGTGTGTATAGTGTAGTGTGGTGTAGTGATAGTGTATGTATAGTGTAGTGTATAGTGTATTGTGTGTATAGTGTAGTGTATAGTGTAGTGTATAGTGTAGTGTGTAGTGTAGTGATAGTGTAGTGTATAGTGTAGTGNATATGTGATGTATAGTTAGTGTTAGTGTAGTGTGTATAGTGTAGTGTGTATAGTGTAGTGATAGTGTGTAGTGTATAGTAGTGTGTGATAGTAGTGTAGAATTATAGTGTATAGTAGTGTAGAATTGTATTGTGTATGTATGTGGAGTGTATGTAGTGCCGTATTGTGTAGTGTATAGTAGGTGTGTATAGTAGTGTAGTGTGTAGTGTATGTGTGTAGTGTATAAGTGTAGTGTATAGTGTGTAGTGTGTGTGTATNTAGTGTAGTGTATGTGTGTGTATAGTGGTGTGTGTATAGTGTGTGTATGTGTGTGTATAGTGGTGTGTGTCGTAGTGTGTGTATATAGTGTGTGTATAGTGTGTGTATAGTAGTGTGTGTATAGTAGTGTGTGTATAGTGTNGTATACTAGTACACACACCGGTTGTGTCGGAGAGAGNCACACATTTAAATCCGAGTTCCGCGACGTTTGCCAGTAATTACACGTTCATCAGGCGACACCAGTATTAGTGAGATACCCGTGTTTGTNCCTTAAATACAGGCGTGTATGTGACACACTTTGTGCGTTCTCTTGTGGAAGTGGGGGGGGGGGGTGTATGAAGTGACATGTGTATTTACTTGAACGCGTGTATNACCTTTACACTTGCCCAACGTATGTTAGGGTATACGGGTTTGTCTTTGTATTTTGTATGTATGTTGAACTTATTTCGCACACGTCGACCGTGCTAATCGCAGGTGCGGACACGCACGTGTACGTGTACGTGTACGTGTATGTACACGTGTATGTGTATGTACACGTGTACATATGTGTACACAGACAAAGATCCCCCTTACACCCTTAACAGACTGTTGGGGCAAGTGCCGTTAGCGAGCACCTATGAAAGCCGGCACGGCACACGAGGGGTGGGTGGCCAGCACACGCCCGACCGCCTTTGTCTCCCCAGTGGCGAAGTTTACTACACACCGCACCAGGTACTCATTTGAGGCCTTAATCGTACACGTGTACACGTGTTTCTGAGTTAAACACCGCCAATTCCCCTCCTCTTCCCTCCACTCCTTCCCGTCCCTCCCCACCCACTCCCGCTTCTATGGCTGCTGTCACTCATTCCTCAACCATTGCAGCGATGCCCTTGCCACGTTTTTTATTATATTTTCAACAACCACGGCAAGCGCTTGGGTGCAGGTTACTCCGTGGAGAGGGGAGCTTGGGATGAATTCCGAGCTAAAACTTTTCACAGGCGGAAGAAGATCGCATCCCGTGCACGTTGCAGACACCATACAATCCGTTTATATAATAATCTAAACATTATGGAGCGCTCCTGTTGATACATTTAAATATATATCTCCCTATATACAGAGATTCGTACATACATCCGTATATTAATTTTTATATCTACTATATTCTTGGTTCTTTCGGTAAAGTCCCGTAGAAGGAAATAATAACATAATAAAAATAAAACATAATAAAATAAAATTCTCACGACGTTTCGGCCACAACGCAAGCAGCGGTCCTTAGTGAAGAAACAGAGAAGAAGCAGTGTTCATTAGGACGCTGTCTTTCCCACAGCTCTGTTTCTTCACCTAAGGACGGCTGCTTGCGTTGTGGCCGAAACGTCGTGAGAATTTTGTAAAAAATTATATTTTATTATTTCCTTCTTTACCGAAAGAACCAAGAAGATGAATCCCTGCAGTCACGAAAGCTTTAAATCGAAACTTATATCTACTGTTATATATTGAAATCTTATAAGTAGACGCCAAAAATGATATATCTCATATATTTGATTCACAGAGTACTGTACGTTATATTCATGCTTAGATAGTTTTTAAATAGACATTCATATATATACAAATATTCCGCTATATAGAGATTCGTAAGCAGTACATGTGTAGATATTCCTCTGTGTATACTACTCTATATTTCTGTTTCAATTCCTGTACGCATACTGGGACAATACAAAACGGACAATACTGCTAATTATTTGGCGTTGCTATAAATGATGTAATATGTACGCATATATAAAACCCTATATATACACACATATATATATATAACACCATATAGCCTTCATAGCGCATGATGTGCCTTGCAGGACAAAGGGATATTGCCCGAAACGTCGCGTGTTTTATTTTCTTGGGTGGTCTTGGATTAATTGTTAGTTTAATTCTTAGTTTAATTGTTAGTTTAACACGCAGGCATGAACTAGTGTCAAGCGGCACGTTTGGTTTACGTAACAAACCCTTACCGATTTGCTGTGTCGGGTGTGACGGTTAACGACACATTCATGTTTACGCGATCTAACCCAAACACAACATTTACACGGATTATTGTTGTTGTCTTAGACGGTTGTTGTTGTTGTTCTGCTGCCTTGCGCCATGCTTGTTAACACAATCTGCAGGATGTACGGTACGGTACGTAAGTGCCATTTCTATTTCCATACTTCATGAACATTATGAAAATGTCTGTGTTTTTTAAAGCGACTCTCTTACACTCCACTCCGTCTTACTCTGGGCGGCCATCGAACAAAGAGAGGCCGCGCTTTCCGATGCGCGTCCGCGGCCGTCTGGAACGCTCTTCTTTCGATATTAGGAAGCCCCTGTGGAGCGGCGATGCACTTTGAAATCATCGTCGTCGTCCAGATCGACAAACTCATCTTCTTTAGAACTGCTTGTTGTTGTTGTTTAAATGTGTTGTCCCCCCGCCCACACACCATCGATTAGCGCAGTTGGTTCGCGCGGTGCGAAATAATTAAACAAACATAAGTACGAATCCTTTTATTGTATTATGTTGTTGCTGTTGTTGTTGTAACTTGTTTGTCTGCGGGCAGAGTGGCTTGAAAACAAACAAAAAGCCTCTTAGCTCAGTGGCTTTACTAAATAAACTTCTGATTCTTATCAACTCTGACCGTACGGGACATCTGTGACCAGCTATTATTTTATACATCCCATCGCCACACGCATACTGGATGTTGGTGCCGTATGGCTCGTGATGTCCGACGTTTGCGCTCACGCCACGTGCCGAGAGGCGTCGCCGCACCGCCTGGGAGCTTGAATTCCTTGGCAATGAGAAGCTCGCCCCCGTCGTACGGGCAGCGAAACGTCGGACACCGCGTCGAGAACAACACGCGGTCGCAACCCAAACACACACACACACACGGGAGTGAGACAATTTCCGTGTAAAATTACACATGCGTCTTCTTGGTTCTTTCGGTAAAGTCACGTAGAAGGAATAAAAATAAAACATAATAAAATAATTCTCACGACGTTTCGGCCACAACGCAAGCAGCCGTCTTCAGGTGGAGAACAGGTCTGTCGAGAAGGCAGAGTCATTCTTCAGGTGGAGAACAGGTCTGTCGAGAAGGCAGAGTCATTCAGACTCTGCCTTCTCGACAGACTGTTCTCCACCTGAAGACGGCTGCTTGCGTTGTGGCCGAAACGTCGTGAGAATTATTTTATTATGTTTTATTTTTATTATTTTATTATTTTCCTTCTACGTGACTTTACCGAAAGAACCAAGAAGATGAATCCCTGCAGTCACGAAAGCTTTGAATCGAAATTTTACATATGCGTGTTAACAATGTCTGTATATATATATGCTTTATAATTGTACATTTTTTATTAATAAATTTAGACCAAGATTTCTCTTTAAATAAAATATTGATTTCGTCTGATTGGAGGACTCTTTAAATGTATAGCAAAAATAATTAATCTGCATTTACAGACCTTTGTCAATGAACCACTGCTCGGTTAAATGCCTTCCTGCGCGCTCGAGTGCCCGGTTGTAGAGCTACATTGACCATACTTCACCACACTGGTCAGCAGCAAATTGGCGACATATGAGAGTGTGGGGGGGGGGGGATCCTAGGCCTGGTGTCAGATACCATCACTCGCCACTGATGTGAACCGTGGCTCGGATTTCGAACTCGGGTAGCCGGGTTCACGGCGTAGCGCGCTAACCACTGCGCCACCGCTCTCTAACACTCGCCGTGATGTAGTGATCATGATATACACTCTAGAAGGTTGGAGTCGAGGCGAATACGGACGGGCGTGTGCACGTTCATTGATGTTTCAGGATCGAGAGAGAGAGACGAAATGTCACGCACGGATGTTACCGTCTGTTATTGCTCACGACGCGAGAATGGAAGGAAAAAAAATCGCTTGCGAAATCAAAACCCCAAAATATTCTCGTTGATCGCTCTCACTCCGGCGGGCAGACTCGAGGTTTCGAGTCTCTTCGCCAGGCAAAGACAAAGATCCCCCGTACAGCCTTGGCAGGCTGTTTGGGCAAGTGCTGTTAGCGAGCAGCACCTATGAAGGCCGGCACGGTGGCAACGAGGGGGTGGGTTGCCAGCACCACGCCCGGCCGACTTTGTCTTCCTTTAGTGCGATGTTTACACACGCACCGGGCACTCATTTGAGGCCGAGTCGACCTAGGGGAGGCCCAGGGATCAGTTCAAATAATCGTCACCGGTGGTTGTCGGCCGTGAGCGGGAATCGAACTCGGTTGCGGGGTCCGTGGCGCGGCGCGGTGCGGCGCACCGCTCACCGCTCTCCACACGAGTCGTGCCCGAACCGTGGACCGAGTAATTCGCCTCCCGTGAAGCGAGTGCGACGTCGAAGCCATAGAAAGTGGGGAAACACCGTTCCCATACGATCCGATGACGGTATTTTAGTGTGCGCGCGTCTGCAGCACTGGCGTTACCTGCAGCACCGCATGGACTGCATTGAGACTGCGCGTGACCCAATGGTCCCACATGCGCCCGATCTCGCAAAGGCTCGAAAGCTAAGCAGGCGTTGAGCTGCAATTGCCGCACGGGATGGGAATTGACGGTGCATATAGCAGGTGCCATATAGGCTGCGTGGAGATAACCACAGCGGGCGCATTGGGCAGCCGACGTTCAGCCGACGTTCAGCCGACGTTCAGCCGACGTTCAGCCGACGTTCAGCCGACGTTCAGCCGACGTTCAGCCGACGTTCAGCCGACGTTCAGCGGAGCGCTGCTGCCACCATCCCAGCCTTCACAGACCGGCACACCGCATGACACCGGCTTGGTGAAGTATGGACACGAGGCATGACTGATGATCTTTGTCTTTAGTTCGTTGTCCTTCCACCCCCCTCCCGCGGCATGGCTGATGATTCTGGTGATTATTGGTATACTGTACATACACAGCATGGCTGATGATGATGGTGGTTGGTATATATCTGCGGCATGGCTGATGATGATGATTGGTATACATACACGGCACGGCTGATGATGATGGTTGTTATACATACACAGCATTGCTGATGATGGTGGTGATTGTTATACATACACAGCACGGCTGATGACGATGGCTGGTATACATACAAGGCATGGCTGATGATGATAATTGGTATACATACACAGCATTGCTGATGATGGTGATGATTGTTATACATACACGGCATGGATGATGATCATGGCTGGTATACATACAAGTCATGGATGATGATAATTGGTATATATATACAGCATGGCTGATAATGGTGATGATGATTGTTATACATACACAGCACGGCTGATGATAACGACGGCTGGTATACATACACGGCATGGCTGATGATGATGGTTGTTATACATACACAGCATGGCTGATGATGATGGTTGTTATATATACACGGCACGGCTGATGATGATGGATGGTATACATACACGGCACGGTTGATGATGACGGCTGGTATACATACACGGCATGGCTGATGGTTGTTATACATACACAGCACAGCTGATGATGATGATTGTTATACATACACAGCACAGCTGATGGTTGTTATACATACACAGCACGGCTGATGATGATGATTGTTATACATACACAGCACGGCNGATGATGATGATGATGATTGTTATACATACACGGCACGGCTGATGATAACGAGGGCTGGTATACATACACGGCATGGCTGGTGGTGGTTGGCCACACACTCGGCGTGTAGTAATTTTGCCGTATTGTACCGATGCAACGGGCACGCGTGAACGCGGGTGTCGTAGCGAGACGCGTTTGCAGGGAAGGTGCCACGAAATCCGCCGTTTCTTTTAATTGGACCCGCCACACATTTACGGATCCGCAATTTCACACTTATTTTCTGAGCAGGGGAGGGAAAAAAATCAAATAAAGAGCAAATATAATCAGACATTTGGCAGCCTCGGCAAATCGCACGTGAATAATTGTCATCTCCAAAGTGGCCCAAAATGGATTCCCCCGTGTCCATCTGTGCGGCGTTTTGAGTGTCACTCTGTGAACCCGGATTGCTGGTTCCGCGGTTCCCGTCACACGATGGCACACACACTCGCCTCGTTCATGGGCAATGTGTAACACCGTGCGTGCGCGTGTGTGTGTGTGGCCTGCCGTCGGGTCGACTCAGCCTTAAATGAGTTTCTGGTAGCGGTGCGTCTCTCTTTCCGGCCTCAATAGGTGCTCGCTAACAGCTCTACGAAGCCGGTCGACACGAGTTGGATTCTCGCTCGCGAGCCTCCCTAGGTCAACTCAGCCTCAAATTAGTACCTGGTTCGGTGTGCAAGCATCGCCACTGGGGAGACAAAGGCGGCCGGGCGCGGTTGCTGGTCACACACTCCCTCGTGTGTCTTGCCAACCTTCATAGGTGCTCGCTAACAGCACTTGCCCTAACAGTCTGTTAAGGATGTCAGGGGACCTTTGTCTTTATGTCTCAGTGACCCTGCATGGGCATCTGTCTTTCTCTGCGTCCATGTCATCTGTCTCTGCCTCAATGTGTCTGTGTGTGCGCGCGTGTCTGTCTCAATGTCCTTGTCAGACATAGACACACACGCATAGAGACACAAAGAGACACACACGTGTGCCTTNGTGTGTGTGTGTGTGTCTGCATGTTACCCATTGTGTCACGGCACGCGGGATGAGACGGGGGTGAGGGGGAGGGGTGAGGAGGGGGGANGGGTGAGGGTGAAGAGGGATTCCCACGCGATCAGGGGGTGAGGGGCGTGGAGTGTCTGGGGTTGAAGTTCAAAGTGAATGAGCGTCGTGGTGTGATCTGGCAGTGTTATTGACAGAAAGACCCGCTCAGACAATCAGAGGGACAGACATGCGTACAGACACTCGATCGGAAAGATATCAGACAAACTAGAAAGAGAGACCAATCAGACAGACAAGTAGAGCGACACACAGGGTGTTATAGAGTCAACAAACTTCGAATCGTAATCCCGATTCTTAACGTGGTTGATGAACCTTGACATCCATCATCCTCCACCCACCTCCAATCCTCCTCTACCCACCAATCCCTCCTCCACCCACCAATCCCTCCTCCACCCACCAATCCCCCTCCACCACCAATCCCTCCTCCACCCTCCAATCCTCCTCCACCCACCCTTCCTCCTCCACCCACCAATCCTCCTCCACCCACCAATCCCTCCACCCACCCTTCCATCCCTCCACCCACCAATTCCTCCCTCCACCCACCAATTCCTCCTCCACCCACCAATCCCTCCACCCACCAATTCCATCCCTCCACCCACCCACCCACCGCTCTCTCCCAATCCCTCTCTCCTCAGTCCGGAAGGGAGGAAGCGAGCGAACGCATTAGGTGGAGGGGAACCACCCAGTCTCACACCCCACTCGACTCACTCACACCACCCAGACTCACACCACCCAGACTCACACCACCCAGACTCACACCACCCAGACTCACACCACCCGACTACACCACCCCGACTCACACANCCCGACTCACACCACCCAACTCACACCANCCCGACTCACACCACCCANACTCACACCANCCCGACTCACACCACCCAACTCAC
The DNA here is from genome assembly GCA_018977245.1 of Lethenteron camtschaticum. Classification (NCBI taxonomy): domain Eukaryota; kingdom Metazoa; phylum Chordata; class Hyperoartia; order Petromyzontiformes; family Petromyzontidae; genus Lethenteron; species Lethenteron camtschaticum. The sequence continues at coordinate 4,612,348 of MU249632.1, forward strand.
ACCACCCCGACTCACACCACCCGACTCACACCACCCCGACTCACACCACCCGACTCACACCACCCAGACTCACACCACCCCAGACTCACACCACCCAGACTCACACCACCCCGACTCACACCACCCAGACTCACACCACCCAGACTCACACCACCCCGACTACACCACCCGACTCACACCACCCAGACTCACACCACCCAGACTCACACCACCCGACCTCACACCACCCCAAGCTCACACCACCCAAACTCACACCACCCCAGACTCACACCACCCGACCTTACACCACCCAGACTCACCCTCTCTCTACTTCGCGCTGAGTGAGACGCATCTTACTTTAGGCAACGTCTGGGCAACGTCAGAGGTGCTTCGGTAACAGCCGTTTGGGTGACTTGCCAGGCTGCGTTACGTATAGTCCAGGCGGCTCGTTCAACCTCTAAGCGAATTGGTACAATTTTAATGCAACTAGTTGCGACTCGGTGACATGTCTGGGCGACCGAGCACAACTCTGATGCAACAATGAATTGCAACGTGTGGGCGCGATCGGTTGCAAGGTCTTCGGCGACTTGGTGCAACTTTCAGGCAACGGTGTTCTAAGCGATTTCATGCGCAGTTGATGCAACTTTATTACGTCTAGGCGACCGAATGCACAAAGGACATGCGGCGACCGGTTGCAAGGGTACAGGCGATCTGTGACCGCAATTTGCGACGGCAAAATTGCAGGCGACAAAATTGCAGGCGACACAATTGCAGGCGACAAGTTGTTCAAAGCCGACGAAATCGTCAAATTGATTGCGAGTGGGAGATCTGTTGCATGCGGTTGCACGGGCGACGCGAAGCAACTCTGCAGGACAGGTAAGTGCAAGGCGCGTTTACATTGTACGAGTTTATGTTCATTACAAAGACAAAGACCCCCCTCCCTACCCGTATAGCCTTAACAGACTTTGGGTCAAGTGTTGTTACAGAGCACTATTAAGGCTGGCACGGCGCAAGGCGGGGTGGTGTGGTGAGCGCCACGCCCGACCGCCTTTGTCTCCCCAGTGCCGATTTTGTTTGTTTGTTATTTACACAGCATCAAATACACACGCTTGCATACAATTTCATGCACAAATATGCATACGAATAGGCGCAATGACAAAGATCCCCCGTGTAGCCTGCACAGGCTGTTGGAGGGCAAGTGCTGATAGCAAGCACCTATGACGGCCCAATACAGCACACGACCGGGGTGGGTGTGGCTAGCACCATGCCCGGCCGCCTTTGTCTCCCCACTGCTGATATTTTTACACACGGCACCAGGTACTCGTTTTAGGTCTGAGTCGACCTAGGGGATTCCCAGGTGTACACGCTCGCAACAGACATTTCTACACACAACACTACACATTAAAAAAAATCGACGCGTTTCGCAATAGCTATAATGTAATGCACATATCAAAGACAAAGATCCCCTATATAGCCTTAACAGACTGTAGGGGCAAGTGCTGTTAGCGAGCACCTATGAAGGCCGCAACGGTGCACGAGGGGAGTGGGTGGCCAGCACCACGCCCGACCGCCTTTGTCTGTTTACACACCGCACCAGGTACTCATTTGAGGCTGATTCGACCTTGGGAGGGCCCAGGACCGGTTCAGATAATCGTCACTGTTGGTGTTTTCCGTGAGCGGGAATCGAACCCGTGTCGCCGGGTTCATAGCACAGCGCGCTAACTGCTACACCACCGTTCACACTACCGCTCCCCACATATCACACCCAGACTAACACACCTAGACATACACACACACACACCTACACACACACCTACATAGACACACAACAACAACCGCCATTCGCCACTAAGTGGCGGTGACGTCACCACGACGCTTGTGCCAGGCCAAGTGCACCTTGAGGCCACGTGAAGTGTCGAACGCCCGCTGGCAGGAGGTCACGGGGCAGACCCAGGTGCCACGGGTCGACTGACCGAGATAACCGAGATGACTGGCTGATGCACATAGACACACACACACATAGACATATACACACCTAGACACACACACACCTACACATACACCTACACACACACCTAGACACACACACCTAGACACACAGACACACACACACACCTACATAGACACACACACCTAGACACACACACACCTAGACACACACACACACCAGACACACACACCTAGACACACACACACACTAGACACACACACACCTAGACACACAGACACACACACATATCACACACACACACTTACCTTTGACATCGCTGCTGTAGGGTTTGGGTGGGGGTGGTATATGGGAGGTGGCGGTGGGGAGGGGTTTAGGGGAGGGGCTGGAGGGATGGAGAGAGAGAGAGGGAGGGAAAGAGAGAGAGAGGAGAGAGAGTGCGCATCTCCCGTCTCGAGCGCCGTCTCTCATCCCCGATCTCATCACGGCACTAAGGCGCGTCCGCGGAACGTGCGGGAATTTGAAGGGAGCGAAGCGGCGCCGAAGGGGGGGGGGGGGATGGTGCGTGGTGGGTGGGGGGGTGCAGATTGGCGGAGGGATACACGCGGTGATGAGGAAAGGGAGGGGTAGAGGTGTGGGTGGTGACGTCATAGACCATCTCTCATTTAGGCTCCTCCCCTTACGCCAAAGCCCCCCCCCTCCCCCCCTAACCCGCATTCTCCCCCTCGCTAATTGTGATGAGGGTATAGCAGCAAATGCAATTGTTGTACTGCGCTTCTATGCTCCCACGTCCTTCACCAAGCTGCACTGACCAGCGTGGTGAAGTATGGTTACTAACCTACCCACCACCCACCCCCCCTACACACACACAATGGATACACAACAATCTAATACGTATCGTAGACGCAGACGCAAATACACACGTGATTCAAGGTAACAAAGACAAAGGAGAGATCGTACCAACAGCAGCAGCCGCCGTTCATTACTGAGTGGCGATGACGTCACCACGGCGCTTGTGCCAGGCTAGGTGCACTTTGAGGCCACGTGACGTTTCAAGGCGCGCTGCTGGCAGGAGGTCACGGTAACGACTCAGGTGCCAAAGACAAAGATCCCCGTGTAGCCTGTAACAGACTGTTGGGCAAGTGCTGTTAGCGAGCAGCAGCACCTGTGAAGGCCGGAACGACACACGGGGGGGGGTAGGTGTGGCCAGCACAACGGCCGGCCGCCTTTGTATTCCGAGTTGCGATGTTTACACGCAGCACCAGGTACTCATTCGAGGCTGAGTCGACCTAGGGGAGGCCCAGGACCGGTCCAGATGATACGTTACCCAGCGTTGGTGGCCGTGAGCGGGAATCGAAGTCGGGTCACTGGGTTCTTAGCGCAGCGCCAACCCGCTGCACCACCGCTCCACACGCGTTCACACACCCTCCACACTCACCGCCCTTCATCACCAAACACCGCCAACCCTCACCACGCCTCACCACGCCTCTCACCACGTGCGCGGACTATGTCGTGGCGTGTCAGCCGCTTCACTCAGCGCTCGCGAACGATTTCACTCCGCGAAATTGCACGCGACGCACACAACACCGCATTATATATATATGCCGTGCCGTATTTGGGTATCTATAGATCATCACAAACATCATCTACATCATCATCGTCATCATCGATAACTGTCAGAATAGGTCTCAACAATATCATCGAATCATCCACAACTTGAAAATCATCCAGAACATCAAAAATCGAATCACCAGAATCATCAGCTTCATCACCAATAGCATCATCAACGTCGTCATAATTACTTGGATCACCAAAGACACAGATCCCCGTATAGCCTAAACAGACTGTTGAGGCAAGTGCTGTGAGCGAGCAACAACCTATGAAGGTATATCCTTTGGGTCTTTAGGCAAAGTCACGTAGATAGGTTCAGATTCATAAAAAAAATTTTTTTTACCTATCTACGTCAATTTACCGAAACACCCAAGAATATGAATTCCTGCAGTCACGAAAGCTTTAAGTCAAGATTTAACCTATGAAGGCCGGCAGGCTACACGAGGGGGTGGGTGGTCAGCACCACGCCCGGCCGCCTTTGTCTCGCTAGTGGCGATGATTGTACACATCGCAGCAGGTACTCATTTGAGGCCGAGTTGACCTAGGGGAGCCCAGTACCGATTCAGATTATCGTCACCGGTGTTGGCCGTGAGCGGTGATCGAATTCGGGTCGCCAGGTTCGTGACGCAGCTCGTTAACCATTGAACTGGGACCACAATTTTTCGTGTGCTTAGCTTGGAGTCGTTTCAGTGCACCTCCGATTAGCACGGTTAGCTACGTACGGTGCGAAAGAAAGTCAACGGACGTACATACACCATCATCACAAACATCGCAACGACAATATCAATGATATTATAATCAACATCACGATCAATGCAGTGAGTCCTCATTTGTGTTTTTATTTATCGGTTTGGCCACGCGGTGGTAGATGAATGCCAGGATTCGTGTCGTTAACCCCTCCACCACCCGACAATTATATATTTTTACAAAATACGCGTCCCGGGGCACAAAGACTTTTCAAGTTTGTCGCCTGATTGACGCTCGCACAGGAGGTCGGGCGAAACGTCGTACGAACGTTGATGCTGAGAAGTCTTAGGTGACCACCAGCGAGGAGGAGGTGGAGGACGAGGGGAGGAGGAGGTGGAGGAGGAGGAAGAGGTGGAAGAGAGAGAGGTGGAGGAGGAGGTGGAAGAGTGGGAGGAGGTGGAAGAGTGGGAGGTGGGGAGGAGGTGGAGGAGGTGGAAGAGGAGGTGGGGAGAGGCAGGGGTGGAGGAGGGCAGGAGGTGGATGAGTGGCAGGATGAGGTGGAATAGGAGGTGGAAGAGGATGATAGAGGCGTTTCGGTTATAAATTGTATCAATACATTGGGGCGTATATGCAATTCATCACATCTGTGCAAACGAGACCATCTCGTCGGGTGTTGGAGGGGGTTAACGTTCGCCTAACCCGAAAACAAATGGATCAACATCATCATCAGCATCACCAACAGCATCAACATCACCATCATCACCATCATCACCAGCATCACCATCACCATCATCACCATCATCACCAGCATCACCAACATCACCACCACCAAAGCCATAGAAGCCTCTTCACCACCCGTGTGCGCGTAGTTTTAATCCGCAATCTCAATTACATCCGGCGAGGGTCCATAGAGACATGGAAGAGCCATCAGTAATCATCAGCAGCAGCAGCATCAGTCAGCATCATCAGTCACCATCATCAGCAACATCATCAGTCACCATCATCAGCAGCATCATCAGTCACCATCATCAGCAGCATCATCAGTCAGCATCATCATTATCAGTCAGCATCATCAGTATGATCAGTAATCATCAGCATCATCATCAGTCACCATCATCAGTCAGCATCATCATCAGTCACTATAATCAGCATCATCATTATCAGTCATCATCAGCATCATCATTATCAGTCATCATCAGCATCATCATTATCAGTCATCATCAGCATCATCATCAATCATCATCAGCATCATCATCAGTCACCATCATCATCATCAGTCACCATCATCAGCAGCAGCATCAACAATGGACACGATCTATCCACTGCTAAATGACCTCCCCCCCCCCAGTCCCGTGATCCCACAATCTTGCAAAGAGTCACACGAGCTGATTTCATCGCTCCATCTCCTGCACCGTACGTCCTCTGTAACAATGATCTTTCGCTTCTTTCGGCTGCCACTCCTTGATTAGTCTCGACCCGCCGCCATTGTATCATCATCATCATACCCCTTCCGACATTCACTGGGGCGGAAAAAAATGCTCGACCAATGCACGGTTAGCGAGTAGAGCGCCATCATCACCACCACCACCACCATCGTCAGGTCTATTCACTGCTGGATGAAGGCCTACCCCACCCATCCTCCCCCGACTCCCCTCTCGCAATACCACAAAGCCGCATCCAGTTATTAGGAGTCAACGCGATTCAATCTCCCCTTCTCGCCGAGCCCACGGATGTGTAGTGCGTGTGTTGAACGTCTTTCGCACCGTACATAGCAAACCGCGCTAATCGGAGGTGCGGGAGAAGGACAACAACACTAACGCGCAAAAAAATCTGCTCTAAAGAAATGAGTTCGTCAATATAGATGATGATTTAAAAGTGTCACAGCTCCAAGTGGCTTCCTAATGTCGACAGGAAGAGCGTTCCAGACGGGCGCAGAAGCGCGTTTGAAAGCGCCGCGCGATGCGGTGACCACCGCTTTGTTCGATACTATCGAACTATATATAGTGGCTATCTATATATAGCTCGATAGCTATTGTTAGCCAAAAGCCGTTGCTGCTGCTGGCTGCGGGGATGACCGGAGTTCTCGTGATGGTTTATGCTCCTTGACGAAATAGCGAGGTATTGTGGTTCGTTTTTGGCAAGCACTGTGTGGCTCTCGATCGATCAATCAATCAATCAAAGTGTATTATTAAATGTATACAGTATAACGGCTCTCGCAATAGCATCGCCACGAAGCGCTCCCTGCACGTGTTACGTGACACATTACATCGTTACAATTTGCGATGTGCAAAATCGTAATTGATACAAACGTATACACGATACAGTGGTTCAAATTACCTGTATATGCAAGAGAGCATAACATGATATAATTTAAATCTTGACCTAAAGCTTTCGCGGTAAAGTCACGTAGATAGGTTCAAAGGGTTCAAAGAAAAAATAACATTTCCTGATGACGGCCGCTTGTGTTGCGATCGAAACGTCGTAGTTTTTGTGATTTTCTTTGGTACCTATCTACGTGACTTTACCGAAAGATCCAAAGAACATGATATAAATTTAGATTTAAAGCTTTCGTGACTGCAGGGATTCATCTTCTTGGTTCTTTCGGTAAAGTCACGTGGAAGGGAAATAATAAAATAATACAAATAAAACATAATAAAATAATATAATATTTTATTATGTTTTATTATAAAATAATATAATATTTAATTATGTTTTATTTTATTATTTATTATTTCCATTCTACGTGACTTTACCGAAAGACCCAAAGAACATGATATAATTTAGCCCACATTTTACAACCGCAACACATTATTTCAGTAATAAAGGGTTTTTTGGGGGGGGAAGGGTTAGATTGCGTATATGTGTTGTTAAACCCGCCACCAATAGACACAGCCAACTAGTAAGGGTTTTCACGTAAACAAAAAGTGCCAGTTAGTTACTAGTGTGCTGAAGAGTAAACCCACAACATTTATAATTCAAATACCGTGACGTTTCGCTGGCGATTATGGTAAACTCGTCTCTGAAGGCCGAAGTCTCTCTAATCCACGTCTCCCTCTTTCGTCCACTCGCGTATTTAGACCATAGCCATAATCAACGTAATCATTATTTTAAACGTTATCCATTCTCCTACCTATCAGCAATGAAATCAATCATCAGCCATGGTCAATTCACTGCTGGATGGATGCCTCTCTCGATCCATCACTATCATCAGTCATGGTCAATTCACTTCTGAATGGATGCCTCCCCGCGCCGCGTTGAAACACGTGGGTTTGTTTGACCATACTTCACCACGCTGGTGATTCCGTGGACCTGTTCAGTATCACTCGCCACTGATGGTGGCCGCGTCGGCGAATCAAACTCAATTAGGAGGTGGGCGTATAGCACCACCGTTATTACCATATGTGTATATATAATCTACGTGTATTCATGTGTATATTATATTCATGTTTATGTGTGTGTATTTACGCGTGTATATATGTGTGCGCGTGCGTGTGTCGATGTGTGTGTTGTGTGTTTTTGGGGAGCGTAGTGTAGCGGTTAGCACGCTGCGCTATGAACCCAAGACCCGGGTTCGATTCCCGCTCACGGCCAACACCAGTGACGATTATTTAACCAGTTCTAGGCCTCCCATAGGTCGACTCAGCCTTAAATGAGTACCTGGTGTGGTGTGTAAACATCGCCACTGGGGAGACAAAGGCGGTCGGGCGTGGTGCTGGCCACCCACCCCTCGTGTACCGTTGCGGCCTTCATAGGTGCTCGCTAACAGCACTTGCCCCTACAGTATGTTAAGGCTACACGGGGATCTTTGTTAGTGTGTTTACTTGGTTCTGTATAACTCTGAGTCAATGTCTATACGTATACCTATGTGTGTGTGTTGATGTATATACATGTGCCTATGCGCGTGTGTTTATATATTATTGATGAAAACGAATTTCTTAGAACTGATTTTTGTGTTTAGTTTGTGGTCCTTCCCCGCACCTCGATAAGCTCGATTGTCTACGTACGGTGCGAAAAAAGTTCAACATAAATGTGTGTGTGTACTGTGTTGGGAGCGGTAGTGTATTGTTATCGCGCTGCGCTACGAACCGGCCACCCGAGTTCGATTCCCGCTCACGGCCACGGACAGCTGTGACTACCATCTGAACCGGTTCTGAAGATCCCCTATATAGGTCGATCCAGCCCTCAGTACCGAGTGCGTGTGCTAACATCAGCACTGGGGAGACAAAGGCGTCCGGGCGAGGCGTTGCCCTCACCCCCTCCCTCGCCCCCTCGTGTGCCGTGCCAGCCTTCATAGGTGCTCGCTAACAGCACTTGCCCAACAATCTGTTAAGGTTATACGGGGGATATTTTATTTGTTGTATATATACACGCGCGCGTGTGTGTGTGTGTCTATATTTGTTTACACGCGTGTATGTTCAGCATGTGTGCGTGTTTGATTGGGTTCGTGAACAATCATTTTTCCTGCATGGCCGGCAACAGTCAGTGGGTGAAAAAAACCGGTTAAAACCGGTTTACCGATTTGCCGCACATACGCAATGAACTGAATTCGTTTTCGTGTTCAAACCGTGCAACGAAGGCAGCTGTTGTTGCTGCTGCCTTTGCAGCCGGTGCGATGGTAATCGGCAGCAGCCGCATTGGACTTGTGATCCGGAGAAGCTCAGGTTCAACAATTTGGGTTGAGCGAGATGTTAACTACCTCGCCTGGTACGCAGGAGGTCGTCGGTTCGATCCCGACCCTTGACGTCTGTTGTATATTTTTTTTGCGTATCTCTCTTCCCCGTGGTCGCGTGGTTTTTCTCCGGCTTCCTCCCTCCCGTCCATAAATGACGTACGCGATTTTGGACGATTTTTGACCTCCCCTCATCACACGGCGTCACAAAAAGTCAGACCCCCCCCCTCAAATATACGTCACAAAGCTCTGCCCCCCAAAACCATATTTCCATTTTAAAAACAAAATATGCTTTCAAATCGCTTTAAACTATCGTCATTGTAGTGCGTATTTAATGTGGCGCTGCACCCTTGTAGGAGTGTTGTTATAACAATTAATGTTGTTTTAACAATTTATATTTAGAGTTGCGCATTTTGATGTGACGTCACATTCTCAACCCCCCCCCCCTCGTCACACATCGTCACAAATGTCTGACCCCCCCCCTCCATAGGTGCGTGACGTCATTTATGGACGACCCCTATGCAGCTCGGTGGTTCTTACCTGTTAAAATAAAAAAAATTGTTTTAAGTGGCGTGATCAGAACCACACCCAGTCGCACATGTCTCGCCCAATGCCAACATTTACACACCACACCAAGTGCTAATTTAAGGCGGAGTAGACCTAGGGGAGTCACACGATACGCTTGCCACAGATGAGCCCATCGAACAAAGGCGGTGGTCACCGCATCGCGCGCTTTCAGATGGCCGTCTGGAACGCTCTTCCTTCCGATATTAAGGAAGCCAGGGGAGCTATGTACGCACGTTTAAATCTAGATTTATAACTAACTTCTTTAGAATATTTTTTTGGTGTTTCGTTTGTTGTCTTTCCCCTGCACCTCTGATCAGCACGGTTGACTGTATACGTGCGAAAGAAATTCGACATACTGTACATACCATCCAGCCAAGCTTTTACTGGTAGGAACCTCCTGGTTACACCAGCCCACAGGGATTATTGTGTTCGTTCGTCAGGGAGGGGCTGGGTGGGGAGAGAGGGGCTGGGTGGGGGTGGGAGGGGTAGGGCTGGGTGGGGAGGGGTTGGTCACCCCGTGGTGCCCTTATAAAACTCAACGTTTAACCTACTCACGCCGGCTTGTGCCCGCCCTCACAGTCGGGCATATTTGCGGAATACACCACGCCGCCGTTGACCCTGGCCATTGACCGAGCAACCCAACGTTCCTACCAGCTCCCTCCGCAGCAGGAATGTGTTTTAATCCAGGATAGGGAAGAGACCAGGATACACCATCATCTCATTTTGTAATTGTGATCAGATATCAACAAAATTACAGAGGCAAACACATTTAACTAGAATAAAGTATAGCAATGAGGAAAACTGAAATCAGCGCAAAAACAACTGTGTCACGTGATAATGTATTTGTAAATACACATGTTTGAAAATATATGTGTGCAACATACATCGTTCTAGATTTGAAGTTTTCGTGATTGCAAGCATCCATACTCTTTGGTTCTTTCGGTAAAGTCACGTAGGTGAAATAAAAAAATAAAATAAAAATAAAGAATAAAATAGAAATAGCTAAATTAAATCACGACGTTTCGGAAGCAACACAAGCTTTGGTTGTNCCACCTGATGACGGAAGCTTGTGTTGCTTCCGAAACGTCGTGATTTAATTAGTTATTTCTATTTTTTATTTTATATTTTTTATTTTCACCAACATATATCGTTTGAAAGACAATACAATCGACTTGAGAGTACATACAGCAATGAAGGTTCCACGGTGGCTAGGAGATGTTAACTACCTCGCCTGGTGTACAGGAGGTCGTGAGTTCGCATCCGACCCTGGCCGCCTGCCTTCGTTTTGGAGTTTGCATTTTTCTCTCCCCCGTGGTCGCGTGGATTTTTTTTTCTCTGGGTCCTCCGGGTTTCCCCCCCCCCTCCGCATTTAAAATCAACATCACGCGTTTAGGCTGCCGCATCAATGTCCACGTGGTGGATAAGCAACATTTCGTAGAGCTATCATTTGCGAAAAAACCAGGTCGCTCCTGAAAATCAGCCACATGGCTCAGTGATCCTTACCTGTTTTCTTTTTAAATGTGTCTTTTAAGTTTAGGGGGCGTCCATAATGACGTCACGAGATTTTGGACGATTTTTTCCCCCCCCCCTCGTCACACGGCGTCACAAAAAGTCAGACCCCCCCTCAAATATGACGTCACAAAGCTCTGACCCCCCCCCCCCCTCAAAAATAAAACATGCTCAAATCTCTTTAAACTATTGTCATTGTAGTGCTTATTTAATGTGGCGCTGCACTCTGATGTTGTAGGAGAAAACATTTATGCTGGTAGGAACCTCCTGGTAACACCAGCCACAGGGGATATTGTGTCCGTCCGTCCGTCGTACAGGGAGGGGCTGGTGGGAGGGAGGGGCTGGGTGGGGAGGGAGAGTGGGAAGGGCTGGGTGGGGAGGGTGGGGAGGGGCTGGGTGGGAGGGTGGGGCTGGGTGGGAGGGGCTGGTCACCCGTGGTGCCCTTATAAAACTCAACGTTTAACCTACTCACGCCGGCTTGTGCCCGCCTCACAGTCGGGCATATTTGCGGAATACACCACGCCGCCGTTGACCCTGGTCATTGACCGAGCAACCCAACGTTCCTACCAGCTCCCTCCGCAGGAATGTGTTTAAAGTTGCGCATTTTGATGTCACGTCACATTTCTCAAACCCCCTCGCCCCGCTCGTCACATATCGTCACAAATGTCTGACCCCGCCCTAAGGTGCATGACGTCATTTTAGGACGCCCTTACCGATTAAGATGGAACTTGACCTCCATCTAGTGGTAACACTCAAGACTGCCACCTTGCACGCCTTCCCCGCATCCCTTACGCTAGGAGGCCGTGTGGCCACACTTCACTAGCGCGCGTTGGCAAAGGGTCAGTGGGAGCGTTGTGACTCACGCAGCAAAGGTTGGTCACCTGAGTTCAATTCCCAACCCCGGGGGGTCTTTTCTGCGTGAATATGCGAGGAGCGATGACTGAAACCATGCCCCAATCGAGTTTGATTCACCGCTCACGGTCGACACCACCAGTGACGATTGTCTGCAACCGGTCCTAGGTATCCCCTATGTCGACTCAGCCTCAAATTAGTACTCGATGCTATGTTTAAACATCGCCACGAGGGAGACAAAGGCAACCCATACGGTTTACCGGTATTCTTGTACAGGGAAATCGAGTTTTTCGGTACAGCCGTTTCAATAGGGCAACAAAATACGTTTTTGGGGTCTATTTGTTTGTGTTTCTCCCTTGTGATGGGACTTTGAAGGATTAACTGAATTTGTCTGTAATAAGGTAGGGCACTGATAAGGGTTGACAGGTTTGTAGTGGTGAGTGTAGTGGTGATGAGGGTAGTGGTGGTGAGTAAAGTAGTGGTGAATGTACTAGTGGTGAGTGTAGTGGTGATGAGGGTAGTGGTGGTGAGTGTAGTGGTGGTGAATGTACTAGCGGTGAGTGTAGTGGTGATGAGGGTAGTGGTGGTGAGTGTAGTGGTGGTGAGTGTAGTGGTGGTGAGTGTACTAGTGGTGAGTGTAGTGGTAGTGAGTGTAGTGGTGGTGAGTGTAGTGGTGGTGAGTGTACAAGTGGGGAGTGTAGTGGTAGTGAGTGCAGTGGTGGTGAGTGTACAAGTGGTGAGTGTAGTGGTGGTGAGTGCAGTGGTGATGAGTGTAGTGGTGGTGAGTGTAGTGGTGGTGAGTGTAGTGGTGGTGAGTGTAATGGTGGTGTGTCTGTTTGTGTTTCTCACTTGTGATGGGACTTTGTAGGATGAACGTTGAGATTTGTAAGGGACACGGAGTGACCAATAAGATCTGAATTTGTCTGTAATAAGCTAGGGCACTGATAAGGGGTTGACAGGTTTGCGAACCTGGCTACCCGGGTTCGATTCCCGCTCACGGCCAACACCAAGTGACGATTATTTGAACCGGTTACCTGGGCCCTCCCCCCCTAGGTCGACTCAGCCTCAAATTAGTACCTGGGTGCGGTGCGTAAACATCGTCACGAGAGAGACAAAGGCGGCCGGGCGTGGTTGCTGCTATTGCGCCCAACAGTCTGTTAAAGGGGCCATCCATAAACGACGTCACAAAGCTCTGCCCCCCCCCAAAAAAAATGAAACATGCTTCAAATCGCTTTAAACTATTGTCATTGTAGTGCGTATTTAATGTGGCGCTGCACTCTGATGTTGTAGGAGCAAACATTTATTCAAAAGTCTATTTAATGAAGTAGAACGTGTTGTCTATATTTATTTAAAGTTGTGCATTTTGAGGTGCGTGACGTCATTTATGGACGGTCCCTTATCATATAATTATTTACACTCTTTGGTTCTTTCGGTAAAGTCACGTAGGTATCAAATAAAATAAATAATTAGATTTATTTTATTATTAAAATAAATCATTCAATTCATTTCATTTAAATAAATAATTAAATGTGTTTTAATAAATAAATCATTCATTTATTTTATTAAAATAAATAATTCAATTTATTTTAATAAAATAAATAATTCAATTTATTTTAATAAAATAAATCATTCAATTTATTTTATTAAAATAAATAATTCAATTATTTTATTAAAATAAATAATTCAATTCATTTTATTAAAATAAATAATTCAATTTATTTTATTAAAATAAATTGAATTATTTATTTTATTAAAATAAATCATTCAATTTCTTTTATCTTCTACCTACGTGACTTTACCGAAAGTGTTTGATGCTGCTGTAGGTATAAAATAAAATAACTCATTCAATTTATTTTATTAAAATAAATAAATCAATTCATTTTATTAAAATAAATAATTAAATTCATTTTATTAAAATAAATAATTCATTTATTTTATTAAAATAAATAATTCAATTTATTTTATTTGCTACCTACGTGACTTTACCGAAAGTGTTTGATGCTGCTGTGTTCTGTAAAGCCTTGATGAAAAGCCGCTGTGTAAATGTAATTATTATTATCATCACTTAGTGGCGAACGGCGGCTGCTGCTCTTGATATTATAACGAGTTTTCTTCAGGGGATTCGCTTTATTATTTTATTAACAAACGTGTACATTCTACACGATTACTTCACCCGTAGAGCATTGTCGTGTCATCCTGTGACGTTACGTTTCAGTATAGAATTCAAATTAACCGGAATCGATTCAATAATCGTTACTCAAATGGAATCGATTCGCACTGCACTGCAAGAGAACCCACGAAAGCCTCGATTCCGGAATCGATTCAAGGAATATATAAGAATCGTTTCAATTTTTTTCCCGCCAATTTTTCCCCCCTTCAAGTTTTACTCAGCGGACGGTCCCGATAATCGCATTGATTTGAACGCTTTTAGTGAATAGTCGCGAGGACGTTAAAACAACAATTTTGACTAATTTTCGGGATTTTTTTGTCGATAAATCGGTAGAAATGCCCGTCACAGACCGAGCTCTCCTACGCTTCGCTAAGCTGAGCGCCAACGCCGTGGCGCCCTACAAGGCATCCGACAAGGCCGCAGGATTCGATCTCCACAGGTTAAACTTTCTCTTTTTATTCTCATTTATCATCATCATGTTCGTCTTATCTCTGTCGTCAACATCGTCAGACACGCGCTATCCACTGCTGGATGAAGGTATCCGCTAACGATCCCATCCGCTCCGTCTCCCCGCTGGACGGTGACCCAGTAATTTATATTTATTTTAAAAACGTCAAATTAAAATATAATTCTAGATTTGAAGCTTTCGTGACTGCAAGGATTCATATTCTTAGGTTTTTTCGGTAAAGTCACGTAGGTAAAAAATTTAAATTAATAAAAGTAAAAATATAATATCATTATGCTCCACGTTATTTGGCGAGTCTGCGTTGACAGTGGTGTAACAAGCACAGTTAACAGAAACTCAACACGTTTGTGTTAATAACACTGCATTAATACAAAATATATAATCGTCGACGTTTCGTGCAATGGCCCTACTTCATTGCTTTATTACAATACGGTGTAAATGTTTGTATTGTATTATGTTGAGTTATTTGTATAAACGTAGCACTAACGTATGCAACGATTTTATCTGCTGCACCTTCATTGGTGGCTTGGATTATTGGCGGGAAAATTTAAGCGCCTCATCCCTCATTTAAAACATTCATTAATTACAATATTCTTGGTTCTTTCGGTAAAGTCACGTAGAAGGGGAATAATAAACATTAAACAATACAATTCTCACGACGTTTCGATTGCAACACAATCAATTGCTGTGGTTTTCACACCTGCCTCCGCAACAGACCATGCTTTCCCACCTGATGACGGACGCTTGTGTTGCGCCCGAAACGTCGTCATTTATTTTCTACCTACGTGACTTTACCGAAAGAACCAAAGAGTATCGATTCCTGCAGTCACGAAAGCTTCAAATCAAGATATGCGGTCCATAGTTTGTGTTTCACGGCCACAATTTCGCACTACCGTTGCTTGTCTTTAGTGCACCTCGATGCGTCTCTATATCGCCAAGTCTCTCTGCCTTTAGTCTATGGAACCATGGTTTGGGTTTCATGGTCAGAATCGCGTTGCTGTGGGCTCCTATTTCAATTTCTATTCATGAAGGAGATGTTTCGCATCGGCTCGGTGTCGATGTTCTGATGCGATTGATCGTTACACCAGTTTTCGAGGAGGAATGTCAATAAACATTTCTGTTTTTCTTGCTGTGTGCAGTGCATACGACTACGAGATCCCGCCCATGGACAGACTGGTGGTGCAGACCGACATTCAGATCGCACTGCCGGAGGGCTGCTACGGACGCATCGGTAAGCCGACCCTGGCGCCTGTATGCAGTCGATCATCGATTATCCGGCTGCTTCCAACATTAGCCGGCGGTACCGCGCCGATCCGGCGAAACCGACAAAACCGCTCGAAAGGCTGTAACCAGTCCGGCGATCGGCACATTCCAAAGAACACAGGATGAGATGTTACTATCCTTTGTGCAAGCACTTCCAAGAGTTCATGAACAGTGAGCCTGGTGAAATTTGGGGAGCGCATCGTCAGTAGTGAACCTTTGGGTCCTAGGTGTTTCGGCCTTTCATACTATACACCCTCCCAAAGGCGGCCAGCGACAGGGTGATCAATCCTACGCTTGCGTCCCATTCCCAATTAGTCATAGGAGTTGCCTTGTTGTTGATAGCCAACATCCCATGGGACTATGCATGGCAGGGGCGTCCTCCTCTGTGAGTCAAGCATTGTTGACTGCATACCTCCTGGCCCTCTCACTATATAGCGTGACAAAGTAGCTATGATTGATGTCAGTGTTAAATATAATATACAGTACATTATACACAACATACAACTTAAAAAATGAAAATACTGCATGTAGATACCTCGCCATGCAGTTTTTGAGTTTGGAGTGGTGAGTACGGTACAGTAAATATAGGAGCTTTTTAAAGTAGGATATTTATTTTTGTCTGTTTATTTATGCCAATTTCACGTAAACTTATTTAATTTTTTTGCCAGAAAAAAGTGGAAAGCCTATTCACACTAATTTAAAACTCTAACAAAAATATATAACACCTAAAAACAAATGCCATACAAGAATGTGCAAAATAATCCATTGAATATAATGATTATTAGTGATTATCCGTCATTTTTGAAAATCTAGCACTGCCAGATAACCGATGATCGACTATTTTGAGTTTGCGTGTCTCTCTCTTCCTGTGGATAAATGTATACATAATGATACATTGAGCAACCTCGTTGAGCTATCATTTGTGGCCAGGTCGCTTCTGAAAAAGATCTATATAGTAGCTCAGTGGGCCTTACCTGGTAAAATAAATATAGTTTTGTTTCAAAGCCACCTCCAGCAGTGCCAGCACACAGCAGCTCTCCACATGCAAGACGCGCACTGTGCGGTTTACACACAAACATTAAATTGCGTGTGACGTTTAAACTAAATTCGTTATAATAATAAAAATGTAAAGGCGCAGCCATGTGACTGCTTGCCCTTCGCCACTGCAGGTGGAAAGGCCTCCACTAGAAAGACCTCAAGAGAGTTCCTCCTGGAGGTTGGATTACCCACATTTAACCCCACCTCACGTGACCCGTCGGTCGACTGTGGTATACCCATTTGTGTGTATTGCTGGGTGGACAGGAGTGGGGGAGGATTTAATAAAGTTTATCATTGCTTCAACTGTCATGGTGGGAGATGGCTTCGAACCGCCATCCTCTGGATTGAACGTCCAGTGTGCTAACCCTTTTGCCATGTTATGAAGTGCAAGTCTCCAACCCTTAGTATTAACTCTGTCTCTTTGGCCTCTCTATGTGCTTTGAAGAAGGGTCATTGCCCGAAACGTCTGAAAAAGGAGTAATTTACCAATCTTTTTATTTTAAGGCCACAGCATTATTGACGAATGTGTTGAGTTTTTGTTTGTTTGCAATGGTAGTAACCCGCGTAATAATTGAGAACAATTTTTGTTTCTGCACAGCTGGAGTTCGCCTGATCAAAAATATAACTGAATACACGATGAAGGAGCGTGTGGTCATGATCATGTGATGATGACGATCATTACTTGGTAAATAAGTTTGTGATTTATTGGTGTGCTTTGTTTCGGCAGCGCCGAGATCAGGCCTGGCTGCCAAACACGGGATCGACGTCGGAGGTAGGTGCGGCTGTTCAGAATCGGAACCTTTACTAATCTTGGAGAAATCCGATGAGCTATGAAGCTCTTTTTCACAGATGTCTAGCAGGGGTGAGTCAGAACGTTACAGCAACAGACAATACAAAGCACGATAGGAGTACGAAGTTTCGGAAAGATAAGCAAATAAGGAGCTGTCTTAACACTATATGCATATGGACGTATTGGCGGTACTCAGGTGCTCATAAAACAGTCTGACAATGTCACTGTTGCCCTTGAGTGAGCCGCAGACTCTCCATCAGAAATTGCACTTAGATTTAGCAGCCGCTTTCCCATTCGAACGCGTGACACGAGTCATAATCTTTTGATGCCACCGTCCGTCAAGAAATTATTCCGCAAATGAATCGAGGAACCTTTGAAACACGAGCCAGTGCTGCTATACAGCAGCAGACTATGAAGCTTCGCGTTCAGCCGCTCGTAACATTCGTTTTCTGACCACTTGGACGTCACGAGAACTGATTTTGACGCACCGCAAGATTTTCTGACTGGGGTTGTGAATGGTGAGAAAATAAATTATTGCAAAAAAGTGCTTTTTTTAAAATTCCGAGCACCGATGTACCGCCAAAACGTTCATATAAGCTTAAGGATTTGTGGTCGCCCTGGTGGCAGCTGTCTCTGAAACCATCCTGGCATCACACCAGGTGCACTCAGCACGGACCTGCAAATGTGAATTGTTCTACCAGAAGGGGGGGGGGGTGATAATGCTACGTGGTTTTTCAAAATAAAGTAACTTTTGCGAGCAGTTACATTTGGACGATCGCGTCGGCGGTACACATGGCCTTTGTGAATGTGTTGGGGCCTGGATGTGGTGGACCAGATGTCAAAGTATTTTCCTGGGTCATCGACTCCGATGGACTTGACTGAAATGAAGCCCTGAGTCAGGTGCCGCGAGCGGAAGATTAGGTGGTCGATTATTTTGGTTTCCGTCCCCTTTAAAAATAGCAGCGACCCTCACATCCTGTCTCCCCGAAGGCGGGAACCCCCGCCACCCCCCTCATGCATGGCACGGCTCATGATGCTGATCACGACACTAAAACCTAATTGTCACCTCCCGTCTAGCGGTACACGTAACAGGCGATACCTTTTTCCCCCCCCCCCACAACTATTTTCACATTCTGTGATTAGTCGAATAATCAAATCTTTCTTTGATAGAGCAAAAGAGCACCTAAATAATTATCATCCCAGCCCTAGTGGGCTGAGTGCTGCTATTTTTGATTTTCTCACCATTCACGACCCCGGTCAGAAAATCTTGCGGGTGTGCGTCAAAATCAGTTCTCGTGACGTCCAAGTGGTCAGAAATCGAATATTACGAGCGGCTGAACGCGAAGCTTCATAGTCTGCTGCCGTATAGCAGCACTCAGCTCGTGTTTCAAAGGTTCCTCGATTCATTTGCGGAATAATTTCTTGACGGACGGTGGCATCAAAAGATTATGACTCGTGTCACGCGTTCGAATGGGAAAGCGGCTGCTAAATCTAAGTGCAATTTCTGATGGAGAGTCTGCGGCTCACTCAAGATTGGGATTTTTTATAAAACTCCTCAGCGGAGCAATGGCTGGATTATACTACCCCCCCCCAAGCCATCTGTGCCCCTTGTAAAATGGGAGATGTGGTGCACAATTAGTCGAGTAAACAGTAGAGTAATTGATCACTTTAAAAATATCTCCCATTGTTGCTCCTGGTCTGGTTGTACAACGCCTGTATGTGTGATTCCTTTCAGCCGGTGTCGTAGACGAAGACTACAGAGGAAATGTCGGTGTGGTGCTCTTCAACTTGGGAAGAAGCCTTTTGTCGGTAAATACATTTTGCCGTGCCACAGCTCTCGTAAACCTTTTAACTACGTATATTACAGTTCGTAAACATTTCTAGGACAGCCGTCGGGCTGCTTATTGCTGTGCCCAGGAAATATTGTCCGTCTCAGAATGCTACCAGTGTTTTCCAGAGAACTTCAAAACTCTGAAACAAAAATATAAAGTCGCGTTGCACAAATGCACGCGCGTTAAGGCGCGAACGCGTGGGTGTAAGCACATTGCCAACAGTATAGAGGCTCCGATAACGAGCTGACTTGTAGTATTTTTTGTCCGCTCAAATATTATTTTACTACGACAGCTGGAAAGTTCACATGTTCCATTGCGGGTTGGTAAAAGGGTGGGAGGAGGGACTCAGGAATGGTTCAGACATCACTTCCCAGCAATGTTAGCTGTGGCCCGGAATATTTTTTAGGTCACCAGGTTTGCAGCACAGCGTGAAAATTTGTGCAAAATGCAACTTTTGAGGTATCCACCTTCTTCAGTGAGCAGCGATGCGATTGCTTCAGGAACAAACTAGAGTTCTGAACTCACCCGCCACAGGGCTGGAAAGTGAAATGAACACTTAGAATTGCAAGCGAATATATTAAACCGTCATTCAACTGGTGACACTTGAATGGCACCGTACCAGTTAAACCTGCGGGGCAGGTAAAGTTTAACTTTCACTCTTGGCTTGCATTCAACATGCATATCCTCATTCGAGTAAATGTATAGTAGGCTACTAACAAAATGCAAATATGAAGCCAAGGTACATTGGAGTGAAATTAAATTGCAGTGCAAAATATACCTTCTCCAACATGGAGCTGGAGAGAGATAAATTATTGCATCGCTTGACAGAGACGTCCATCAGCTTTGGGAGGCCTCCATCCAGCAGTGCATAGGTCATGACTGATGATCTTCATTCACATGGCATTCACCGACGAAGCTCCCCGCTCAGTTACGAAGCTTCTAACCATTCTTCTACTCATGATATAAGTTGTTGGGTTAAATCAGTTAAATGTAAATGTGTCGTTAAACCCGCCACCACCCGACAGCCGATTAGTCGAGTAAACAAAACATACCAATTCGTTACTAAATTTTGATTTAAAGCTTTCGTGACTGCAGGGATTCATATTCTTGGTTCTTTCGGTAAAGTCATGTAGAAGGGAAATAATAAAATAATAAAAATATAAAACAATCATCACCTGATGATGATTGATTGTGTTGCAGTCGAAACGTCGTGAGCATTTTTTATTGTTTTATATTTTTATTATTTCCCTTCTACATGACTTTACCGAAAGAACCAAGAATATAATTCGTTATAGTTCAGCACATGGGTGTTGGAGATTAAACCCACAATATTTACAATTCTCTACTTGTTTGCACTCGTTTTGTCCATTGCAGTTAAGAGGGGAGACCGGATTGCACAGCTGATTTGCGAAAAGATCTTCTACCCCAGCTGGAAGAGTGCACGGTGAGATTTGACTTGGTCACATTGAGGTGGCCGTGTGGCACAGGCGTCTTAACAAATGAATAGTTCACGCTGACACGTTACACGGCCTGATGTTCATTTTGTAGCACGCGTTTGTTTAAATCGCGTTTCCATGAGAGGTGGGTCCGGTGGCTCTGAAATCAAGGGCATGGAGCCAGCACCATTGGTTTAAATTCTGTCAACTGTGTTTTAGAGTATCTTGCTGCGATACATTCCCATTTGATGATAAGCCACTTTGTTGAGCTATGGTTTGTGGCCAGGTCGCTTCTGAAAAAGATCTATAAAGTGGCTCGGTGGGCCTTACCTGGTAAATAAAATAGAAAGTTATTAAAGTGGTTTCTCAAGTGTGGCAGGTTGATATTATCAGCCGAGTTGCCACTGAATGTGCAGATTCTTATTAAAACAGATTTTTCACCTTTTTGTTAAATTCCAGCTTTGAATATGAAAAATATCAGTTTGAATGTCACGTGGCAAAACGTTACTCTGTGACAGAACAAGTCCCCACCATTCTGTGGACTTGCAGTCACTTGAAATGATCTCATCGCTCTGGACGTGTGAAAAAAGAGCTTGAAAGCTCATCGTATTCCTACAGTATAAATACATATTCTGATTTCGAGATATACGATATCCACTTCTGTGGGCTGTTCTCTAAGACGGGTAGTTGAACTGCTCTTTGAGAATCTGACTTGATTCTTGGTCCCATGACATGATGCCGGAAATCCAAGAAGCCAATTTTTTTTTTAAATGTTAACTATTTTTTACGAAATATAAACGAAGCTATGTTGTACGACTGCCTAACATTAATGTCAATGTTTTGTTGCCGTCAATATTTGCAGTCACTGGAAAACACGGAACGAGGCAGCGGAGGTTTTGGATCGACTGGAAAAAACTAGACGAACGGAAATGAAGTGTGAAGATTTGAGACTTTCGTAACTTGTGTATTGTTCCTGCATAACTTACTGCCATGTAATCAAATGCCAGTCCTTGTAATTTCAATTGCGCTTTGATTACCATTTCACTGCAACTCCAGTATTAGTATTATCTTCAAAAGTAGTTTGGATACATTTCACAATGAGTGTTCTGTTTGTTAGTAAAAGCATTACAAAAAATGTACAGGAGAATCTTGAGTTTTTTTCTATCACCTCATTTCCATGGACTGCATACTTGAGTTGCCTCGAGTGCAGCCGAGCTAAGAGTGGCTTAAGTTGGTAAAACATTTTTTTTATGTTTCCATGATTTTCTGAGTTGCGAATTGGACAGCTTATTGCTGGAAATATAAAGTAAAACCACATGAAACTGGAATTCGGGGTAAGCTGGACAGACTAAATGTATNAATTTATTAAATGCAAATTTCTGAGCAGGTTGCTTAAAGTCGGGTCTCTGTGGTGTATGCAACTGGTTGCAGAGCCATCTCCATATGTCAGCATCTCGTCTCATACAGTATTCCTTTTCACGAGGGATACCTTTCGAATTGCTTGTCAGTAGAACATTTTGCGGATATTGGCCTACGAATATCGTACGTGCAACATATGCAGATGTTTCTAAAGCTTCGAGAAGTAATCTCTCATCACTTTTATCTCATCGCTTTCTCATTGCAGTTGTGCAGAGTTCCAAATGCAATTACAATATCCCAGATAGCAAGTTCATGAGCAACGAGGGAAAACCGCATGAGCAAGTTGCGCAACTGATCACGCGAGTGTGGAGATAGTTTAAAGTGATGCAGGGTTTTCCTATAACTAGTTTATGGGCAAGTGAGAGCCCAAAGGTTGCAAAGGAGACCCGGGAGAAAAACTTGTCATCAGCAATGATACTGGTAGGAACGAAGTGGACCAGCCACCAATAGATTATTTCGTCCGTCCGTCCATCCGTGTAGCAACATCGCCCCCTACTGCAAACACTTGGCATGACCCTACAAAAACCTTTAGACTCAGTGACGCTTTCCTGGCTAAACAAGTGTAACATTCCCTTATTCCCTGATAGCTTTTAATTAAAACTTTGNAAAAAAAAAAAAAACTCAGCGCCCTAAAGCCTACAGCTAGGCCTAACGCCTAGAACTAGGCCTCAATCTCTCCCTTCGTATCGTCCGATTAGGTGTAGCAACATCGCCCCCTACTGCAAACACTTGGCAGGACCCGACAAAAACCTTTTGACTCAGTGGGGCTTTCCTGGCTAAACAAGTGTAATAATACATTGTTTATAGTCTTTGGTTATTCGTTCCTACCAGCCCACCCCACAGGGTCCTGTTAAGTCCACTCCTTGATGTAGGCTTCCCCCACCTCTCATGGTCTTGCAATGATGGAACAATCCTTGCTCCAGCACGTGAACCGATTTAAACGCTCCACCTTTGTGGTGGATGTCCTCAGTGATATTCTCTCCCACAAGCATCCCACAAAAAAATGTCACCGCTTGAGTACAAAATTGTCTTTATTAATGTCGTGGGCTTTAAAAAATATGAATACCAAGTAAATGCATTCTTTAACAAAAAAACGAAATACACCATTAGTTACTGCATGCATGATAAATCTCAATTGTAAGAAATGTCACGAATATAAAACACTGAAATTGTCTCGGAACAGAAAACGAATGGTGGCAAAAGCGCCGCTCTTGCAGGAATTTAACTCGAATCCACAACACTTTCTGGACATGAGAATACCCATCGCAGGAGAATGCATGCAGGCTGGAAATAAGTAGATACACATACACACATGCTCACAAACAGCAGAATCGTAAGGCACGACTTCCATCGCCTTGCGTGCGTGCCATGCCGCCACGTTTCATGTGTACAATGCTCTCTAAGGCTTGCCGGCCACATTCGGATCTTGAGCTGAGAGCAGTTATTTGAACGTATTGGCGGTACACCGATGCAGCATAACGCACCGGTCCTCATAAAACAGTCTAAAATCTAAATTTGAATTAGCAAATCTGTTCATCAGTCTTCAATTGACACTTCGAAGGCTTATTCAGTCTACTAATAAAGGTCTATTGCCAGTTGATTTGGGTCCGTCGAATCGAAGAACGTCAAGGACACAAGTCAAATCTGCCTTTGAAACATGGAGCAGCCATTCGTCATCAGGCTCTACGGCAACGGACTGAATCTTCGTGTTCAGCCACTTGTAACGTTGGTCTTCCGACCACTTTGACATCGCAAGAGCTGATTTTGATGCACAAGATGTGAAAAAATAAATGATTGCTATTTTTTTGCTCATTTCATATACCGCGCAGCGTACCGCTAATACGTTCATTTCGAGAAGCTAAACTTAAGCCGAGGTTCACAGTTGAATCTGCAATGGGCCATTCTCATCTGCTGAGGTATACACATTAACAAAGCGGAATAAAACGGCACCTTTTAGCTGTCTCGGGAAGTCGCGTGAACTAACCCGGCAAGCCTATGGCCGCAGCGTTTACAGCAACACTTTGCAACTTATATTAATGGAACCTCATTTGGCAGTAAAAAAATATGATAATTGTTTTTTTACCCTTTTATCTGGCAACAAAACTGACACATTTTTTACAAGGAGTCATGTTTGCATAGACCACAATACCTGCAGTAATTATGCAGAGTTATGTTTTTTGCGTGCATTATGACTGCAGGTATTGTGGTCTATGCAAACATGACTCCTTGTATAAAAGCTGTCAGTTTTGTTGCCAGATAAAAGGGTAAAAAAACAATAACACTTTGCAACTTGTACAGCAGCACTTGTGAATCCAATGCTGCATGAGAGCCGCGTGAGTTGTGCAGAGTTATTTGACCATACTTCACCACGCCGGTCAGTGCAGGTGGGGAGTGTTGGTGAAGGAGCGTAGAAAGAGCACAATAATATCCCGATGTACATCTCCCCCCCACCCTTTACGTCGTCATTATGAATAACGCCAGATTTTTGTCGCCTCAACCTCACACCCACACGTCGCCTCTCGCTACCCTGTAAACCGCTTTGATTTAGATCGTTTCGGTATTCGTCTTCGCACCTTTCAGGAACGCANCCCCCCCCCCCCCCCCCAATGCTAACTGGGGTTATTTTACTGAATGACAATAGCTTATGCTGCATTGCCCAAAATGGCTCCACAGCTTCTAAGAACTGTTATGCATGGCGGGCACCAACCCAAAGCACTTTCCAGGCTCAAACCTGCTTGGCATCTGAAATATGATGAAGATCGCGTGCATTCTGGGTCATTTGGTCACAGACGGTGTATAATAAACACGTCTGTATGCAAAAATGTGTTTTGACTTTTTTTAAATCTGTCATTTAGTTCTGTTTTTCCCATTACCCTAGATGTAACAGCATAGAGTTCGCGTATTCTTTGTACGGATAGTAAATAAGAAAATTCTCTCAATCGTGATGCGACATCACGAGCGTAAGAATAAATACAAATTTTATCGATGCACCTTCACACATACCTTTTGCCCGAGGCTCACAGAGCCAGACTCGATAAAATGTTTACTCCCAAAAAATCCGGAATGTAACTATTCTCCCCTTTCACTATCGCGAACCCTTATTTTTCTAACACTAGCAAATAGAGCGCCTTCAGTGAATCAGAATATTATTTTTATACTGGAGGAATCCGATGAGCAATAAAGCTATTTTTCACATATCCAGTGGATTGTAGGCATCACGTGAAACTAATGTAAATATAACAATAAAAAAAATATATAATGGAGGCATGGACACGTCGGTGAAGGAGAGAGCTCTTGCAGCACTGGAGTGGCATTCGGGACCCCGTCCAAGATCACTCGCCACCGATATTAGCCGTGGCCAGGCATCGAACTCCGAAGGCTGGTAATTGGAACTCGGACCGCTGGGTTCGTAGTGCGGTGTTGTAACCGCTGTGATCACCGTTCCACCCAGGGATGACTTCCCCGTGCGGTGTCAGTTATTGAGGTTGTTTGCCTACTTCGCCACGACAGACCTTGATAGAGAGCTCGTGCATCGCAATGTAAAAAAATATCTATTTAGGAATCTTTTGTGTCGATTCTAACGCGCGTGATTTGATGTCTATCAAGCACCTTAGGAAAAGCTTAATAATTGATAGTTCTAGATTTGAAGCTTTCGTGACTGCAAGGATTCATACTCTTAGTTATTTCGGTAAAGTCACGTAGGTAAAAAATGAAATTAAAATTAATAAAAATAAAAACAATAAAAATTACGACGTTTCGAAGGCAACACAAGCTTCCGTCTTCAGGTGAAAACCTGAAGACGGAAGTTTGTGTTGCCTTCAGGTGAAAACCTGAAGACGGAAGCTTGTGTTGCCTTCGAAACGTCGTGGNTTTTATTGTTTTTATTTTTATTAATTGATAGTTATCGATGAGTCGATGAATTGTTACACATCTTACGTGTATGAAAATAATGCTTTTAACGCTACAATTAACATAAATGTGCAAATGTATAAAAAAACACGGTACGCAAGCGACAGGCAGTTAACTTAAAAGTTAAAGAAATGAAATGTACTTCATTCAGTTCAATGCACAAAGTTCAGCTTTTGGTTTTGTATGTTGGCTCGGCGTAATTACCGATGAAACGTCCACGGACAAGTAATTTTGGAGCTTATATTCTTCATTTGTTTGTCAATTTTATCCAAATTGTGCTTTTGGTGTCAAGTCATCAGCCCAATAATTCGCTATGTAACACGATTTTTGTTCCTGGGTAGTAAGTGTTATTTGTTTTTGCTTCAAAAGTATAGAAAACTTAGCTTTTGTTACCAGGACTTTATGTGAAGGAATTACACAAATGCACACGATTTTTCATTGAAAATAGGTAAATTTCAAATATCACTGTCCTGGTCACAAAAGCAAAGTTTGTGGGCAATAATAGCCATTTTCTGTACTTTTGAGGCATAAGCAATTAGAAAGTAACACTACCCAGGAACAAAAAAAAATCATTTTTGTTACGCAGTGATATAATCTATTCAGATGCAGATATCGAAACGGCTTCTGAGATCCCTTAAAAGTGCACACGTTAAGCGGCAGCACTTTCCACCTGTCCTGCCACAGAGTAATGTTCATCATGGGACCTCCTTTGCCAGTACCAAAATATACTAATAGGGTTTTTCCCCTTTTTTCTGGCAACAAAACTGACACCTTTTGCAAGGAATCATGCTTACATTAACTACAATACTTGCAGTCAAATCATATGAGACTAGGCTCTAAAGAAAGCTGTCTGGTGTGGACCAATCAGTTTCAAAGACAATGCATAAATTATCAGAGTATTGTTTTTTGTTTGCATTTGACTGCAAGTATTGTGGTTAATGTAAACATGATTCCTTGCAAAAGGTGTCAGTTTTGTTGCCAGAAAAAAGGGGAAACCCCTATTAATGTTCGTTGCATGATGGTCGAACAGATATTTTTTTAAATCTCAGAGCTGAAATTTAGCCAGATTAAGGGTCTCTGCGAGTCGCTGATGATCAGGCTGAGGGCGATAAGCTCGCTACACTTGAGAAACCTGCCTTAAAAGAACAGGCAGCTGAAATCTGCATTTGCGTTCAGGAATCTCTGGTGTATCCCCGCGTTCTGACCTCTCGCCGATGTGGTTTTAATGAAATGAGTGCGCCACAGAACATCGGCACAGGCGCGTTGAAACTGCGTCACTATGAAATATAAATAGTCCGACCCAAATTGATAAAAAAAATATATGGGCCCAGGAAAACTTTCATGTGTATGAATTTTTACAGTGTAATTATAATATCAACTATTTACCAGTAAAGCCTGGCCGAGTCTCAAGTCTTCATGAGTGTCCTGCAACTTTGGGATGTTTGGCCTAACTCCGTTGAAATCCAACGGCCGCCATTGCTCACCCCCCACTCCCACCCCCAACCAGCACGCGCCCATCTGTTGTACGTCGATGGCGCCGCCGAGGAAATCGATTTGACGCGCCGGCGCTTGCGGTTACCGACTCGCGGCACCGTCGCCGCCGCCAACAACGTCGGTGGCCGTCGGGCCCAACCTCCCCGGCCCCGTCCCCCTCCTTCGTCTTCCCCAGCGGCGGCCACGGCGGCGGCTTCGGCGTGCGCCAGCCACGTGTGCGCCAGCTGCCTCGCCGATCCCAACGTCGACGCCTTCGAGTTGCGGCACATGCGCAGCTGCCTCGGCTCCAACGCCGGGTCGCACCGCACCTCGTGGTGGAGGTGAGCCACGCCGGGGTCCGGGCTGCGGAACACGGCTAGCCCGCCACGGCACCGCCGCCGGCACGAGCCGCCACCACCTTGCCGAACAAGTCGACGTCCTCGAGTCCCCAGCCCGTAATTGATGTGTCGAAACCGCCGGCACGGGCCAGGTCGGCGCGATGCAGGCAGGCGATGCCGTAGCCGAACGCGCGCCACATTCCGGCGCGATCGGAGAAGTCGAAGGGGTCGTCGTCGTGGCGGCCGTCGCCGTCGTCGCTCGTGGCGAGCGGCCGCCCCCAGAGTGGACGATGCGCGGATCGTACTGGCTGAAGATGACTGGGAAGTAGACTTGGCCAACCCTCCCGTCGTCGTTGGCGCTGCCGGTGGTGGATCGACGCGACCGGCGTTGTCCCGGCAGCGCTGCAGGGCGTCGGCTGTGAAGGCCAGGTCAACGTCGCAGAAGAAGAGGAGGGCATCACCGGGAAACTGCGACGACCCCACCTCCAGAGCCAGGCCTCGCGAAAAAGGCCCGGTCACGCTCAGCACCTCTATCTCCGCCTTCGGGTAGCGCCGGCGTACTCCTCTACCATGCCTCGGGTCTTCCCACCGCGTCCCGTCGCCGCCGCCGCCGTCGTCGCTCGAAGGGCGAAACAGCAGCAGCACCAGCTTGATGTTCTGCGGGCGAGCCAGGCACACGCGCTCAAAGTTCTCCATGAACCTGACAAACGCCTTGTACCGCCCGGCCAGCGGCACCAGCATGTGGATCCTCTCCCGGCTGGGCCCGGCGGCCGCCAGCACCGCCTCAACGGGGTGCGGCCAACGGCGCGAAGAGCCCGAGCGAGTTCGATAGCTTCACCGCGAGCAACGAACCGTCGCCGGCATTACCGCCGGCGNTACCGCCGCCGTCGGCCGAAGCGGCGGCAGCTGCGGCGGCGGCGCTAGCGTCCACGGCCGCGGCGAACTCGGCGGCTTGCATCTCGCGCTCCTCGGCGAATTCGGCGCGGCCGAACGTCTGCTGCAGGTAGGCGTGGCGGCGCACCGGCACGGCGGCGCGCTTGCCCTCGCTGCGGCGGTACGTCATGAGGACGTCCAGCACGTAGTCGGCGCCGTGCAGCGGGTTGACGCGCGCGTAGCCGTACAGGATCTCGCGGAAATCGATGGCTCGCCGGCGCGCCCTAGCGCGGGCGTCGATCATTTCCATGAGCTGGGCCACGACGGTGCCGTCAAGCGCCGAGCGGAGGGCGCCGCGCTCAGGGCTTGGCGGGGCCCTGGGCGCCGGCGCGCGCCGACCACAGGTGCGTGCCGGTGAAGAAGTCCCACTCGAGCACGTGCTGGCGTCGCGCGGGTGGAAGCGCATGAAGGAGGGCGAGGCGCCAAGGCGCCGGTCCTCTGACGACACGTCCAAGGCGGCGCTGGCTTCGTCGTCGCCGCCGTTATCGAGCAGCTGCTGAGCCTCCGTCTGCAGGTGCCAGCGGATAAGAGCGTCGGGAAGATAAAATAAGAACGTTTTAATGAATACAAACTCAACGCGCCTCTCTCCGCCGTGCTTTCAGCGTCGTACCGCGTGAAGCGTGCCGTGCCGTCTGATGTTACGCGCTCCACGCACTGGCAGCTTCAGGAACTGATTTTTTTACATTTTATTTATCTCGACAAAAACTGAAGACAGCTCTGTGATAAATGATGAAATTACTGAAATGCAGCCCCTCTGAAATAAATAGATTCAGGGAGTGAACTGAAGAAACTGAATTTACTATTAATCGAAAACAGCCCTAATACGGCAAGGTCCTCATTTAACGCGGTAGATGCGTTCCTGAAAAGTGCTGCGCTGTGCGAAAAACGCGTTTTAACGAAATATTTCCGCTTAAATAACGATAAAGTTTGCCGATATACTACTACGCATATGCAGCGAGATGGCTGGGCAAATAACGGAGGGTACGCTACTGCTGTGCTGTATCATTCCGCGTACTGTATCACTGTACCGCTCAGCTGTGCAGCTCAAGAAAGTAGTTCATCGTCGACCACGAAGAAACCGCATTATAACGGTGCACGCGTTTCACGTGTTTCCTCGTGCAAGAGACGCGTTATAGACAAAACGCGTTGTGTGAACACCACACGTTAAGCAAGGACTTACCGTGCGTATATTTTTGTTATATACATATACACATCTTCTTGGTTCTTTCGGTAAAGTCACGTAGAAGGGAAATAATAAAATAATAACAATAAAACATAATAAAATAATTCTCACGACGTTTCGGCCACAACGCAAGCAGCCGTCCTCAGGTGAAGAACAGGTCTGTCGGAAAGACAGGTCTGAATGAACACCACCACGCTTGGGAGCGTATATTTAAGCTTTATTATTTTATTACTTCCCTTCTACGTGACTTTACCGAAAGAACCAAGAAGATGAATCCCTGCAGTCACGAAAGCTTTAAATCGATACATATACACACATTAGGTGTCGTTTTTTTTAATAGATGTTACGACAATGGGTGCAACTTGGCACGTGCCGAAGACCGTACCCTCCACCCCGTCTCACCGCAGTCTGCAGGATCTGCCGGTGCAGCTCGATGGTCTTGTGGCGCAGCTCTTGGGCACGTGAAGCGAGCAGCAGCGAGTGCAGGCGGTACTGGTACGCGGGGCGCTTGTTGGGGTGCAGAGTGATGGCGCGGTGCAGTTTGCTCGCCGGCAGATCTTGGATGTAGCCGCGCTTGTTGCGTTCGTAGTGCTCGTAGAACAGCTGCTGCATCTGCGGTGGGAGGGCGAGATGGAGTAGACATGGCGGTGAGGGCGATGAGCAGAGGTCGCAAACGGGTTTTGATTCCTTACCCGTACCCGGCCGCACCAGGGTCGCAAACGGGTACCCGTACCCGGCCGTACCCGTACCCTACCCGTACCCGGCCGGGTACAGGTAGGGTACGGGTATCGGGTCACTGATTCCGACCTCTGGGATGAAGCCATGTTGCAGGCGCGGGTGGGTTGATTCTAGGAACTTGAATCATAAGTGACGGAGTTAATTTCGGGTAAAATCAATGAAAATGGGGTATGCCGATAGCATAAAAATGAGATGTGATAGAGCAAATCTGAGATCAGATTTGGAATCAGCACCCTGAAATTAGTCTAAAACAGCTGCAAAAGTCCAGGCCAGAATTTTTTTTTGTTGACCAGTGTTAATGGAGGCTCAAGCTCCCTCCTGTCCCATCCTCAGCCGACTTTCTGACCCTACAATCATCAGCTCCGTCTAGGCCAGTTCTGCTGCATCCATGCAGCTACCTCTGCCAGACAGTCTGTTAAGTTAAGCAGGCGAGAGCTGCAGCTGGGTTACCTGAGAAGGAGACATCTGGGTGTCATCGGCGTTACTGATGGCACTGAAACCCGTGCCTTCGGATGACAGTTCCCAAGCAGCCTAACGTAGGCACTGAATAAAAGGGGAGATAAGACTGACTGCTGAGGGATACCGTGAGGGGAGGGTCTAGAAGGGGACACATGGGGACCCAAGGCCATCTGCTGGGTCCTGTCCTGCAGAAAAGATCCAATCCACTGTTCGATGACTAACCATCGATGGCTATCCATCGAACAAAGACGTTCACTGCATCGCGCTCTTTTAGATGCGCTTCTGCGGTTGTCTGGAACGCTCTTCCTTTGTGATATTAGAAAGCCACTGCAGCTATGCGCTTTTAAATTACGAATGAGAACTCAATTCTTTCATTTGTTGTCCTTCCGCCGCACCTCCGATTGGCACGGTTGGTTAGGTACGGTGTAAAAGAAGCTCAACATACATAGAGAAAGAGTGAATACATATCTTTAGCTGAGCAAGGTTGTCAGAACTTGTGATGATGGGAGGACATTTTTAAGTTAAGTAATGTGTTTGGGAAAAAGGCAGAAAGATAAAGTGTTTGGACCTGTAGTGTAGTGGTTCAACACACTATGGATGAGATGAATTAATCTGGCTCATAGACCAAGTCCGAGAAGATGGGTGGCTCAGGCTAGAGGGCTGAGCTGGCACTGCTGAGACGCTAGGTTTGATTCCAGGTTTCAACTTTGTGTGATTAAACCGGGTTTAAATTTTTTTGTGAGCTGAGAAATCTCAACCTGGTCCACCCGATGACTGTACAAAAAAAGCCATTGCATAAAATTAATCTTTGCACTTAATACGGCTAGATTCCAGCTCTCGATATGAACATCAGGTGGGATCATGCAGCAAACATTTCTCTCAACGACAGGGCAAGTGGGAAAGTGCTGCCCCAAATATGTGGACCAGATGTCACCTCATTCTAGATTGAAACTCATTTCTACACTGCTTGTGTTTAGTGTGTTGTCCTTCCCACGCACATCCGATTAGCACGCTTGGCTATGTATAGTGCGAGTCAGGGGCGGTTTCTTCATTAGGGCGATTGGGCGACGCACCACCAATCTCAGCCGTTACTGTGCCTCTGGATATAGTCCAATCAGCGTCATGTCACGTTCTGTGGAGTACCGCCTCTTTTGGGCGATTTCACTCCGGCTGAGAATCGCCCCGAGTGTTCCCATAGACTTACATTCAAAGATGTTTTTTTTCGAACGGCGGGCGCTGCAATGCATTCTCTATGGCTTCCGGGAGGGCTCGCACTAACGTGCTTACGTCATCATACGTAAGCACGTTTCAGTCAACAAAATTATTTGTCGCTACCTAGTGGAATCTTTAATAAAAGAAACTGAGTGGATTGTAATAATAGTCAGTATAGAAACAAACAATATGTATTGTAAGAGTCACTTTATTTTTCATTAATATTAAAGAAGTGAAGTTGCCTTTACATGCTTAAGCTGTTAATTTATCCATTGCATGGGTGGCCCTTATACTAGCAATCATCCAGACATTTGCCCCCCTGAGAGATTTTGCAGGAGCCGCCACTGGTACGAGTTCAAAAACATACAAACTAACATACACCCGAAGGCTCTAATAAGTAGTAGCACTGCACTACGAATCCAGAAATCTGGGTTCCATTCCGACCATGGCTCACAGTTGCACGTGAACCGGTCTCAACATGTTCATTGCCCGCAACACCATCGGCACGTCACGGCACGGCTTCTCTGCAGCGGGAAAACATGCTGGGATCTTTCGATTTAAAGCTTTCGTGACTGCAGGGATTCATCTTCTTGGTTCTTTCGGTAAAGTCACGTAGAAGGGAAGTAATAAAATAATTAAAATAAAACATAATAAAACATTTCGCAAGCAGAATTTTATTATTTTTATTTTTATTATTTATTATTTCCCTTCTACGTGACTTTACCGAAAGAACCAAGAAGATGCTGGGATCTCCCGAGGCCGTGCAAGGCGCAGCTGGTATTGTGCGAGCGTAAAAGTGGAATTGTCATCTCGGCACCGCCAGACACATTCCCACATTTTGCAAGCAGATTTTTTGGCCAGACAGCGAGGGCATGGGCCCAAACCACTGCTGCCACACCCGCAGCCGCTGTTGCTTCCAACTTGGAAGAGACAGTGGCGCTTTTTTGGAAAGCATCTGGATCATGATCATTGCCAGGAAAAACCTCTGGTGACAAATGCCTCGTTATGAAACCGACTTCTTATGCATGGGGGAAACTTGGGCTCAGTATCGTGTGTCGGTCAAACTGCCAAAATATATTTTTAGGCGAAAAGAAAACAAATCTAGGCGCAGAGTATCGGCGTATCAGGCAGTTGTCTTTCTGTACAGTTGGACATTTGTTAGACAAAGGATCGATGAATATTGCCAGAAAACCCCCGGCGTCAAATGCCCCATTCCGAAACAGACTTCTTATGCATGGCGAAACTTGAGATTGCTATCATGTGTGGGTCAAACTGCCAANTTTTTTTTTCGGCGAAAGAAAGATAATCTACGCGTACAGTATCGACATTGTCGGGCAGATGTCCTTCTGCACAGACAATGGAGAAGAAATGGATTCATCAAATTCTTTAGTGTTTTTGTTTGGGTCAGACGGTGTCGGTACGATGTCAATTTAAGCTGTGGCCAGCCGATACGGCCAGGTTGTCAACCCGGACACATTTACCAACTTGCTTTTTTGTTTCGCTTTTGGAAAGCGAAGGGGAAGTTTTAGTACCACGTTTCGCTGAAGAGTACACCCAGAATGGTCAGGTAGGGTAGCCAGAGCTCACATCGAGTGAATGCACTTCCTAATCCGGGTCCCTCAAGTAGGTGGCCTTGAAGACATAAAAAAAACCACGCAGTTACAAAAATTTCGAATTTGCTCACTTTTGTGAAATGCCGGTTTGCTGTAAGAATACAAATCAATTGGCACATGACCCATCTGCCAACTTGATGTGTTTGTCTTTGTTTGCTTTTTGTGTCTAGTTTGTTGTCCTTCCCGGCACCCCAATTTGCAGAGGTTGGCCACATACGGTGCGAAATAAGTTCAACATACAGACACACATACGTTAGATGGTGGAGGGATTATCGCTCTCATTGACATTACAATGCACAAGCTAGCCAAAATAAACCAAGTATAAAGATATGCTTGGTTCTTTCGGTAAAGTCACGTAGAAGGGAAACAATAAAATAAAAAATATAAAACAATAAAAAAGAACCAAGAATATGAATCCCTGCAGTCACGAAAGCTTTAAATAAAAATTAAATTATAAACTGTTTACATTCCTCGAGTGTTTAACATGACTGTGGAATACACCCCTGAGTTTTGGTTCTATGTCANCCCCTACCCCTTTAAACAATTTCATGTTTACGGTGAGCTCAAGCAGTAGAATTTCACCTAAAGAACTTACTGATCTCGTCGCATAATTCATCGCGCAAACTATGGATGTTCAACTTCTTTCGCACGTATGTAGCCGGTCAGCCACGCAGCGGCTTTTGGCTNACCATCGAACAGAGACGTGGTCATCGCATCGCGTGCTTTCATGCGCGCTTCTGCGGCCTCCTGGAAATCTCTTCCTTCCCACATTAGGAAGCCACTGGAGCTATGCACTTTTAAATATAGATTGACAATCTAATTTCTTTAGAACTGCTTTGTGTTCAATTTTGTTAGCACGGTTGACTACGTACGGGTGCAAAAGAATTTCAACAAACACATAGTTTTGTCCGGGTTCTCAAGATTTTTTTTTTACCAAGGACAAAAACTAAATCCGCACAATAAAACCGGTCCAGTGTTGCTTGTGTTGAGCCAACGCCGCTGAAATGACGCCGTGCGGCCGATGGGTGCGAAAGAAATTCGACGTACATACATATACAGTACATACGGGGAGCAAAGGATAAAATCTTTCAAGTGTGGCCATGGAAGGCGAAGCAGGCACCATCCCAAGTGGGGCACCGCTGGCATGCGCTGTCAGGAACGCGCTGGCAGATTTAACGCGTTTCGGCGAGAGGCTACATTTTTTGCCAGCAGTCGAGGTGTCGGGCGCCTCGGCGCGCGCCAGTGGGCGTCAGTAGTCGAGGAGTATAATCGTAAAGTGTGTATCTTGGTGGTGGTTTTTTTTGTACACGTCGGTAAAGTGTGTCAGGGTGGAAGGGACGGCATGGTGGTGCGCGCACTGCACTATGAACCCAGCGGCCGAGTTTGATTCCTGGCCACGGCTAACATCAGTGGTGAATGATGTCTGATATCTGAACCGGTCATCAACCCGCACCGACCAGCTTTAGTGAAGGATGCCAGGCAACCACTACGATCCATACGACCAGTGCCGGGTAAGGGGGGGGGAGGCTCCAACTAGCAGTGGATTGACCATGTCTGATGATGTCAACAAATCTGGACTATAGTTGGAATAGAATAAATGATTGCTTCCACGTTTTTGTTCACTAAGGAGGAATGCACACAAAGTACAATGGTGTTTAGACGCACGCAGACAAACTGGCTTTCATCTCCGCTGTGATGGCGATCAGGCATTATGATTCGCGTATGCATTAAACCAATGAGTTATTCCATAAATAATCCATATTTTTCTAAAACCACTTTCGAAGTGGCACCATATGTGGCACCACGTGTGGAACTATTCGGCTGATGCTGAAATGTTTGAGGTTGTTAAACTTGTGGATCTGCCCATGTAAGCTCGTCAGCGCAAGATAACGGAGATTCAAACGAACAGACAAAAGTACATCTCTCTTCATTAACAAACAAAAAACCCAAGTATTTATTTATCTCTCATCCATCAGCCTGTTTGGGCCTTCCGGAGTCATGTTTCATGACAAACATTTCTTTACGAATAAAAAACGTGGACTGGTTTCGACCCCATCTGGGTCTCATCAGCAATGTCCATCAAATTAATGCTATTACATTGCCAGATGTTATTGGCAGGAGCAAAACCATCGAGACTAGGGGGCCTTGCCGAGCACGAAAATTTAGAGCGTAGTTCTATTCAGCTTATACGCATGTAACAATAGTAATAAAAAAATGTCATGCTTTGTTATTCCATTGCTGGAGGAAGGCCTACCGACGCCGTGTCGGGTCAGGCTAGAGTCTGGATGGCGAGTATTCTTATTGCTAAGTGTGGAGCTGGTGTTTGATTGGCTAGCATGTTACACCCCAAAAAACAGTTCACCCTTCTGTCGCCGATTCTCACTCGGTAACTCATTCACTCACCTACTCACCCACCCATCTATTCGCTTATTAAAATATCCAACTCAACAAAGCACTCATCCACTCAAGCACTCACCCACTCACTCAACCACCCACTCATTTCAACTACTCACTTCACCCAATCGTACACTTACCCACCCACTCACGTATTCTCCCACCCACCTACCCACTTTACTCACAGATTCACTCACCCACCAACCATCCAAGTATTTACTTACCCATCCATTCAGTCACCCACCCAGCAAATCACTCAACCACAAACTCACCATTTCGCACCCGCTCACCCAACTCACTCACCTCATAGGACCACACGCACTGCGTGTCGGCGAACCTCCGCACGCACCGCCCCACCTCCACGTCCTCGTGCCCCGTGTGCATCTCGCGCAGGCACGGCCCCACGTTGGGCGCCAGCCTCCTAAGCGCCTCCCGCTGAACACCATTCCCGGGCCACCCATGCAGAAGTTCTCGCCGGGCTCCAGCGCCAGCTTGCCCAGCTCCTCGGTGGTGCCCAGCCCCGTCTGGCCCAGGTAGTGCGGCTCGCTGCTGTTGAGGCGGCGCAGGAACTGCTCGAGGCGATCCCGCGAATGTAGGCGTCGTCGTCGGCGCGAACGAACCACTCGAATTGGTCCAGGTAGTGGTCGTGCATGTACTGCGTGCGCGCGAGAGACACACAAAGACAAAGATCCTCGCCCGCCCCCCGTAACCTTAACAGACTTAGGGGGAAAGTGCTGTCAGCGAATAGCACCTATGAAGGCCGGCACGGCACACGAGGGGGTGGGTCGTCAGCACTACACCCGCCGGCCGCCTTCATCTCCCCGGCACTGAATGTTTGCACACCCACACCAGGTACCCATTCAAGCTGAGTCGACCTAGGGGAGGTCTAGCACCGGTGCATATTCGCCGCCAATGTTATTGATTGGGTCGCGAGCGGGAAAGCTAAGTTAAAGAGTTTAACAGATATTAACTCCTTGCATGGTATGCAGGAGGTCGTGGGTTCAATCCTGACCCTGACGTCTGCTGTATATGTGGATTTTGCATATCTCTCTCTTTCATTGTGGCCGCGTGGATTTTTCTCCGGGTCCTCTGGTTTTTACTTCCACATTTAGAAATTATCACCATTCCTTAAGACTCCTGGGTAGGCTAGACCATCTACGACTCACGATATGTTTGACTTACGATGGGTCGTCGTAACGCATCTCCATCGTAAGTAGAGGACTACCTGTATTTGGCTGCTGCTATACATTTACACGTGATG
The DNA here is from genome assembly GCA_018977245.1 of Lethenteron camtschaticum. Taxonomy (NCBI): domain Eukaryota; kingdom Metazoa; phylum Chordata; class Hyperoartia; order Petromyzontiformes; family Petromyzontidae; genus Lethenteron; species Lethenteron camtschaticum. The sequence goes on from MU249632.1 coordinate 4,650,097, forward strand.
ACAAGCCCACTTGGTTGAGCAGCTATCATTTCTGATGGCCAGGTCGCTTCTGAAAAACAACTACATTGTTGTATGATCATACCTGTCAACCCATACGGTTTACCCCGTATTCTTGTACGGGGGAAATTGCGTTTTCAGATCCATACGGCGCACAGCCGTTTCAATACGGGCTACATGTTTGTGTCTATTTGTTTGTGTTTCTCCCTTGTGATGGTGACTTTGTATGATACACGTTGAGATTTGTAAGGAGCACGGGGTAATGGTCTGGTCTTGATTTAAAGCTTTCGTGACTGCAGGAATCCATACTCTTTAGTTATTTCGGTAAAGTCGCGTAGGTAGAACACAAAATAAATCCCCACGTTTCGATCGCAACACAAGCGGTCGTCCTCAAGCGGAAACAATACAATCCAGCAGTGGAAACCGTATGCCACTCATTTCCCAACGTCTTGTCTCTTCTCACAATTCAAGTACCTAGAATCAACCCACCCGCGCTGCAACATGGCTTCATCCCAGAGGTCGCAATCGGGTACCCGTACCCTACTCGATACCCGGCCGGGTACGGGTAGCCGGGTATCGGTAGGGTACGGGTACCCGTTTGCGACCCTGGTGCGGCCGGGTACGGGTAAGGAATCAAAACCCGTTTGCGACCTCTGAGAGGCACTGATAAGAGAGAGGGGGGGGGGGGTCAACAGTCGTGGTGTTATTCTGGTCTAACCACCGCGTCTGCGACCACCACCACCACCACCCTCCTGCATACGTACTTCAGCATCATGAACGACTTCTTCTGCGGCGGGTAGACGTCGTCCACGCCGGGCAGCGCCACCAGCGGCAGCGGCAGCTCGGTGCTGGATCCTCGCTGGTGAAGAAGTCAACGCGGCCGGCACAGTGGGGCCCAAGTTCGAAGGCGGCCCAGGCGCGAGTGGACAGGTACTTGTGCGCCGTGATGACCCCGACGTAGACGAAGCTGCGGGTCCGCCCCCCCCACTCCGCTCCCCCAGGCGGAGGAGACGCAATGGNAAAGAGATGCAACGAGAATCGACNCCCGCTTCTCCCGCGCGAGCTCCGCCTCGCCGAGCCGCCGCCACCAGCAGGCCCGAGACGCCTGCCGCCACGCCGGCTCGCTGCGCTGACCCCGAGAGCCAAGTGGCTGCCGAGAATCCGAGCGCGAACCCGGCCAGGCGCTCAGGAAAGCCCGTAGGCCCGCGGACATGGGGCCTTCATCGCTGATGTGTTTCTTCTCCCGCGCCTGCTCGTTGTATCGTTGTTTGTGTTGTTGTGTGGATGTCACGGGCTGTTAGAGGCTCACGCATCACGTATCGGGCGTGTGGATGCGTTGTTTCCGTGAGCCGCTGGTGGTTGCCGCCTCGGCCGCTGCTGCTGCTGCCGCTACTCCATAGCGGGCGTTTGCAGGAGCTCGATTCGATTCCAGCGAAGTCGATTCCCCATTTGTTGGTGATTACGGGAAATCGATTCTAAACGTACGTGGATGATATTGATGCATCTTCTTGGTTCTTTCGGTGAAGTCACGTGGAAGGGAAATAATAAAAAAAATTAACCCGTAAAAACTAAGTTTTTCACTATAAATCCTTTATATGCCCACATTGGTCTTTGAAACGGGCGGCTAGAGTCCTCTCGTCCTCTGGCTTGAGATGGCTGCCACCTATGGGTCAGATGATTGTCTGCAGCATTAAGCAATTGGTAAATAAATATAAAAGAATTCCCCTAAACATTGTAAAATTTGGAAAAAAAATTCACGAAAATAAATTGTCACGCACAACGAGTCTGTGTGCAAAATGTCAGCTCGATTGGATCACGGGAAGTGGGTTAAAAAACGAGCTAAAGATTTGCACGGTCGTAAGCAAGCAAGCAAGTGAACTTAATATAAAGGATTTAAAAGAATAAATTTACATAATAAAATAATTTTTATTTAATAAAATAATTTTTATTTTATTATTTCCCTTCTACGTGACTTTACCGAAAGAACCAAGAAGATGAATCCCTGCAGTCACGAAAGCTTTAAATCGATATTGATGCAGTTTATATTTTATTTTTTTACGTGGTGGTTTGGCTGCAGCAGCTCCTTACTATTACAATTTCCCTCCCTTTATTACTGCTAATCATACTTCCTTCTTTTATCACTGCTAATCCTACATAATACACGAGCATAATATGACTTTGAGACCCCCCCCACCACCTAAACATTCCACAAGTAGTGACTAATCCCATATCTGCATTTACCATAAATATGCTAAATTCCTCTGTTGATATTTAAATTCCTTTGTCAAGGCGCTCTCCTCCTCCTACCCAGCTTAAATATACGCTGCCAAGCTTGGCGGTGTTCATTGGGACGCTGTCTTTCCGACAGCCCTGTTCTTCACCTGAGGACGGCTGCTTGCGTTGTGGCCGAAACGTCGTGAGAATTGTATTTAATGTTTTATTTTTATTATTTTATTATTTCCCTTCTACGTGACTTTTAATCGATTAATTCGGATTCACGTCGGACTCTGCGGTTGCGTAATCGGCCGGTCGCTTCGATCTCCAGGCGCGGCAGCTGAAACAATGACACAAGTTTCCTAGACCCCACCACACCGCAACGGCCTCTATCTCTCCCCTCCCTCCCTCCCTCCCTCCCTCCCTCCCTCCCTCCTCCCTCCCTNCCTCCCTCCTCCTCCTCCCTCCCTCCCTCCCTCCTCCCTCCCTCCTCCCTCCCTCCTCCTCCCTCCCTCCCCAGTCACACGCCAGGTTGTGTGTGGGGGTAAAGTGTGGGTATACACTTGCCCCAAAAGTCTGTTAAGGCTATACGGGGTTCTTTGTGTGTGCATGCGTGTCTGTTGAACTTCTTTCGCACCGTACGTAGCACAACCGTGCCCATCGGAGGTGCGGATAACGTCCAACTATTCTAAGACGTACATACGGCCGGAGTGGAAGAGTAGGCCAAATACCCTCTAGTAGATGCCTTCTGCTCGCAGTGAAGCGAGCAATTGCAGGGCTGCACCTTTGCCTCGACAGCGACACGGCCGCTTGTTGCAGAGTCCGCGGTTAGCATCCAGCGGCCGCCCAGATAAATACTGCGAGAGTTATAACAGCAACAATAATGATCTAGATTCGAAGCTTTCGTGACTGCAGGAATTACTCTTGGTTCTTTCGCTAAAGTCACGTAGGAAATAAAATCAAATAATAATAGAATACGACGTTTCGATTGCGACGCAAGCAACATCATCAGGTAAGAATGAATGATAAAACACAGACACATGGGCAGACACACATGCAGAGAGAGACACACACAATGTGTCTTTGTGTGTGTCTCTCTGCATGTGTCTGATATTATTTGATTTGATTACCGAAATAACCAAAGAACAATAATCATAATACAGAATCAGAACATTTATTTATACTGGAGGAATACTAACCCTTAATGTACTAATTAATTATTTTGCCGGGTAAGGCCCACTGAGCTATAGAGCTATTTCTCAGAAGCGACCTGGCCACAAATGATAGCCAAACGAAGTGTGGCTCCCATCGTGTGGACATTCATTAAGCAGCCAAATACTCTAAACGTGATAATTGGTTTTTTACCCTTCTATCTGCAACAAAACTGACACCTTTTTTTTACAAGCAGTCATGTTTTCATAGACCACAATACCTGCAGCCATAATGCAAATAAAAAACACAACTCTGATAATGTGTGCACTGTCCTTGAAGTTGATTGGTCCACACCCGAGACAGCTTTCAATAGAGCCTAGTCTCACATGGTGTTGGACCAGATGACGCCAAAAGGCGCACAACTCAAAGACAATGCACCATCAGAGTGTGAGAGCTCGGGTAAGTATTTACACCATTGGAACGTTGATTCTAAATGCGGAGAGGGGGACAAATCCCGGTGGGCCGGGAGCAACATCCACGCTTCGCAGGGCACGTTAAAGATCCCGTGACGGGACAGCCTTTAAGGGAACGGATCCAGTGAACAGCTGGTAGGTTGAAAAGCAGCAAATAAAGAGATGAAGTTCTGCAGTTGAAATTGCGGGAAACTCCGTAAAAATGTTGGTCTCGAACTTAGCTGGATGCAAGTAGGAAAGAGAGGGAACAGACAGTAATTTGGACCGGATAATGGAAATTTTATCGTGAAATAAGTATAACCCGTAAAACAAAGTTTTTCACTATAAATCCTTTATATGCGTGGCAGCGAAGTTAATATAAAGGATTTAAAAATATATTCGCCTGTGGAGGACGCGGGGATCGATCCCGCGACCTTTGGCATGGGAAGCGAGGGCTACCAACTGCGCTACTCCGCCACGGCCTGTGGAGGGGTTACGCTCTGGGCTCTTACTGTGACGTTCAGCCAAGCGATGAATGAGTTCTATTTGAATATATGTAAAAATTTTTTTTGCCTAAAAAGTCTACAATTTTGGGAATTTTTTTTCACGAACATTAATTGTCTGGCACAACGAGTCTGTGTGGAAAATGTCAGCTCGATTGGATCACGGGAATGGGTTAAAAAACGACGAAAGATTTGCACGGTCGTAAGCAAGCAAGCACGCAAGCAAGCAAGCATGCGAACTTAATATAAAGGATTTAAAAATGTTGAATTCTGGTACAGAAATCAGCGGAGGAGTGGGGGTTACATTTGGTTCCTTATTCAAAAGTTGACTGATACAGGAAAACAAGGTCAGAGTATTGTTATCACTATTTGCAATGCGACCAGCAATGTAGGAGGATTTAGCCCATGCAATGTTGTTACGTGAAGTAAGAAGCTGTTCTTTAAATATTTTGTAACGAATAGTGAGGCCGGACTTCCTCCAAGTACGTTCTGTTTACGACAGTACATTTTTGCGCCATCAATTCTGCATGTGCCATGGCGAAGGGTGATAGGAAGATGTCCAAAGGGTTTGGAGGGGAGCCAAATGATCCAGGATCTCTGACAGAACATAGTTTTATAATTGAGTAGCTTCTTCAGCGGGAAGCTGACAGTCGTCAGCGAGTGGAGAACTCGATAGGACGTTTGCTAAATGAAATTTGATGTTCAATAGAAGGACCAGGAGGGGGCAGGGATATATCAAAGAGGACCACGGAGTGGTCTGAGATTTCTGGATCCATCGCAGTCAGTTCAGATAGTGAAAGCCAAGAGAACAAACCAAATCTAAAATATGTTCACCAGACTGGAAACAGAATAATGGACAATGTAGAACCCAACGAACAACATGAGAAAGCTAGAATTAGAAATGGTTAACGACCTTTGAATACAACAACGAAAAGACACGTGGATATCAATCAGAATTATGCCTGGCCTTTGTAGACAATGAAACAAGGTTTCATTCAGTTCAAATTCATGGAGTCATCAAACCACTGACAAACAGAAGCTAAAATAAAGAAATATAAATCTAAAAACTAAAGTGACAAATAAGAAAAGCAAATTCAAACACTGCGGCTGCAAAGTGAAGGTTCGTTGAAGGGAGGTCTTGTCAAGGCCTGTGGGCCTGGACCTCTGAGTAGACCGTACTGGGCCCATTAGGCTCCGTGGATTCTCTGGGAGCTCCGGTGAAACGGTCAGTGGTCACCTCGGCGTACACCACCCCTTCGTCCTGGACCCTCGAGTCTGGAAATGACACGGTCAAGCGTGACAAATAAAGATTTCTGATTTGTGAAGTCACTTCACAGACATGTCACATTCCCCCCCCCCCCCCACATCTCTCACGTGAACACCTGGTAAATTACGCGCTTTGCTGCCAAGGTTCATCTCTTAGCATGCTGATCTCTTCAATGAGCATAACCCGCCACGCAAACTCCGGTCATCCTTGCAGCAGCTGCGTTTGGCTAACCATCGAACAAAGACGGTCACTGCACTTTTCAGATGCGCTTCTGCGGCCGTCTGCATGCTCTTCCTTCCAATATTAGGGAACCAATGGAACTATACAGTTTTAAATCTAGATTAAAACGTATTTCTTAGACCTGCTTTTGTGTTTAGTGTGTTGCCCCTCTCCGCACCTCCGATTAGCACGGTTGGCTACGTACATGCAAAAGAAGTCAACATACATACAACATCAGTGCCCACAGGAGCCCCCCAGAGAATAGCGAGAGGGCGAGGCGTAACGACCGTGGAACGCCAAGATGGAACCCATCTCTGTGAAGTTCCGGGCCCTCTCGTGACGCACGGTACCTGTGACGGTGGCGTACGTGGTGCTGTTTGTCGAGACGGGGCGAGGAATGGACGAAGATGGCATCATTTCAAGATTGGCGTACACACACTGATCTCCATCCGATTTCCCGCCACCTCCTTATCTGCACCCTCCAGGGAGGGAGAGGATGAAGGGGATGGAGAGAGAGGTGAGTGGGATGTTTCGCAGTGTCGTTTGTGTTGTTTGGGACAAACGATGGAAATGTTTACATTTGGAACCGGAATCACGATCATGGAAGTACGGGTGTCTCACGCGTAATGCACGATATGCGCTCCTGAAAACAGCGCGTAAATGGAATCGTGCTCTGCGAAGCCTGTTTTTCCATAGATACTTATGATGGGATGGAGGGGGGTGTGCGTTATTGAATAAAAATAAAGTATTTCATTTCATTTAACGCTGGATTTACAAAAATGCGTACAAATGTAACGCTAATTTATTAAATTACAAAACAATACTTCATAAGGAGTTTAATAAACTATATATTTAAGATTATAAATCTTACTTGCAAAGATTACTTAATAATGGGTAACTTCTGGGATTCGTCAACGATTTCGTAGTGCAAACAAAGGCCAGCAGTAGATCATGGAAGGCTATGCCCAGCCCGTGACACTGTGACGCTGCCATGGCGAGGTGACACCGTCAGAAATATATTTGTTATTTTACTTTTCAATTTTAATCGTGGAATTTCTTTTTTGCGGAGCAGAGTGGAAGCGTACGAAGTGTGTCCCTAAAACAAGTATAACCCGTAAAAACAAAGTTTTTCACTATAAATCCTTTATATGCGTGGCGGCTAGAGTCCTCTCGTCCTCTGGCTTGAGATGGCTGCCACCTATGGGTCAGATGATTGCATGCAGCATTAAGCAATTGGTAATTAAATCTAATATTTTTGTCCTAAAAAGTGTAATATTTTGGAAAAAACAATTTCACGAACATTAATTGTCACGCACAACGAGTCTGTGTGGAAAATGTCAGCTCGATTGGATCACGGGAAGTGGGTTAAAAACGACCTAAAGATTTGCACGGTCGTAAGCAAGCAAGCGAACTTAATATAAAGGATTTAAAAACTGCGAATTTGCGCTTTCGGGGGTAGTGGTGGGTGGCGTTACGTGAGGGATGCCTGTGTAGAGTTCTGCATAAGAAAACTATTTCAATGGGATTGTTTTAGTGCTCATTAGAGCCAAACCATGCACGAATACTTGGGGTTGTGAACTGTAATTCCTAATTAGGTACCCTCGTGTTCGATCGTGTACGTCAAATGCGAATTTTCGACTACGTAAGTCATCGTGAGAGATACGTTCCAGAGAGGCTCGTGAATAGCAAATTTTGCGGATGATATTGGCCATAAAAACCTATAGTTTTAGTGAATTGCCTTAAATACATAAATAAGCTATTGGATACATGGAAATGATCGTAACACAAAACAATGAAAATGTATTATAATAAACATGAAGTGAATAAAAAATAACATTAAGTATTAAATTATAGTTTATAAATGCACTAAACTTATCTCATCACTTTCTCACGTCACATTCTCTCTCATTACTTTAACGCATCACTTTGTTTCTCTTTCTCGATGCAGGGGACGCGTAGAGTTTCAAATGCCATTCGCGGATAGCCAAAATCTCCGATAGCAGGTTCGTGAATTTGACAGAGCCAATCAAATGTTGTGGGGAAATTCGTTAATTTGATTCGGGTTGGCAGCAAACCAGGATGGTGAAAAACCAGGAAAAAAAATATGTTGATAATTCTGTACGTTTCTTTCAGATTATCCAGCATCAATGAGGTGGTTCACAAACAGCAGCTTTGGCCTCGTGCGAATTAGCCTCCTGATCTGGGTCCATAAGTCGAAGGCGCCCCAAAGGACAGTCGTTCACGTGACCCAAATGAACAATGAGAGAGGGTTACTGGTTGGTTGGTCGCGATTGGCAGGTTATATTAATTTAGTAAGGTGAATTTCTTCTAGCAATTTGGTGGAAAAAAAAATGGTCTCCTTAATGACATTGAGGTGTTCTGCTTTGGTAATAAGTTAAGTGTCCATTGGTTAATAGAGTTCGTTCGTTGGTAAAAGTTAAAATTGGAGTGAATTGCTCATTGATTGGTTGCAATTGGCAGGTTAGATTACACGGAGCCACCCGGAAAGTTTTTTTATTGTGTCTATGTATGTTGAACTCTTCGTCCGTACGTAGCCATATCACAGTTTAGTGTGATATGATACGAATTATGGTGGTATATGGTATACAGTACAGACGGTCTCCGGTTTACGACGATCCACAATTAACACCGTTTATATAACGCCAATGTGGATGGATTTATGACGCAGAAACTCTATTTACGACGCACATTCCCATACGACTCATGTGAACGGAGCTGGTCTGGTTCCCAACGCGACTCGGCGTGGAGCTTTATTATTCTCGAGTATTTGTGATGTTTCTGTCTACAGGAAAATAGGGTCGATTGAGGACGATCCTATTTGCACGGGGTTTCAAGGAACGCATTGAAACGTCGTAAAAGCGGGGACCGCCTGTATGCGATAGCACAGCCGCACATGGAGTGTGGAGGCGTGACGTCAGTGCGCAGGAACCCGGTTCAACACTGTGACGTCACCACGCAGATATTCCGGTGACATCACGACCATGCACACGCACTTGGAGTGCGGCACCAAGGCAGACAGGAATCCACCCAGGTCATCAATCCAGAATAGTTTTGTTTTTTAATGTAGTACGAGTATGATGATAGTTTGTGGCAGGAAAGTGTTGTAAACGTAACCTTGAATATCCGTTTGAGACGGGTGGGGTACAATCACGAGACGGATTAATGGGAGACCTAAAACAGATGTGTAGAGACACAACTGATGGGATACCATGCAACGGAGCTTAGAGATTGTCATATGTGTAACATATGTGTAGCTTTGGCAAGATCTGGATGATGGAAGCATGTTATAGTGAGGTAGTAATAATAATGATTTTTTTATATAACCCCCTTTACATCAGAATGTCTCAGAGTGCATTAAATTGCATCTCATCTCAAACATGTGAAAGGGCACCCCAGTGGTAGCTCTCTGTGTAGGCACAAGGTGACCCAGCACCTGGCCTGCTAACTTGGTCTGCCAGTAGGGGCGATGATCGCTATGTACAATCCAATTGAGTAACCTGTAATGCAGACCGAACACGTGCTATGGTTATTACACCGGCAGCAATAACCAGGGCGGCCGTGGGGATCAAACTGCAAACCTCACCAACGAGCGACGAATTTGCTACCGGTAGGCCATGGCCCCGCCCCCCACCCCTCATGTCGTGCAATTAACGCCATGTGGCCATGGTGAGAGACAAATAAAGAGAGGCAACCAGAGCAATGTTTTTTCAGTGCCTTATGCACATCCATTATGAACCCACCTGCCATCTCATTCCTCTTCTTCACGATGATCACGGCTATGAAGATTAGGAGCAATATGACTCCAGCCACTACTATCCCTCCCAGCACGAGTTCATTAACTCCAGTGACTGGCTGAGTATTAGGATTCGAACTCGGCTTCACTGTGTGCAGGGTCTGCGATGGTTTTTCCGTTGGATATCTGGTATCATGAGAGTGCACTGGTGTGAGAATAAAACATCGCAAAATTAGTCGAAGGATATTCAACTTTTATACATGCTATACTTGCCTGTAACATACATCCATACAGTTTTTATTTATAGAGCATATACAAGTTGGGAGCAAGAGGGACATTATTATCCTTCCCCCGCTCTGTGATCAGCATGGTTGGCTACATACGGTGCAAAAGAAGGTCAATATATTAATAGCAGAGGTTACAGGGTTGCAGAAGGTCATTCAGACTACAACCCAGTTATTGTTAAATGCTCAAAGGGGGTCCTAGCAATGTTGGAGGAGTTATGCAAAGCTGCATGGAATAGGGAATTGTTGCCACAGTACTGGAAGAAGGGAATTACAGAGGAAAGGGAAGGGAAGAAGTCCAGGTAACTAATTAACCAGAATGTTCATAATCAGAATCTTTATTTATCCTAGAGAAATCCGATCAGCTATGCAGCTCTTTTTTACAGATGTCCAGTAGAGGCGGGTCAGAAAGTTACAACAAACAATACAAACAATTTCATCATTGGACCTCCTTTGTCAGTACCAAAATATAATAATAGGGGTTTTCCCCTTTTTTCTGGCAACAAACTGGAACCTTTTAAAAGGATTCATGTCTGCATTAACCACAATACCTGCAGTAAATGCAAACAAAAAACACACGATGATAATATATGCATTTTCCTTGAAACTGGTCTGGACCAATCAGTTGCGGCAGCAGAAAAGAATGAGCAACCTCGACTGAGCATTGGTTGAATGTCGGCTTTAAAAAATGGCGTCTTCAAAATGGCGGTTCTGAAAAAATGGCGGCTCTGTAAAAATGGCGGCTTCCAAAATGGCGGCTCTGAAAAATGGCAGCTTAAAAAATCATTCGAGAGAAGCAGAGCAATGTGAGACCGAAGAGGTAGGATAAGAACCTGGCATTGGCCATTTTCTAGAGATTGGGGATGAGTGGTGTGGCTACATAGGAGAGAGTTGCAATTGTTGAGTTGGGATGTGACGAATTGACGGATAAGGATGTCGACAAGAGCGAGTGATGTTGTGCAGATTGAGGTATACGGTCCTGCAAAATGATCCTGTGATAAGAACACAAAACCTCATGGTCAATGACAACTCGGAGGTTTTACACACTCTGCCAGTGTAATGTCAAAGTTTCGAAGATTAACGTTCAAACTAGAGTCTACACTTTAATATGCACTCTGGTACTTTCTTAATGTAATCTTTATGAGTTTGTTCAGTTCCAGTAGAAAAGAGAGTAGAAAAAAGACAGTACAGAGCTGGTATATATGAGACAGTTGAAATTAATAGGCAGTGCAAAAAGGACTGAACAGAACACGACCAACACTCATACAGGATAGTCAGAGCAAAACAAGTGCACACAAATGAGACGTACGTGAATGAGACAGATAACTCAATCATACAAATGAGACTGTAGAACAGTGCAAACCAGACAGTGCAGAGCAAGACAGGGGAGCGGATCTTAGGGGCCGTCCATAAATGACGTCAGACCCCCCTCAAATATGACGTCACAAAGCTGTGCCCCCCCCCCCCCCCAAATATAAAACATGCTTCAAATCTTTAAACTATTGTCATTGTAGTGCGTATTTAATGTGGCGCTGCACTTTGATGTTGAAGGTGAAAACATTTATTAAAAAGTATATTTAATTAAGTAAACATGTTGTCTATATTTAAAGTTGCGCATTTTGATGTGACGTCACATTTATCAACCCCCCCCCCCTCGTCATACATAGTCACAAATGTCTGACCCCCCCCCCCCAGGTGCGTGACGTCATTTATGGACGGCCTCTTAGAGGGCCGGCTATGTAATGAACAGATAATGCATACGTGGATTTACTTGCTGACACAGCTAAATGCTTACAGAGAGGAGTTTAGCAGCTCAGTAAACAACTAAATGTTTGCTATCATTCACACTCATCAGCAAGCCTAATCCAGCTGTAGGCTCCCATGCAAAGCCTAGAATATAAGGGTTGCCCAGATGTACACGTAAAAAGGACAATACCTTTTGTGAAGACAGTGGTGACATCTGTAGTCGCTGTATGATTTGTCTCTGTCTCACACGATGTAACCTGTCGTGTGGGTGTCGGTGTATGTATAGGTGTGTGTAAATGTGCGTATGCATTATGTGTATGTAAATGTGTGTTGATATAAAATAAACGTTTAAATGAAACACACACACACCAGAAGCTAACATTGAGAGCATTGCCATTACAACACAATTGTCATGTAGAGACTTCAGCTTGCCATAGGAACGTGGAATTTCCACAATTTCTCAGGACTGCCTATGCATATGAACACCCACCAACACTGCTTTGGTACAGAGGCAATGCAACCTTACAACGACAATCGCTTTCAAAAGATAGCAGCGCTACACCAGGTTTTGTTTAACAGAGTGCATATCACAACTCAAGAGTATATTTAACCGATTCTGGCAAAGGACATTGTTACACGATAATCAGTTGTTTCTGAAACTTTTCACGACACTAAAGCCAGTAAAAGCAGCCTAAGCTGACTATCATTACTCATCACACGAATACACGCTGATTGTGAGTTACCGATTGAAGGAGGACTCAGAATCAGAATTTTAATTTACATTGGAGGAATCCGATGAGCTATGAAGATTGTTTTCACAGATGTCCAGACTGATTACCAGTCTACCATCTCATCCATCACATCCAAACTACGTTCAGCCACCATCGCACTGCACCACGCGTCTCCCTCTGCTTCTGGCCACACACTGCTCTCTTTGGAATTCCGTTCTCCCATCATCGACTCTCTTTACAAGCTCTCACAATAACAATAACTTTGTTCAATTCAAGAAACGTGCTACACTCATATCTGTAACGATGTTGGCAGTGCCAGATTAAGGTAGTGTGGGGCCTGTAGCATATGTTATGAAGGGGCCCTAAATAAAAAAAACACGGAAATATTAAGACACAACTTTTTTACTTCGATAGTAAAGTAATTGTATTTTGTTATACAGCCAGATAATGACAAATCGCTAACCTTAAATACCCAGTCGTTCATAAAAGTTGAAGGCAGTATAGTACTATAGTAATAGAGCAAGTTACATAATCACTGAACCGGAATTGAGACTTCGAAAGCATTTAAAGTGCGGGGCATTTGTAGCTACTGTTGCTACTGAGATAATCCGGCACTGGATGTTGGCACTGCTGTCCACTCGACTTTTTCAGCCTTTGGGCCCTTGGCTCAGCAACCGTGTGTAAATGACTAAACCTGGCACCCACATGTGACCTTGTAGGCAACTATAAAACAGATTAATTTACAAGTGCGATATTACGATTAATCAGCACATGCAAATGAGCTGGTGATGTTCACTGTGAACACAGAAATGCCTTTGAAATGAATGCGATGCCCATGATGCAACAGCAATGGTGTGTTACCCACAGCACGCCGATTTCGTTACCTCCTTGGGAAAAAGCTCCTTCTCTTGGCCCTTTATCCAGCACTCGCACACAAACATGGTCGTGCATCCACTGCTCCGCTCCTTGATCGCAAGTTGTTTAAAACTCCAACCAGATAACAAAGATTTCCCATCGTTGTCAACTATAATTTTCTTGATTCTCCAAGAGGATACAGCTTCACGAGGAACTCGTCAACCTATAAGGAAAGCATTTCTATTCAATTCAAAATCAAGTCCAACAAAGAACTCAGCTGGTGCAAAATCTGACTGCGACTTCCAGCCTTGAGGCCTTCAGGCGTGAGGCCCGTAGCACGCAATAAGTGGTACTGATGTTCACCTCATTGGGCTAATGAATGCACGGAATCATAACGGTGAACGAAGAGGAAACACGTGTACTTGACTTCGTAACTTTTAACATGGAAAATGATCGTTTAACGAATTTTCGCTTACCGAGTAATTTTCGCGGAACGTATCTCACTCGTTAAGCGAGACCTGCCTGTACTTGGCTTCACAGCACAGGCATGCACATTGCTGTTAATAGTCTGCTATGTACACTCTGGGTGCCTCCTTTCCTTCCACTTTATCAGTCTACCTTCAGGAGTTGCTCTCGGTATGCGCTGTGTTTTGCATTATTCTGGCTGTCGCCTGATGAGGCTGGTTGATGTACTTACCAGCGAAACGTCGTCCTCGATTGCACATTTAGTGGCTTTACTCTCCAACACACCGGTGTGCTGAGCTAGTAACGAATTGGCATGTTTTGTTGTTATGGCGGGTTTAACGTGTCAAACTGTGTTTTCGCGCTATGTCGCATCTCAGATGCCTTCAATTGTTTAGAGAGCGAGTCACTTTAATTTAGGTTTGTAAATTGTTTATCTTGAGCCCCACTTTGCAGCCTTTAATATTTTGTTAATTGATTCTGCCCTGTGGTTCGTTGCTATTGACGATGCCATGAAGGAATTAGAAGTGGTCAATATTTTCTCTACTTATATTTATTTCTGCCTCCTATTTTGGTAGAAACATCTTCAAATTATGCTGAGAAAATCTGCATGAGGAAGTTAGGAATAGCAAAGGTTTCTTTACCATTGACCACATACAGACAGGGGAGAGCAAGGATTGCCTCTGAATAGTTGAACGTGAGAATGAAGACGAACATGACAACGTGGCTGAAAAAGAGTTTTCAATCAGTGCGAACCGCCGGCCCCGACATGGATTAGAACGTAGACACTTGACAATAAAAGGAACAAAATCCAAAATATGCACACCTGGGGAGATGCATGTAGGAATTACACCGATAGACGGAAATAGGATCACGTGCATCACAGAACAAGCAAAACAAGGCACTGGATTTGTCTCCGTGAGTCCGGTGGCCATGCAGAAGCTCTGCAGCCAGATGGTGGTGGGACGCTGCTTGGGCTGCCGACCTTATAGGTCGTGTGTCCACTGTGCAGCAGCTGCGGGAGGAGTTGGCGTCAGCGGCTCCGGCCGTGATTGACAGGAAAAGTAAATGAGCTGGGAGAGGAGGCGTTGCTAGGCGGACGAGGGAGCCATGGACGAGACTGGCAGCTAAAGGAAGGAACGACCTCTGCCGCGGAGATGTTTCATCTCAATGCCAACGGAGTACTCGCACGAATACGCACGTGTCATGTTAATTGCGTCATTTTCACTACAATTCTAGGAATGTGGTTTATATAGTTCAATATATATATAATGTTAATTATGTTGCAGTTACTCTGTATTTCTGTATTAGGATGCTGTTATTATCGTTATGAATGTGACTGCAACCCAGCACACTCGTTACGGGGACCTGCAAGGTGGTTGCACAAAACCAGCTAATGTTGAGCTCATGATTACAGCTGTCTCTGCCTCATTCTCTGGTTAAGACGTCACTTGGCCTGCAGATGCAAGTTTATTCCTTGCGAGTAATTGCACTTAAATCGTTTCGATCAAATCTCACACTCTGAAAAAGTTAAATAATTTGAAATCACGAACCTGGCCATTTCAAACGCATTATTGTATCTTGTTGAATGGCTGAGTATGATATTTTCTGCGTCATCGTCCCCATAGATCGAAATGCGGACAATGGCGTCTGTCCGGCTCCAGTCTCAGTTCCAGTGTAAACAGTCACATTGTAGTTCCAGTCTCCCAACTCTGCGACGAAATCACGCAAACAGATTACACACGGCGCGCACTTTCCCGCACACCGATTAGCACGGTTGGCTAGGTACGGCGCGAACGAAGTTCAACATACACACGTACAGACTGAACGAGGCGCCACGGCAAGGTCCACCGAGCGCCGCGCTCGCACGCGCTGCGCTGGCTGCGACTCCATCGGCTGTCAAACCAACCGCGTGCCGTGCACGCAGTCCCCGACTTACGAACCGCTCGACTTACGAACGGGGGACCAACGGCCGAACTGTGTTCGTAAGTCGATGGTTAGTTTAACGCGTACGCTTTCGCGACCATCTCTTATGGAAGTCGACGGTTGTCTGTTAAGACGACGATTACCGGCGTGGACCAGTGCTTGTTAGCGAGCACCCGTCACGTACTGCACGGCACAACGGGAATGAGTGGCCGGCACGACACCCTGCCGACTTTGTCTACCCCGCTATCAGGTTTGAAGGTCGAGTCGACCTAGAGGAGGCCCAGACGTTCGTCACTGACGCCAGATCCACCTCAGGTAAGGCAAGTTTCGTAGCGCATTGCGCTGACCACTGTGCCACACACACGCGCGCGCGCACACAGATTCCACGCACACAGATTCCACTCCCACGGGGTGCTGACACACCTGCCTTTCTCACCTGCACCGCGAGTCAGAGCCACGATGCTCAGCACCGTAACGAGATGGTAGAGCATGGCTCCCGACAGCAACTCACTGCCCCTTTCCCAGTCGCTTTTGATCATCTACCACTTCCTTCTACGCACACTCTGCCATGCTGCGTTTCTCTACTTCTTTATGGTTTCCTGCAGCTGAAATGCAGAAATTCGCCAGCTTATATTATCATTATTTCGCTTGTATGCCAGGAAAAGTTGAGTCTAAGACTAAGTATTTCTCGGANGGACATGCGAAGTTTTTTTTTGCAGTAGCGGGAGATGTTGCTGCGTGTAATCACCACCTCCACTCTACATACACACGTGTGCATACACACGGATTACATGCACACACGAATTACACACAGATTAGGGGCCGTCCATAATGACGTCACGCGATTTTGGACGATTTTTTACCCCCCTCCCCCCTGTCACACGGCGTCACAAAAAGTCAGACCCCCTCAAATGACATCACAAAGCTCTGCCCCCCCCCCAAACCATATTTCCATTTGAAATAAAACATGCTTCAAATCACTTTAAACTATTGTCATTGTAGTGCGTATTTAATGTGGCGCTGCACTCTGAGGTTGTAGGAAAAACATTATTAAAAAGAGGCGTTGGAATTTAGCATAAAATTCACTTGAAAATATTCAACGTCTAACTAAAACTGCAGATGTTCAGAATATTATGTTGAAATTCTCTTATAATAAAAAAATATTAAAAGTAATTATAACTATAAAAATGCTTGAAAATTTGTAGTAGAACGAAGCAATTCTAACAATCACATGTTCATTCCACAGAATGAAAAGCCCAGGTAGAATCATTAGAATCAAAATTTTGAATAAAAATCATTCAAATTTACAAATATATGCTTCTCCATTCTCCCATGAGACGCAAAATGCTCCTTCATGAATAAATAAAAGGTGACTTAGTAAATTAAATAATCAAATAGTTAATAATAAAATTATTCAAAATTCTATTAATCTTGAATTGAAGCTTTCGTGACTGCAGGTAGAAAAAATAAATCACGACGTTCGGCGCAACACAAGCGTCCATCATCAGGTGGAAAGCATGCTTGAATTCTATAAATTATTATTTATTTAAAGTTGCGCATTTTGATGTGACGTCACATTTCTAAACCCCCCTCCCCGCTCGTACACATCGTCACAAATGTCTGACCCCCCTNCCCCCTAGGTGCGTGACGTCATTTATGGACAGCCCCTACAGATTACACTCTCACGGTGCTGGCACAACTGCCTCTCACCTGCACGCGAGTCAGAGCGACGAGGCTCAGCACCGTAACGAGATGGTGGAGCATGGCTCCCGACAGCAAACAGAGCCCCCACTCACGGACTATTCCCTTGCAGCTCACTGCCCCTTCCCTCGTCGCTTCCCCTTCTCAATCACGCAATCATCTCCCACTTCCTCCCACGCCCATTCTGCCATGCTGCGTCTCTCGACTTCCCTTTCTGGTTTCCTGTAGCTGAAATTCATAAATTCGCCAGTTTATATTATCATCTTACCTATAAACGTAATTTTTTGTATCTGTCTGTCTGTGTGTCCGTGTGTGTGTGTGGACACACCTTGTGCCGCATTTAACTCACAAACTACACACGACGCAATAAGCCCCGACCACAAATCGTAATTNTTTTTCCCATCCGTCAATGTAAAGTAGTTAAATTAACAATTTATTACTATTTCTTTTTATATTACTACGCTGAGCGCGCGCCAAATCACGTATCTGCGCATGCGCGGATGAGCTGACACGTGGTTCCCATAGCAACACACACACGCGATCGGTGGGGCAGAGNAAAATTTCATTTGCGTTAAAAACAGCCCAGCCCCAGCCGGCCAAGGCTCCACCTCGGCCGGCTGAGCAATCTAGGCGAGGTCGGGGCTCTGCACGCGACGGCACTCTGTGAAGTTAGTAGTTAGTACTATAGAGTCGATATATACTATTATAGAGTCGGTAGATGCGACTATAGAGTCGGTATATACTACTGTAGAGTAGGTAGAAATACTGTAGCGTTAATATATACTGCTATAGAGTCGATGGATACTATTGTATCGACATCGTGAATGTCACTGAGTAATGCCGGCTCTAGCGAGGCACGGCGTGCAATGCACCGTCATCGCGGACACCCGTAGGTGGGTGAGTACCAGCCCTAGAGGGGCTCGTGAGCGCTGGATAGCGCTCAGTGGCACCACACATAGCGTACAGTGCTAACTCCTACAGGAGGGAGTGTGAGAGTGTCAGCCATGGATGAGGTTACCCTAGGCCATGCCACTCTGGTTGACCCTGGAAGGCACGTGACCAGTAAGATCTACACAGGGGCTCCACGTGGGGGCTGGGGTGGTCACGTGCCAGGGTGAGATCCTGCGAGATGGTTCGAGGTGGTCGTGACCAAAGGCGGGGCCAGCCACAGCCAGTGAGCATATAAACCGGGTCCCTTCAGCGTGCTGTTGTCATCTGAAGATCTACGATCTATGTGGACGAGGACCTAAGCCAGGGTCCTGTCCGTTGTAGCTACTCCCAGTAACTAGCGTAGTTAGCCTGGTGGTCCACCACCATAGATTATCTGGTAAAGGGGCAGTATCCCTTTGTGTTAATGTGTTGGTGTTAATAAATGTGTTGCCTCCAAAGAGTATGTCTGCGACTCAGTTGAATCCACTGCACTATTATAGAGTCAAGTAGATACTACTACAGTCAGTAGATACTACTACAGCCAGTATATACTACTGTAGTGATAGCAGATACTACTACATTCAGTGTACACTACTGTATTGATAGCAGATAATACAGTGAGCATATGCTACTGTAGTGACAGTAGCTACTAATACAGTCAGTATATAGTACTGTAGTCATAGTAGATGCTGCTATCGAGTCGGCAGATACTACTTAGAGCCAGTAGATAGTACCAGTTAATAGATACTACTACGGTCAGTAGTTACTACTGTATAGTTAGTAGTTACTACTGGAGAGTTAGTAATTACAATAGTCAGTGGATATTACTATAGTCAGGAGATACCTCTATAGTCAGCATATATTACTGCAGAGTCGGTAGATACGACTATAGAGTCAGTAGATACTGCTATAGTCAGCAGATACTGCTAGTATGCAGATACTACAAGAGTCAACAGATACAACTATGGAGTTAGTAGTTACTACTATAGTCAGTAGATACTACTATAGTCAGTATATACTGCTGCAGAGTCGGTAGATACGACTATAGAGTCATAGATACTGCTAGTCAGCAGATACTGNTATAGTCTGCAGATACTACTAAAGAGACAGCAGATACTGGAGTTAGTAGTTACTACTAGAGTCAGTAGATATAGTCAATAGATACTACTATAGATTCAGTAGGTACTATCTATCGTCGGGGTAGATACTGCCGTAGGTAGATACTACTATAGAGTCAGCAGATAATACTACAGTCAGTAAATTCCACTACAGTCAGTATATATTGCNGAGTCAAAAGATACGACTATAGAGTAAGTAATTGCTNCAGTCAGCAGATACTACTATAGTCAGCAGTACTATATGAGTCAGTAGATACTGCTATAGAGTTAGTATTACTACTATAGTAGTGGATACTACTGTAATGACAGCGTGACACCTGCTGGCTGAAAAGGGAATCACGGGTACGGGCATGGTTAAGTAACAACCAATCAGAGAAGGAGCTGTATCTGGGCCAAAGGTAACAGGAATCTGCTCGAAGGTTTGATGAGAGGGTGTGCCCAGAAGCGGGGCCTAGTCACGCCTGGGGGTATATAAGGGGGAGCGGACCCAGGGCTCGGGGCTTGTGCATGGGGTCTGGGTCCTGGCTACCTCGCTGCTTGCCGTCATCTCTCTCCGTCGTCCGGCCATGTGGAAGATCTCCTGCGGGGTTTCCATCGCCGACATCGTCGCTGCCAACCAGCGGCGTAGCCGAGTAGGCAATGGGACCATGCTGAGTGATCGGCTGTGTGTAGCCCGTAGAGACGTTAGTACCGAAGAGTATATATCCGTGTGAGGAAGGACAAGTGTTGGCCTGTGTTGTGCCCAGTGTGATTAATAAAGACAAAGTGCCCTCTAATGACGTGTCGCTGAAGTCGCTCATTACATTTTAGTCAGAAGTGGTTGGAAACATAAATTTGTTCTAGACAGCTAGAAAGAAATATGTCTAAACATCAGAAAAAACGGAACCCAACTGTGGCGTTTCCGACAATGATGAAATGCGACCCAAGACCTCCTACCAGCCCGGGAACTGTGGTCCCGGTTATTGAAGCCACGGCCATTTGAGTTGGCTGCGCCAGAGGCAGTGGATCCGGAGCAGCCACTCCATGCCAGCAGCCCGAAGATGGCTGGAGGATGTGTCGGCACAGCTGGACCTGTTGCGAGCGGTTGTCGTGCAGTTGGCAACGCTCATCGCAGAGACTACGGTGGCGGGGCGCTCTGCACTGATTCGTCNGGAAGGAGCGACCAGAAGTCGGGAATTGACATTCTGCAGGAACGTCCGCAAGCGCGACGGCCGGAATTACACATGGCGTGGAGAACGCCATTATGGCCGGCACGGGGAAGCGCGGACGGAGTCCGCCATTTTAAAACAAGCATGATATGCAAGATGCGGCAACGGCCGCAGAAACGAGGAAAGAGGAACAAACATACTCGCAGATTACCTCAGATTAAAGAATTTGTCGCGCAGGAGGCGGTTGGAGCACCTTCCGCCTTCCGACGCGCAGGAAGTTTCTTCAGAGTAGGCGAGGGGAGGCCGAGACGCCTATCGCAGCACACTGTTGGCGTTAGCGGGTGGCGTGAATCGGAGGCCCTCGACTTGCTCGTCATGGAACGAATGTTGGGACTGGCTAGAGACATGGGGGTGGTCTTACCTGTGTGTGACGAAGACATTCAAATGTCCCGATGGCCAACAGGTGTCTTCAGGCCCACGAAAATCCACACCGTTGGTCTCAGATGGCGGCGTGGACGGGGACCCCAGTCGAGACGGGGAACGAAGGGATGGTGCCGAGCAAAGTTGTGGTGTTTCCGGCCGGCGATGCGTCTTCGGAGGGGACGTTGCTGCTGCGGTTCCGCCATAGAATCGGAGACGGGGGATGCTGTGCGCCATCGATGGTGCTGGAGACCGCGTCACACGAAGATTGGTGGCGCAGGCGCCGCATGTGGCCTGTTCCTGCTGTTTCCAGCCAGGGCAATTCGCGAGGAATGCCAGAATCGCCCTCCGACACCGACCGCTGTTCCGGCGCCCGCTGCCCCTCCTACGCTCAACCTCAATCCGAACAGGTGAGTCGGTACACATCAGACACCAGCCCATTTTGCAATCTCAGACATCTGATTACTCATTCACTCGCTCTCAGCATAACACACATGTTGACACCGGGCAACAGGATTCGGATGCGATGGGTGGCCGAGCTTGAGGACACAGTAGAGGACATTGGCGCGTCGCATGGTCGTGGCGGCTGCGGGTTCAGTGCAAGGTGGGAGTAGTCAACCTCGCATTCAATACACTTTCAGAGCCAGGGTGAACATCCGACTCCGACATATTTAAATAAAACTGATAGAAAAACAGCACAAAATACAGCATCTGTTAATACTTGGAATATCAATACAATGACCACTGCAGCATCGTAACATTGTCTTAGATAACATGAAACTCCACAATAGCACTGAATAGCTATACAAGAGAATAAGCTACGGTGTTGAATAAGGTCACTTCATGTAATCACCATACTGCAGCCTAAATGTATGGCACTGCACATCACACTGAACTGTGGATGAGATACTTCTTCATCCTTGCTCTCAAGATCGCAATATGGTTACATGGGTACAAGTCTGACTCGACTTATTCAATTACAAGTAACATTCACAATAAGGCAAGTGGCAGGCTTCATCGTTAACTAGGCCTCATATTTATCATAACAATTTAACAGCATTATAAAGGCATTTACAGCATTGTAACGGCCATTCTAACATTATAACAGCATTTCCAGTATTATAAGAACATAAAGGAACTTACAGACATGCTTTTTAAAGCCCACAATGAACAGTTGCACCTGTCTTCACTGGGACGCTATTTGTGCCACCATTTTGTACTCTTTGTAATGGCTGATGCCCTGCCGCGTGGCTGAGAGGATGTAAAATCATAACTTCCTGGTCACGTGACCAAACCCAACATCCAAACAGGAAATTCATGTGTACACACCCCACACCTGCCGTGAGGCAGAACAGGAGGCTCCCGTGGGAGACTGGTTTTACAACTCGGTGACAGTCAACCGAATTTTTCTCATCTTAAATTCTGGTGTCATCAGTTTTCAAATAACACCCCTGTGTGTAATAATGGAAGCAACCACGCGAGTTTCGCAAATCAGCTTGAGCCCACAGTGCATGCATCTGAGTTGCGACAGCCAAGGGGANGGGGGTTGGGGAGAGGTACGGCAAGGAAGACGCGTCTGGTTTTGTGTGCGAGGGTCATCGGGCAGTGCTAACCACTGCACCATAATTCCTACTGACTTTGACAGATGCAGTCTTATTGGATTCACAAAAAACATTGCCTCGATTACCCAACAATTACACTAATCGGTTGAGCTAATATCTCACAGGAATTAAAATGTACTTTAGCCTTCCACAGACCACAAGTTCAAAATAGATTAATGTGTGGCCATTAGAGGTAAGTCGTTCAAACTATTTGCTCATGGAGTTGAGAAAATGTAGCCGTCCCAAACCGGCAGCAGTGAAATGCAGACAGCTTATTGGCCAGTTTCATTCTATTAGGAGTCATAAGTAGAGTGGAGTCATCAGAACTGCTGCCATACCCCTCCAGGAGCCATATACATTCACAACACTTAGCTTTACATTTACATTCAGCTGGCTCATGCACAAAATCACCCACGCTCCATTGTCAACTTCTTACCTGTGGTTTATGGCTGAAATTTCAAAACTCACGTGGTTCCTTATTTTGGAGAATATGTATCTACTTGGAAACGAAATACCAGAGTATAATGAGTCACCGACTCACGCTCACCCGACCTACAAACATCCGCACTTATAAACCTGCTTCCACGAGATATTTTTTTTAACGTGACTTGCAAGCGCGAATTCGCACCTCGCGAACTGAACCGAGGAACTATTTAGTTCAGCGGAGAGATCCTCCGCGAGATATGAGTTACAGCCTGTCGCTGGGAGTGAGTGTTTGTGTGTGTGCGCGCGCTCCCACGTGTGTATGTGTGAAAGTGTGTAAAAGTGAGTGTGCATGTGTGCATGTACGCGCGCGTGTGTGTGTAGGTGTGAGCGCATGCCACCATGTGTGTGTAGTGCAAACAAGGTCCGCGATCCCTGCTGAGTGACCAGGGCAGGGTTGGAAAATGTATTACTGGAAAGGAAAGGAAAAAATTAACCTGTAAAATCAAAGTTTTTCACTATAAATCCTTTATATGCGTGGCATCAGTTTTATTTTTCAATTCACATAACACTGGCCTAAAATACGACGACGAAACTGAAAATTGAAGTTTGTTTACACTATGAATACGCAAGAAAAACTAAAACTCACTAAAACTCTTCAAGAATGTCTTGTCAATCCAGCATTCCGTGTTACGATGTCCTCTTAAGTTTAACAGATAATTATTACTATGCAGATAGAGTCACATTTTTAATTCGACACCATTTTTTCACTTTTTTTCACTTTTTGTACTTCACTACAAACTAAAAAAAAATTCCTAAAAAGTGGAAAATTTTGGAAACAAATTTTCACGAAAGTAAATTGTCACGCACAACGAGTCTGTGTGCAAAATGTCAGCTCGATTGGATCACGGGAAGTGGGTTAAAAAACGACCGAAAGATTTGCACGGTCGTAAGCGCGCAAGCAAGCAAGTGAACTTAATATAAAGGATTTAAAAAGGACACTGATCAGTGTAACATGTAGGCTTTCGCTATCAATATTATTCATAAGAAAGGTTTTTGGTTAGATCGCGTAAGTATAAATGTGTCATAACCCTCCACCACCCGACACAGCCAGTAGATTTGTCACGTAAACAACGCGCCAATTAGTTAATACTTCAGCCCACCGGTGTGTTGAAGAGTAAATCCACAACATTTACAGTTTGAATATGACGCTTTGCTGGTAATTACATCCATCATCATCGGGAAATTTGCCAGAATAGTGAAGCAGTCCACCTGCTTCGGTCTTAAATAACGTAATCATTTTGTGTTATGGTTGGTAGGTTGGATGCTGCGAGTGAAGAGGTGGTGAAAACTGTGAGAGCAGATGAGGTCAAACTCAGACGATGCAGTGGCTGGAGAAGTTAAGGATCGCTAAAGGAACATTCGAGTAGACCAGGGGTCGGTAACCTTTTTGACTGGGAGAGCCATAAACGCAACATATTTATTAATATATTTCATTGACAGCCATATAGTATTTTTTACGTATAATAAATTAAATGTCTTACTTTTAATGCCACTTCTGGTCACGGGATCCGTGACCCGAGAATTTTATCTTCAAAACTAATTTCTGTTTACTTTAAAATGACACAGTATTATTAAGCAATATCGCAAGTATTTTAAAATCAGTTCCAAACTGATTTTATTTTNTTTTTTATTATTATTTTTTTCAACTCAAAATTGTCTGGGAGCCATATGCCGTCACCGGAAGAGCCGTATATGGCTCGCGAGCCATAGGTTCCCGACCGCTGGAGTAGACCATACTGGTGCGCTAAGGCTCCGTGCATTCTCTGGGAACCCGAGTGAAACGGTTAGTGGTCACTTCGCCTTGGATACATCGAGTCTGGGTATGCACACGGGTCAAGCGTAAATACCAGGGCCACTAGGAGACCCCGAGAGAGCAAGAGGAAGTGAGACGTAACGGCCGTGACATGATAAGGGACTCCTCTGGCGTTCCAGGCCCTCTCGTGACGCACGGGACCCGTGATGGCATGCAGTCTCAGGACAGGGTGGTTGTCTGCTGTTCAATGCGCCCCCATCCTGTCTCCCCATCTCGTCCTTCACTGCACCATCGGGGGAGAGGAGTGAGAGGAAACAAAAGGGGTGAGTGGAATGCTATCCAGTTCAAGGGTTTTACTGACAAAATACAATTTAAAATTTAGAATCAGAATCTTAACTCAATACAATTACACTGGTATAAAAATCATGATCTGTATTATTTCTTTCACTTCAGCCAAACATCACATGTACACTTTGGTACTATAAGTGTCCATCTACAGTGAGGGAAAAAAGTATTTGATCCCCTGCTGATTTTGTACGTTTGCCCACTGACAAAGAAATGATTAGTCTATAATTTTAATGGTAGGTTTATTTGAACAGTGAGAGACAGAATAACACAACAAAATCCAGAAAAACGCATGTCAAAATGTTATAAATTGATTTGCATTTTAATGAGGGAAATAAGTATTTGACCCCCTCTAATCAGAAAGATTTCTGGCTCCCAGGTAGTGGGCAAACGTACAAAATCAGCAGGGGATCAAATACTTTTTTCCCTCACTGTATAGGAGCGCACAGAAGTAAATTACAGCATTCACTTTGTGGTCGTGAGGAGTGGAATTAAATGAAAACCAGCATGGTCGCTAAAACTGTCCCGAGTTACAACCATATCATCATATATGGACGGTGTGCACGTGACATTGCTTTTGCATTGTAAGTGTTCATACAGGCAATTGTCATCAGGTCGATATTTGTGTTAGAAGATGTTTTTTAAGAGACTATCTTACCTTTGAATGAAGACATTCCAACGTAGTACCCCAGTATGTTAATTAGATGTATAAAATTCGTTATCACGTTCGTCATAAATTACACTTTTTTCGGTTCACGCCTCTTTAATTATTACGATTTTTTATTAATCATATTTTATTAGTGGAAAATTATGAATGCCTTTCGTAAATGCACGTTATGTCGTTTGTCCGTGCGTGCATTTCATACGATTCCAGGCCGTTTTCATGGCCGTCATGTTCCTTAGCCTCCCCACGCTTTGCTTACAAGTGTGTCATTCACACTACTGTACGTTCGCCACGCTTTGGACTATGCATTACTTCTGCCCGTCCCACACTCTCCCAGTCACACCTCAGTGTCTACAAAGTCCTCGCTTAACACGGTTCTGCTATTAGAGAACACCTCACACAACGTGGAACGCGCCCTTTTAACGCTGAAAACGCTCCGTTATAACGCAATTTCTGAGCTTACAGACTGAGCGGTAGGATACAGTACGTATGATACCGCACACGGCAGCGCAACACTTCCCAGTTCGTTGTCCCGCCATGGGGTGACTGCAGGCTGATCTTAGTCCAAACTGATTCAATAACTCAGTATTTCCTCGCTTAACACGGTTTTCGTTTAATGCGGCACTGCAAACACGTTCCTTCGGAGTGGGCAGGTAGGAACTTGGTTGGACAGCGCATTCGTGCACGACAGACAGACAAATAATCCCTGGTGGGCAGTGTGGAACCTGTTGTTCCTACCTGTATGTATACAAGATAACTTGACTTTAGGTAGGCAGACAGCCCCTGAACTATCGCCCCCCCCCTTAGGCCCTCCCCCTTAGGCCCTCCCTTCTTAGGCCCTCCCTGACCCACCTTCCCTTAGGCCCCTCCCTAACCCCCTTCTGTTAGGCCCTNCCCTGCAGCACCCCCCCCCTCCTTAAGCCCTCCCCTGACCCCCTCCCCTCAGGCCCTCCGCTGACCACCCCCCCCCTCAGGCCCTCTCCTGACTCCCCCTTCCTTAGGCCCTCCCTGACCCTCCTCCCTTAGGCACCTCCCTCTCCGTACCGGCAGTAGGTCTCCACCAATCAAAGAGCTGTTTGTAAGGTCTCCACCAATCAAAGAGCTGTGTGTATTATATATTATGTACGACAGACAAACAGACAGTCAGACAGACAGACAGCTAAATAATCCCTGGTGGGCAGTGTGGAACATTGTTCCTCCTGTATTATATTTAAATGTACTTNGAGTATTTTTTCTATTACCATCTAATATTATCCTATTTTTGCGTGAACACATATCCTAGTTGTGTTAAAAAGGTTATTTATTAGGTTTTGGCAGAAAATGTTTTTTTGAATGTATCTTAGGTTATATAATGGGACAAATGTGGAACAGTTGCAAGATCTGCCTGATGGAGAGTGATGGTGAGGTGTTGTGTATAGGCCGACCGAAATTCAGTTTCGGTTTCGGCGCCGAAAGTTGGCAAATTACCTCTTTCTTGTTTTTTTTGGNTTTTGCCAAAAGTAAATTTTTTACTTTCGGTCTGGTTTCGGCTGATATTGAATTTCGATCGTCATTCGTCAACCGAAGATATATTTTTAGAACATAACGCCAGTGCCACGACTATCACTCTGCCTATCGGCCGGTCAGTCGGCGCTAGGCAATCCTATGCGATAGGCTGCAAACACACACACACACGTCAGCAGCAGCAGCAGCTTGGGAGCGAGGTTACAACATTCGTTTGTTTGGATATAATTACTAAGTAAGTAAACCTAAACATTTTATATTTAGCGACTCTTACTGATTAGNTATAGATTTATTTTAAATTAAAGTAGCATTGCATCATGACATATTTAATAAATCTTGTGTTCGGTAACTTAGGTTTCGGTCTTGGTCGAAAGTTTAGTTAAACTTTCGGTTTCGGCTTCGGTTTCGGCCGAAACCATAAATTCAGTTTCGGTCGGCCTCTAGTGTTGTGCCATCAATACCATTATATGGGATGTTGGCTATCAACAACAAGGCAACTCCTATGAATAATTGGGAATGGGACGCAAGCGTAGGATTGATCACCTGTCGCTGGCCGCCTTTGGGGAGGGTGTATAGTGTGAAAGGCCGAAACACCCTAGGAACCAAAGGTTCACTACTGAGGATGCGCTCCCCAAATTTCACCAGGCTCACTGTTCATGAACTCTTGGAAGTGCTTGCACAAGGGATAGTAACATCTCATCCTGTGTTCTTGGAATCTAGCCTCGATGATCTCTTAACGGAAATAGAGAGCTGACCGGAACAATGCTGGCCCAATGTCTTATTCACAGCTGTGATTATGAACCCACCTGCCACTGTTTTCCTGCTCATGATGGCCATCGCGACGATCACAGCAAGAAATATGAACCCAGCCACAATGATCCCGGCCAGCAGGAGTCCATGATACTTGCAGTGTGATGAGCTGCCAAGTTCTGCGGTCGTGGCTCAATGAAAACACAACCATACGTGTTTCTAGATTTGAAGCNTTCGTGACTGCAATGATTCATATTCTTAGGTTTTTTTCGGTAAAGTCACGTAGGTAAAAACATTGAAAAGTAAAATAATATATAAACGCAGTGGTAACTCCTGCAATCTCTCATTTACTTGATACAGCTGTCGTGGCTGTGACGGTACCACCTGAAGACGGAAGCTTGTAATGCCTCCGAAACGTCGTGATTTTATTTTATTTTACTTTTTAATGTTTTTACCTACGTGACTTTACCGAAAAAACCTAACCATACGTGTATTCATATTTTTCACGTGTTTCACCCAACCTGTGGAAGGATCACTTGTTGACAAATACAGATCAATGCTTACAGAGAGGAGCTATGAGCTCGGTAAACAATGACACGGTTTGCTTTCATTCACATTAATCGGCAAGCCTATCCCAGCTGCAGGCTCCAACATGAAGCTTAGAGTGTAAGGGTTGCCCAGATGTATACTTAAAAGGACAATACCTGTTGTGAAGACAGTGGTGACATCTGGAGTCTCTGTATGATCAGTCTCTGTACCACACGATGTCACCTGCCGTGCGGGTGTGTGTGTAGGTGTGTTTGTGTTGATATAAAATAAATGTTGAAATAAAACACACCAGAAGCTAACAAAGAGAACATTGCCATTACAACACAATCGTCCTGTAGAGAGATAATTTTGCCATAGGCACGTGGAATTTCGAAAAATTTTCAACAGCCTAAGCATTAAGCACTGATCAACACTGGCTTTGGATGCAATATAAGCTTACAATGATAATAGCTTTCCAAAGATAGCAGTAATATTTAACCCATCTGGCAAAGGTCATTGTTACATGATAATCAGTTGTTTCTGGACTTTTCGTGATACGAAATCCAGCAAAAGCAGCCTAAGCTGCCTATCATTACTCGTCATACGAATACACGGCTGATTGTGAGTTAACGAATGAACGAGTGATACAAATTTTAAAGACGCCAAGAAGAGCTAAATAGCTGAACGTGGAGTCTAAGCTTATAAATAATCAGAACATTTAGAAAGCACAATGTTTACGTTTGCACCTGGAAATTCGAAATATTAGAATTCGCCAAGGAAAGTATGACTCAAAGAGCTACAGAGCTGTGATTTGGCAGAAGCAGAGTCGATTCTGTCCTTGTACCCAATCAAACCTGAACACCATTGAATCAAGGGCGGTTTCTTCATTAGGGCGATTGGGCGACGCACCACCAATGTCATTCAACCACAGAGTCACGCTAGCCGTCACTGCAGCCTCTGGATATAGTCCAATCAGCGTCATGTCACGTTCTGTGGAGTACCGCCTCTTTTTGGGCGATTTCACTCCGGCTGAGAATCGCCCCGAGTGGCCCCATAGACTTACATTCAAAGATGATTTTTTTCGAACGGGGGCGCTGCAATGCATTCTCTACGGCTTCCGGGAGGGCTCGCCCTAACGTGCTTACGTCATCATACGTAAGCACGATATAATTTGTGGCCACCTAGTGGAATCTTTAATAAAATAAACTTGAGTGGTTTGTTTAATAGTGAGTATAGAAACAAACAAGATGTATTGTAAGAGTCACTTTATTTTCATTAATATTAAAGAAGTGAAGTTGCCTTTACATGCTTAAGCTGTTAATTTATCCATTGCATGGGTGGACCTTATCCTTATCAATCATCCAGACATTTGCCCCCCTGAGAGATTTTGCAGGAGCCGCCACCGTTTGTAATATTGGACTCCCCTTCAAAATCCCAGGTCTATCTTATTAGTTGTCCATGCATCGAAAAATAGTGCATTGGAGTTCTGAAGGGAGCCGCCAAAGGCCTCTAACTCTGAACAGTTATCACTCCGACGACTACTCAAAGTACACATGCGGGAGAAGTCTGTTGTCACCCGCTCACCGAGTCAGTCGCCTCCTTATCACTCTTAGGGGCCGTCCATAAATGACGTCACGCGAGTTTGGACGATTTTTGCCCCCCCCTCGTCACACGGCGTCACAAAAAGTCAGACCCCCCCCCCGCTCAAATATGACGTCACAAAGCTCTGCCCCCCCCAACCATATTTCCATTTTGAAATAAAACATGCTTTAAACTATTGTCATTGTAGTGCGTATTTAATGTGGCGCTGTTGTAGGAGTGTTGTTATAACAATTCGTTTTTAATAGCAATTCTATATTCATTTAAAGTTGCGCATTTAATATGACGTAACATTTATCAACCCCTCGTCACACATCGTCACAATGTCTGACCCCCCCAGGTGCGTGACGTCATTTATGGACGGCCCATACGTCACTACCGTCATAATTACGGTTCCCGCAATTTTCACGAATTGACTCTACTCATGTTGAGGAATCAGAATCTTACTTTACACTGGAGGAATCCGATGAGCTATGAAGCTCATTTTCACACGTCCAGTAAGTAGGTCTACCAGACTGTTTCATATCATCCATCACATCCACGCTGCGTTCAGCCATCACCAGACTGCACCACGCGTCTCCCTCTGCTCCTGGCCACACACCAGAGGTCGCAAACGGGTTTTGATTCCTTACCCGTACCGGCCGCACCAGGGTCACAAACGGGTACCCTACCCGACCCGGCCGGGTACGGGTAGGGTACGGGTATCGGGTACCCGGTTGCGACCTCTGCCACACACTGCTCCACTTTGGAATTCTGTCCTTCCATCATCGCCTCTCTTCCCAAGCTCTCACAATAACCTTGTTCAATTCAAGAAACGTGCTACGCTCGTATGTTACAATGTTGGCAGTGTTGATTGTTGCTGGCCAACCGACCTTTTCAACCTTTGGGCCCTGTGCTCAGGAACCCGTGTGTAAATGACTAAACCTGGCACCCACATGTGACTCGAGTGTCACCTTGCAGGCAACTATAAAACAGATTAATTACAAGTGCGATATCACGTAAAATCGTTTATGCAAATGAGCTGGTGACGTCACGGCAAACACGGAAAATGCCTTTGAGATGAATGCGATGCCCATGATGCAACAGCAATGGTGATGTTACCCACAGCTCGCCGATTTCGTTACCTCCTTGGGAAAAAGCGTTTTCTTTTGGCCGTTTATCCAGCACTCGCACACAAACATGGTCGTGCATCCACTGCTCCGCTCCTTGATCACAAGTTGTTTGAAACTCCAACCAGAGAAAGAATGTGACCCATCGTTGCCAACTATAATTCTTGATTCTCCCAAGAGGATGCAGCTTCACGAGAAACTCGTCAACCTAGGAGGAAAGCAGTCTATTCAATTCAAATCAAGTCCAACAAAGAACTCAGCTGGTGCAAAATCTGACTGCGACTTCCGGCCTTGAGGCCTTCAGGCGTGAGGCCCGTAGCACGCGTTAAGCGGTACTGATGTTCACCCTCATTGGGCTCATGAGTGCAGGGAATCATAACGGTGAACGAGGAGGTAATACGTGTACTTGGCTTAATAACTTTTAACATGGGAAAACAATCGTTTAACGAATTTTGCTTACCGAGTAATTTTCGCGGAACGTATCTCACTCGTTAAGCGAGACCTGCCTGTACTTGGCTTCACAGCACAGGCATGCACATTGCTGTTCATAGTCTGCTATGTCCACTCTGGTCTGCCTCCTTTCCTTCAACTTGATCAGTCTACCTTCAGGAGTTTCTCTCGAAGTGCGCTGTTTTGCATTATTCTGGCTGTTGCCTGATGAGGCTGGTTGTTGTACTTACCAGCGAAACGTCGTACTCGATTGTATATTTTGTGGTTTACTTCCAACACACCGGTGTGCTGAGCTAGTAACGATTGGCATGTTTTGTTGCCATGACAAAGTTTAATAATTTGCTGTCTCGGTTGTGGCGGTTTAACGACGCATTTATATATTTAGGCGATCTAACCCAAAATACCTCTATTATGGATGATATTGGTCGTGAAAGCCTACTACGCGCTATGGCAGAGGGTAGACCGCATTGGCGAGGAGTTGGCGTCAGCAGCTCGGCCGTGATTGACAGGAAAAATAAATGGACTGGGAGAGGAGGCGTCGCTAGGCGGACCGAGGAGCCGTGGACGAGACTGGCAGCTAAAGGAGGGAACTACCTTCACCGCGGAGATGTTTCCTGTTATTGTTTATTTAAATATTTAACCTGGAAAATCCCTCCAGGGGGCATCTCACTGCCAAAGGAGTACTCGCACGAATACGCACGTGTCATGTTAATTGCGTTATTTTCACTACAATTTAGGATGTGGTTTATATGTTCAATATTTATATAGAATGTTAATAATGTTGCAGTTACTCTGTGTTTCTGTATTAGGATGCTGTTATCGTTATGATTGTGACTGCAACCCAGCACACTCGTTACGGGGACCTGCAAGGTGGTTGCACAAAACCAGTTAATGTTGAGCTCCTGATTGCAGCTGTCTCTGCCTCATTCTCTGGTTAAGACGTCACTTGGCTTGCATATGCAAGTCCATTCATTGCGAGTAATTGCACTTAAATTCGTTTCGATCAAATCTCACACTCTGAAAAAGTAAAATAATTTGAAATCACGAACCTGGCCATTTCAAACGCATTCTGTTCTTGTTGAATGGCTGAGTATGATATTTTCTGCGTCATCGTCCCCATAGATCCAAATGCGGACATTGGCGTCTGTCCCGGCTCCAGTCTCATTCCCGTGTAAACAGTCACATTGTAGTTCCAGTCTCCCGACCCTGCGACGAAATCATGCACACAGATTACACGGCGCGCACTTTCCCGCACACCCGATTAGCACGGTTGGGTAGGTACGGCGCGAAAGAAGTTCAACATACACACGTACAGACTGAACGAGGCGCTCGCACGCGCTGCGCTGGCTGCGTCCTCCCTCGGCTGTGTACGCAGCCCTCGACTTACGAACCAGTCGACTTACGAACCGGACCAGGAACTAATTGTGTTCGTAAATGGATGGTCAGTGCAGGCAATAAATCCCAGGATGGACCAGTGCTGTTCGTGAGCACCCATTACGTCCTCCACGGCCCTTCCGCCTTTGTCTACCTACTTCAGGTACTCGTTTGAAGGCTGAGTAGACCTAGAGGAGGCCCAGGACCGGATCAGATATTCGTCATCGATGCCAGATCCACCTCAGGTCGGCGAGTTTGTAAAGCAGTGCGCTAGCCACTGCGCCACCACACACGGATTACACGCGCACACCGATTCATTACACACACGGGGTTGCTGGCACACCTGCCTTCACCTGCACCGCGAGTCAGAGCCACGAGGCCCAGCACCGTAACGAGATGACAGAGCATGGCTCCCGACAGCAAACAGAGCCCCTCACGGACTATTCCCTTGCAGCTCACTGCCCCTTCCCTCGTGGCTTCCCCTGCTCCAGTCAATGCAGATCATCTACCACTTCCTCCCACGCCCACTCTGACATGCTGCGTCTCTCCACTTCTCTGTCTAGTTTCCTGCATCTCATATGTAGAAATCCGCCAGCATATTTAATTATTATAATTGTACTTGTTTGACCCGTAGATTGATCACCGGTCTGGACCCAGCAAGGATTGATTTTGCGGGCCTTGACCCAGGTGGATGATCACACGGTCTGGACGTGTATCTCACACAAATGTTCAGGATACTCTATCGTGCTATCAAATCATCAAACTCTCACCATTTACTCGTACTACGATACTGTATTAGAAACACAGGAGGGAGGTGAGGGAGAGAGATAGAGGAGGTAGGTGAGGGTTGAAATTAGAGAAGGGAGGAAGAGACGGAGGAGAGGGGCAGGTAGAGTGAAAGGAAAGAGAGAGCGCAAAACAAAGAGGACAGCGAGGGAAAAGCTACAAACAGTGGAGAGAGCAAATTAGGGAGAGGCAAGAGAGATTAAGCAACTATTTTTACTTTACCAGGTAAGAAGCGACCTGGCCACAAATGATAGCTCAACACAGCGGCTTATCATGCGGAAAGTTATTGCAGCCAAATACTCTAAACACATGTTTCTAATTGTGGAGGGAAAAACCAGAGGACCCGGAGAAAAATCCATGCGACCACGTGGAAGAACATGCAAATTCCAAATATACAAGCGTTGGGATCGAACCCACGACCTCCTTCATACCAGGCGAGGGAGATGACATCTCCTAGCCACCGTGGCGCCAGGTTGAGCCGAGAAAGGAAGAGATGGGAATGTAGAGAGCGAGAGGAAACGGTCAGAGAGATTGGAGGGTGCAGTGGGTGAGATACAGTGGAGGAGGAGAGGGAATTGGGATACAGCAACCGATAAAGCGAGACGTGGATAAACAGTACATTTGTAATGTGAGGATATATCCGGGTTGCTGATGGATCACACCTCGTTACGATGATTGGCTCTGCCGGTCCTGGCCCATAGCCAATGGGGGAAGTCTAGGGGCGTGGCCCTGACGTAATGGGGAGGTGACATCTGTAAGTAGAGATTGGATCTGCTGGCTTTAGCCACAGCCAATGGGGGACGAGTCAGGGGCGCGGTCCTGGGAACGTACGATGGAGTCTAGAAGATTCCATAGAGGTTAACCAGGATTGGTGGAAAGGTACCACTGACCGGGTATTAAAAGGGGTGGAGACGGACAACACGTGGTCAGATCTGGAACGAACGAGGGTGAGGCCACGCTGGAGCGGGGTCCAGGCTGCCACGTGGTCCAGGCTGCCACGTGGTCCAGGCTGCCACGTGGTCCAGGCTGCCACGTGGTCCAGGCTGCCACGTGGTCCAGGCTACCACGTGGCCGCGCGTGTCTCTCTCCCTCTCACGCTGTCTGTCAGCAGCGTGAAGGAGTAAGATAGGAGTGTTGTGAACGAAAGACAAATAAAGACCGGATTCCAGAAGTCGCTTCCACGACCTTTATTACACATTGCTATATACAGCACAGAGAAGGCGAGATAAATATGGAGGAGACAGGACTCTTACGTGAGAATAAAGGTTTGCTGGCTGCAAGGGACGGACGGTCACATCCAAATGACGTCGGGCTGCTAGTTTTACAATAAAACCCCTCGTATGTATGTGTGTTTAGGGTTCGTGGCGATCAAGAGAAGTGGGAACTTTCAGAGTGAGAAAGGGTGAGTGTGGAAGAGAGTGAGGATTGTGTGAGAGTGAGGGATGGTGAGAGGGTTGGGTGACGGCTGACTGAGGTTCAGACTTGGGTGAGAGTGTGAGCGTTGGATGAGGGTTGGGTGAGAGTGCGGGAGTTGGTGGGTGTGCGGAGCCTTTGCTATTGAAGTCTATGGGAAGATTTAACATTGAAGTCTATGGGGTCTTTAACATTGACGTCAATGAGAGTATTTAACATTGAAGTCTATGGGAGGATTTAATATTGAAGTCTAAGGGAGCCTTATAAAATACTGTACTAGCAGGTGTACCCGTTCTTCGCACGGAAATTACGGTAATAGTTTAGTCCTCGTCTTAAGTTTTTCAATGAACGAAAATAGATGATTCCCCCCCCCCCCGGCATTTGTGCGGGATACACATCCTACGGGAGGGTGGGGTGGGGGATGCGTGACATCAGCAGGCACACTGTGTCACGCTGCCGCATGCGGGTGACATCACAGATGTGACGTCACCGTCACATCTGTGATGTCACCTTCTAACGCAATTCTGTTCACATGCGGAATACCTCAGGGTTCAGTCATGGGCCTCTGCTGTTTTCCGCCTATTCATCTCCAATTGGCCGACTAACCAACAGCTTCGACATCTCCGACCACTCCTATGCCACGACTCGTCTCATCGCCTCCATTAAATCTCCCAGCAACTCAGGTATCGACCGCATTACAGCACTGGTTTCAGGATCACGACCTCCCTAAACCCAACTAACTCCGAGGCCATCTTAATTGGCACTCGGCAAAGACTGCTTTCACTGCCAGCTCCCTCAGGAATCTCAACCGCTGGTTCTTTCGTTCCGCTCTCTGACCATCTGACATTTCTCGGCGTCACTCTGGATCCCAATCTCTTCTTCGACACCACCTCAGGCCCTCCGCCATCTACGTCTGCTCATCACCAACATCGCAAATACTCTCGCCTGCAGCATCACTGGGTCGTGGCTCGACTATTGTAACTCAGTCCTCGTCTGGTCCTCTCCAAGCAATCAAATAAGCTGCAATGCCGCCAAATCCACATTGCCCAAGTTGTTCACAGCCCGCAACCCTCGCCCTGACTCCCTGTCCATCCTTCGTGCCCTTCATTGGCTGCCCATTTCGACCAGAATTACCTTCAAGATTGCTTGCCTCTGCTATCGCGCCATAAAATCCGGCCACCCACCGTATACACGTTCACTGCTGAAGCCTTACACTTCAATTAATCGCAAACACCTTCGCAGTGCATCGCAAAACCTCCTTGAACTCCAGGACAAGGACTGTAAATGCTTCTCATCGTTTCTCCGTGGCAGCCCCGCCATCTGGAACGACATCCCTATTCACATCCGTAATGAGCAATCATTTGCTTAGTTCAAAAATCATCTATAGGCGCATCTCTTCAGCTCGACATTTAACCGAGTTCCCGAACCGCGCAACGCGATCTGACACTGAGCTCGGCTCCGCGCCTCAGAATTGCGTCTTGGGTCCGCAACATTGTACACGTTATACATTGTATTAGTATTCCACTTGTGCATTATTACATCTTTGCAGATGATCCCTTGTCGGTCCAGTTGCATATTTTGTTAAAGATATTAACAGTGCTCAAGGCATTTTTAAGTATTGCCATCGTGGCTCTGGAAGGAAGACCATTATCCGAATATCATTTTGGAATATCGCCACGTTTTTTAGAATTCTGCCAAGAAGAAAACTTTTCTTGAATGGTGCAAAATTTGCACAATTTTTGGCCCATGATTTGAAAAAAAAAAATTACCAGCAGAGGGCGGCCAAGTCATATAAATGTACAAAACCTATAAACGTAGAACGCGACCCATATCGTTGGGTTCGTCTTAAAAAGGCGAAAAATGTTTATCTGGCAACGTATGTCTGATTTTTGCTCTAAAATACAAGAGTGAAAAATGAAGAACGAAAAATTACCATTTGACAGTTTTTTTCCAAAAATTCAAAATATCGCACATTTAATGCTTTTCTGGGCCAATTTTGCAAATCGCAACCTATCGTGGTTTTCCCAAATGACAGAATCAGAATATTTAACTGCAGTTGTACCACGTGTGGCTGACGGGATGAGTAGAACCACTCGCAGCGTTTATGTTGAGAGACGGGGCGATGTTGGAGGCTGTCGTTCTGCGCGGTTATTGTTCCTTGCAATCCAGCAGCTGTAGTTGTGCATTTGTCCACAAGAGGGCATCACGTGACCAGTGTAGAACCTACAGCCCGAACTCGAATAACTCTAACCCCAAACCCTAATTACCCTAAACCCGAACCCAAATAACGCCTAACCTTAATAACCTAAACCCTTACTATAATAACCCTACCGTAACCCCTAACCCTTACCAGAGTTACAGGAGTCCAATTCCATTTCGGGAGTTCCAATTCCTTGGCAGAATTAGGACTGCCAGATGTGGAATTTAGGCTCTGGAAGTGGAATTGGGACTTCTAGATTTGGAATGTTGATTCCCACTTTGGAATTGGGACTCCCGAGTGTGGTTTTGGGACTCCCTGCAATGGAATTGAGACACTTTAGGTTTGCCAGTGAGATGCCACAAAAAGCCACGTGTCACATAAAAAAATCTTTCTCGACGAGACAATTGAAAACCGTGTCCACAGATTNCCCCCCCCCCCCCCGTTAATTACATCTTTCATCCAATTCACAAGCCCCCCCCCCGCCCCAACTGTAGGGTCGCGACCCGCCAGGCAGTATCCCCTTCCCGTCCGTGCCTGAGGTTGGCGCCGGGAGCCCCTGCGAGACACGGCCCGTGACTGCCTCGGGATAGGCACGTAATTTGTGAAATTAACGTGCGCACTTGCGCAAGTGTGTGGTGCATGTGCAACGTGTATTTATACTACCGAATATAATTGGGTATAAATCTCTAAGCGACAGGACTCGTTTATGGAAACACTAATGAGATGATTGCACAAACGCGACTTTAAAAAAAGGAACTAGCCATACAACCCAATGTGGCAGGGCCCTCTCGACAAAAAGAGAGTCTTGAGACGAAGTGAGTCTTTCCTTGGATACGTAGATTATATTATCGCTCGCGCACATTAGATTGGTGCTAAACTGCTAAAGTGAGTGCAGTGGTCAGCGTACTGGACTTACCAGAGGTCACCGATTCGATCCGAAGCTCATGGCGCGGCGGTTGAAACAATGCTCCAAGTTCCTTAAATATCCGCACCTCTTCAAACGTTTTTCTCACGACTTTTTCCCTTGGTTGATGTTAAACTATTTCCCCCTTGATAATTGTTTTTTTTTTACCCTTCTATCTGGCAACAAAACTGACACTTTTTTTTACAAGGAGTCATGTTTGCATAGACCACAATACCTGCAGTCATAATGCAAACAAAAAACACAACTCTGATAATGTATGCACTGTCTTGACGTTGATTGGTCCACACCCGAGACAGCTTTCCTTAGAGCCTAGTCTCACATGGTGTTGGACCAGATGACGCCAAAAGGCGCATAACTCAAAGACAACGCACCATCAGAGTATGAGAGCTCGGGGTAAGCATTTACACCATTGGAACCTCACTTGCCAGTAAAAAATATGATAATTGTTTTTTTACCCCTTTATCTGGCAACAAAACTGACACTTTTTTTTACAAGGAGTCATGTTTGCATAGACCACAATACCTGCAGTCATAATGCAAACAAAAAACACAACTCTGATAATGTATGCACTGTCCTTGACGTTGATTGGCCCACACCCGAGACAGCTTTCCTCAGAGCCTAGTCTCACATGGGTTGGACCAGAAGACGCCAAAAGGCGCACAACTCAAAGACAATGCACCATCAGAGTATGAGAGCTCGGGGCAAACATCTACACTATGGGACCTCATTTGAGTTGTGCGCCTTTTGGCGTCTTCTGGTCCAACCCATGTGAGACTAGGCTCTAAGGAAAGCTGTCTCGGGTGTGGACCAATCAACTTCAAGGACAGTGCACATTATCAGAGTTATGTTTTTGTTTGTATTTATGACTGCAGGTATTGCGGTCTATGCAAACATGACTCCTTGTAAAAGGTGTCAGTTTTGTTGCCAGATAGAAGGGTAAAGAACCAATTATCATATTTTTACTGGCAAATGAGGTCCCCATAGTCTTCAAACGTCTTTCTCACGTCTTTTCCCTTGGTTGATGTTAAACTATTTCCCTCTTTTCATGCATAGCGCCACGAGAACGGCGCTTTATAAATGTAAATTATTATCGTTATTATATTCCCCCACCTCTATCCACCCAGAAATGTAAATGAGTTCACGACAATTGAGTGTTGAGTGAATTTCCATTCGTTAGAAGCATGATGAACGGCAGGTATGGTTTGAAAGTTTAAAGTTGATTTTGGTTCAACCAGGACAGAGTCTCATTTGCAACAGTGAGGGAATTAGTGAGTGAGTCAGTGGGTAAGCGAGTGAATGGATGAGCGGTTGAGGGAGTGAGCGAGTGGGTGAATGAACGGACGAGTAAGATGATGAGTGAGTGGGTAAATGATTGAATTGTTTTGCAGTTGATTTTGGTTCCA
This sequence comes from Lethenteron camtschaticum, assembly GCA_018977245.1. Classification (NCBI taxonomy): domain Eukaryota; kingdom Metazoa; phylum Chordata; class Hyperoartia; order Petromyzontiformes; family Petromyzontidae; genus Lethenteron; species Lethenteron camtschaticum. The sequence goes on from MU249632.1 coordinate 4,689,865, forward strand.
CCAGGCGAGAACTCTAGAGACCAGGATGCGAGGGTCATTTGCAAGAGTAGTCCGAGTCACCAAATGACAAAAGCCAAACAAATAAAGAATTGCATTGAAGCAAATAGAAATCAGAGCAAAAACAACTGAAACTCGAGATTAAACTCAGACATTTAACTAATATGTACACATACAAGGCTATACGAGTCAAATACAACATCAAGTTATTATAAAGAATTAACAGCTCAGGATCAAATTGTGATTGAGATTGGAGAGTAAACGGGAACATTTGTAAGCAGATTGCCAGGTGTTTGGAGCATTCACAGAAATGTAACAAATCGTCTGTTGATATTTGCTGTTGCGTTGGCAGCGGCGCACAAGAATACACAACGACAACAAAACAACGACAACAAACAAAACGACAAAACATCAACAACAAACAACACAACGACAACGAACAACACGACAAAACAACAACAACACAACGTCAAAACAGCAAGCAACAACACAACGACAAAACAACTCGCTGTACGGGCATTCGTCAATAACATTTCGGCCACAGTAAGAACGCTTCATCNGAGAGAGAGAGAGAGCGTACGTGTCGATTTGCTGCTGATCCTCCTCTTTGTTGACTAAAGCGGCTTACCATAGGTCTCTAGTCTCTATGCATCTCTATGTATATCCATGCGTTTACTATATTGTTCATAGTGTGGGTTAAATGGCCACAATCGCACTTCTGTGGCTTGGCTTTCACGCCTCGCCCATGCAGCTATCTGGATCTCTATGTATCTCCATGCATCTCTATGAGTCTCTATTTATCTCTATGAGTATCGATGTGTTTACTACATGGTCCATAATTTGGGTCGCAGCATCGGGGCTTGTTTCTTAAATGTTCCGTTCACGAAGGAAATGCGCGCATCGGCCTGGTGATGATCTTTAGACGCGTTTGATGGTTCCAGCCCAGTGTCTTCGAGTAGGAGGAGGAATGTCACAGCCAGGAGGTGCGATGTTTGGGTCTCGAATGAGGGTTTTACCTGGAATACGGTGTTTATTCTGGGGCAGAGCCGAGGGGCCAGAGAGACAGAGTGGAGAGGCCATTGACAGAGTAGAGAGGCGAGAGAGACAGAGTGGAGAGTCCATCGAGACAGAGTGGAGAGGCCATTGAGACAGAGTGGAGAGGCGAGACAGAGTGGAGAGTCCATTGAGACAGAGTGGAGATGCGAGACAGAGTGGAGAGGCGAGAGAGACAGAGTGGAGAGGCGAGAGAGACAGTGGAGAGGCCATTGAGACAGAGTGGAGAGGTGAGAGAGACAGAGTGGAGAGGCGAGAGAGACAGAGTGGAGAGGCCATCGAGACAGAGTGGAGAGGCCATTGAGACAGAGTGGAGAGGCGAGAGAGACAGAGTGGAGAGGCGAGAGAGACAGTGGAGAGGCCATTGAGACAGAGTGGAGAGGCGAGAGAGTCAGAGTGAACTGCATCCCACACTATAAATTGGGCCCCACGAGAATTCCTAAATATTTCCCCCAATATCTCTTTCCTCTATTTATATTTAAAATAAAACACGTTCACTCTGCATCTAGAAATAGTGTCACCACCTGTTCATATGCCAATTAAAAATAAATATGAACTGCTCATCAGGAACAAACAAAAACATTGTAAAACATGTCATTCCCATCGCATCACCCCTCCCAACGGTGCACAGAGTTGATACCCCCCTTCTCCGCAAAGCAGCTGCCTTATGGAGAAGCTTCAGGGCTGCACCCCCCCCCCCCCCCCCACTATATTAGCTCATATACATTCCTATAAGCAGTGTTCTAATTTCCTACATCACACACAGACCCCCGTATAGTCTTAACAAATTGTTGGGGCAATGGCCGTTCGTAACACCTCGTGGAAACCTGGGTATCGGTTGCGGTGGTTCAGTGGTTTAGAACGCTGCAAACCCAGCGACCCGAGGGCAACTCCCGCTCACGGCTAACACCGGTGACGATTATCAGAACAACAAGGTCCTGGGCCTCCCTTAGGGTCGACTCAGCCTCAAATGAGCGCCTGGTGCGTGCGGTGTGTAAACATCGCAACGAGGGAGACAGAGGCGCCTTGGGTGTGGTGCTGGCCACCTACCCCATCGTGTGCCAGTTGCACGTGGTGCTCGCTCACAGCACTTGCCCAAAAGTCTGGTCAGGCGATACAGCGAACTTTTTGTCTTCATCACACATACACACACAACGACCCCACTGCGGTGGCAAGTGCTGTTAGCGAGTACACAAAGACAAAGATCCCCAGTGCGGAATTGAACAGACTCTCTTTGGGGCAAGTGCGGTTAGCGAGCACCTATTTGAAAGCTCGGCCGCGTTTGACTCCCCAGTTGTCATGTTTTAGAAACACCAGCAGGTGCTCATTTTAGGCTGAGTTGACCTAGGGGAGGTCTAGGTCACCACGGTTCAAATGTTCGCCACTGATATTGGTCGTGAGTAGGAATCGAACTTGGGTGGCCGGGTTTGGAGCGCAGTTGCGTTAGCCACTGCGCCACCACTCCCCATATGCATACACAAATATAGACATGCGCAAACTCACGAACAGGCACACACACAGATGGATACCAAGACAATCAGACGAGCACGCACTTTGTTAATGACCACGTGTTTATGAACCACGTGTCCCATAGCAGGCAGTCCGCACTTATNAAAAAAAACACTTTCTTGTTTGGACCTATATATGCATATGCTGTATACATGTGCATACGTATGTGTTGGTGTGTATGCGTGTGTATGTGGTCCTCCCCTAGGTCGACTCCGCCTCAAATGAGTGCCTGGTACGACGTGTAAACATTACCACTNGGGAGACAAAGGTGACTGGGCGTTGTATTGGCCACCCCCCTCTTGTGCCGTGCCGGCCTTCATAGGTGCTCGCTAACAGCACTTGCCCCAACAGTCTGTTAAGGCTATACGGGGATATTTGTATATGTGGCACAGCGAATTCGGCGACTCCCGTTTGATTTTCGTTACGGCCAACACGAACACCATTGACGACTATCTGAATCGATCCCGGGCCTCCCCTAGGGTCGACTCAGCCTCAAATGAGTACCTGGTGTAAATGTGTAAATATCGCCATTGGGGGACAAAGGCGGCCGGGCGTGGTGCTGGCCACCCCCCCCCCCCTCGTGTGCCGTGCCGGTCTTCATAGCTGCTGCTACTCGATAACAGCACTCGCCCCGACAGTCTGTTAAGGCTATACGGGGATCTTTGTGAGTGGCATTCGAGGCGTCCCTTTGGCTGAGAAACTTGAGCGCGCGCACGTGGGAGGTCAGAGGAGGGGTGCGAGAAAGTAGCTAGGAAGGGATGGGGGGGGGCAAACCACACAAGAGATGAGCGATACAGCGAGAGGGAGATGGTGTACTGGCATTCATATAGCAACAAGATATTGTGTTTACGGGACACGGCGATAACACGCGCCCATCACACACACCCACCTTCAGCTCCCGCCCTCTCCCCCTTCTTCACGCAGTACGACATTTGGACGTTCGCTGCATCAACTCCACACTGTGCCAGCGTGGTGAAGTATGGTCAAACAACCTCCGGCGACCAGTAACGGACGTGTGTGAATTGCCAAAGCAATGGCTGTAAATGATAGTGCTGNTTTTTTTTTTACTAGCGTTAGAATAATGGGTAAAAATTATTATGATGAGTTACCGGCGATTGTAAAAAAATCACAAGTATTATAATAATACTTCTTTATTTATGAAGCCTCACTGAGTCTCAAGACTCAGTTTAACACGTAGGCTTTCGCGACCAATATTATCGATAACAGAGTTTTTGGGCATCAGGTCGCATACATATAAATGTGTCGTTATACCCGCCACCACCTGACACAGCCAATTACTAAGGGGTTTCGCGTAAACAAAACGTGCCAATGCGTTCCAAGTAGTAGGGTTTTACCTTTTAAACTGGTACAAAACTGACACCTTTATACAAGGCATCATTTTTGCAATATCCACAACACAAGTAGTCAAAAAAGCAAACAAAAAGAAGCAACTCTGATAATGATAATAATATGCACTGTCCTTGAAGTTGATTGGTCCACACCCGAGACGGCTTTCTTTAGAGCCTAGTCCCCATTGGTGTTGGACCAGATGACACCAGAAGGCGTACATCTCAAACACAGTGCAATATCAGAGTATTGAGAGCTCGGGGTAAGCATTTACACTATGCTTAGTGTAAATGCGTTCTTAGTTCAGTACATCGGTTGTGTGTTGGAGAGTAAACCCACAGATCAGGGACTCCTTTGCAAGAGGATGCTGCTACATTGGGATGTTTGGCCATGAACTCCACTCGTGTGGAGGAAACCAGAGAAAACCCTCCGCGCTTACAAGGGGATGGACACTCCGAGATCTACACCAATGGATGCAATAATCCACTGTTGTACCGCTATCTCGCAACCCTAACCCTACAACACCCGCCTTTTCTTAGCTTATTGAGCTGGCTGTCATATTTAATCGATGAATCGTTACGCGCCTCGCCCTCAGCCTCCCTGCTAGCCGAGCCAACCGATTTTGCTGTGGCCGCTGCCTCCTCCCCATCCACTCTCTCCTCTCCATCCCTCCCCTCCCTCATATCCCTTCCTCCTCTCTACCCCCTCCCCTGCCTCCCTGCAGAGTTACAGGCGCCGGAGCTGACCTTTCTTCGTGTCTAACAATATATGTACAGAGATACAGAGAGGGACACACACACACACACGGAGACACACATGTATACATAGACACACAGAAACACAGAGAGATACACACACGGAGACACACATGTATACATAGACACACAGAAACACACAGAGAGATACACACACGGAGACACACATGTATACATAGACACACAGAAACACAGAGAGAGATACACAGACGGAGACACACATGTATACATAGACACACAGAACACAGAGAGAGATACACAACGGAGACACACATATATCCATAGACACACAGAAACACAGAGAGAGATACACATACGTGTAAGAGTCACACACGCAGATTGAATGTTGTTGTTATGACGCTTGTTCATTCAGGAAAGCTTCACTGAATTAGTTTGGTGACTTTTTCTGAAGGTCCTGCCTAGTTTTCACAGATACACAGAGACACGCAGAGACACACATACACTGACACAAAGAGACGCATACATATACATAGAATTGATATTGACACACGTATACACCAAAGAGAAAGATCCCCATGTAGTCTTAACAGACTTTGCGGCAAGTGCTGTTCGCGAGTGGCACCTACCTGATGCGATGTTTACACATCGCACCAGGTACTTATTTGAGTACACACATATACACATATATAGAGATACACACACACAGATTCACGCATATATCCACGCAGATATTGCCACACAAAGACAAAGATCTCCTGTATAGCCTTGACAGACTGGAGGAGCAAGTGCTGTTCGCGAACACACAGACGCACACACTAAATGAAATGAATCTCAAGCCAAATATCAGTCACAAATTCTTTGGTTCTTTCGGTAAAATCACGTTGATAAAAAAAACTCAAGAATGGCAACACAACGTTGTCATCAGGCAAGAGACGACCGCTTGTGTTGCTATCGAAACGTCGTAGTTTTTTTTATTTTANTTTTTTTTCTTTTCTATCTACGTGACTTTACCGAAAGAACCAAAAATATGAATTCATGCGGTCACGAAAGTTTCAAGTCAAAATCAGTCGTCACAAAATTAATAATAAGGCTGTTTAAAAGTAAAGCATTGAAGAGCAATGCTCCTATAACCAGATCTGCTGCCACAGCAAATGTAACGGTGAGTAGCAGCACTCTGCAGAGTTTGCCGTTGCGATTCCATCTCCCGGCGCGGCAGTTGAACACAATGGGACACATTTCTTAACCCCACCCTCGCCCGCCACCGCATCCGTCCACCTAACATGAAAAAATTTACCTGTAAAAACAAAGTTTTTCACTATAAATCCTTTACATGCATGGCGGCGAGAGTCCTCTCGTCCTCTGGCTTGAGATGGCTGCCACCTATGAGTCAGATGATTGTCTGCCAGTATTAAGCAATTGGTAATTAAATATTTAATTTGTTTTCCCTAAACAGTGTCAAATTTTTGATTTTTTTTCACGAACATTAATTGTCTCGCACAACGAGTCTGTATGCAAAATGTCAGCTCGATTGGATCACGGGAAGTGGGTTAAAAAACGACCGAAAGATTTGTACGGTCGTAAGCAAGCAAGCAAGCACGCAAGCAAGCGAACTTAATATAAAGGATTTAAAAATGGGTTCGATTGGGCAGATCCGCGTGTGTGGGGTAAAACGTGGGTAATCCCGCATCTCTCAAGACGCCTGAGCTTGCAGCGTGGAAGAGAAGATATTGTGACCGATGTACCCTCGAAGTGGCGGCCGCGCGAGAGAGCTCCCCGTTGTTGCCCCCTTCTACCAGCAGGGGCAACTGCAGGGCTGCGCCTTTACCCGATTCACACGGGATCTTGGTGCCCACGCACAGGAGGCGCCACGTGAGCGGACACGCTCACGTTTCACGATGGGCTCGTTACTTCGTCGGGCTTTGCGCCAAGGGTCGCAAACGGGTTTTGATTCCTTATCCGTACCCGTACCCGGCCGCACCAGGGTCGCAAATGGTTACCCGTACCCGTATCCGGCCGGGTACGGGTAGCCGTTCCCTACCCGTACCCTACCCGAAATGAATGACAAACGGTTACTCACCAGTGACTCACGGCCTACCCGTACCCGGCCGCACCAGGGTCGCAAACGGGTACCCGTACCCGGCCGGGTACGGGTAGCCAGGTATCGGGTAGGGTATGGGTATCGGGTACCCGGTTGTGACCTCTGCTTTGCGCCCTGGAGCTGATCGGGGCTAACCTCCCGGAAAATATTTAGGGCCCCCCCCCTTCCCCCATCCTAGTGCTACTCCCTGTCATCGGTCCCCAGCTATGATCAGGCCTACCCCAACCCCTATCACTAACCCCTACCCCAACCAATATCACTACCCCAACCCATATCACTACTCCTATCTCTACCCCAACCCCTATCACTACCCAGCCCCTATCACTAACCCCTACCCAACCAATATTACTACCCAACCCCTATCACTACCCCTATCACTACCCCTACCCCAAGCCCTACCCCAATCCCAATCACTAACCCCTACCCCAACCCATATCACTACCCTTACCCCAACCCCTATCACTACCCCAGCCCCTTACACTACTCCTATCTCTACCCCAACCCCTATCACTACCCCAACCCCTATCACTACTCCTATCTCTACCCAACCCTATCACTACCCCAACCCTATCTCTACCCAATCCCAATCACTACCCCAACCTCTATCACTACCCTATCTCTACCCCTACCCCAACCCCTACCCCTATCACCACTCCTATCTACTCCTACATCAACCCCTATCTCTATCTCAACCCCAATCTCTACCCCTACCACAACCTATATCACTGCCCATATACCCCTATTACTCCCCCTATCTCTACTCCTACCCCTATTACTACCCCTATCACCACTCCTATCTTACCCCTACCCCACCTTAACCACTCCCACCTGTTCTCCTGTCACTAGAACTACACCACTTTTAATAACAACCCACTCTCTATTATCTCAACCACAGCGATTATAAAAAAAAAACATTTTTTTTTAAATAATCGCTGTAAAAGAAAAAAGGGGGCGATATATAAATATACGTAAGATAAGATAAATGCCCGCGTTTAAATTATCCTCACGAGCACGACGTATCACCGATTGATTCACCGTTCGCTCTCGCGCAACGCCGGCACCACGAACTCCCTGAACTCATATTCTCAGGTTGTTTCGGTAAAGTCACGTAGGTAAAACATTACAATTAATAAAAGTAAAATAAAATAAAAATCACGACGTTTCGGAGGCAACACAAGCTTCCGTCTTGACGGTTCCACCTGAAGACGGAAGCTTGTGTTGCCTCCGAAACGTCGTGATTTTTATTTTATTTTACTTTTATTATTTTAATGTTTTACGTGACTTTACCGAAAAAACCAAAGAATATGAATCCTTGCAGTCACGAAAGCTTCAAATCTAGAATCCCTGAACTCACTTCACTGCCACCGATGAGCGAGAGTTGACTCGGGGAGGTGGGGGGTGTGAGGGCTTGGATAGAGAGAAAGCCATTCACTTAGGTGTCCCTGGAGGAATGTTGTCCTCAGTGTGTCTTTCTATTGCGACTGACTCCGCGTGGACTTAATCCGCGCGTGATGAGTGTGAAGCAGGCGAGCCGAGCGTGATTGCCCTGAGGATAATACTTCTGCGCGCACACCGTGGGCGAGTGTTTATTATAGCCGTACGTACTGATACCTCTCCCTCCCATCTCCTCTCCCTCGACTCCCCACCACGCATTATCTTACCTCTCTACACCTCGCCTCTCATCTCACTCTGCTCCCCTCCACGCACTCCCCTGCCTCTCCCCTCTCATCTCACTCTACTCCCTCCACGCACTCTGCTGCCTCTCCCTCTCATCTCACTCTACCCCTCCACGCACTCTCCTGCCTCTCCCATCTCATCTCACTCTACTCCCCTCCACGCACTCTCCTGCCTCTCCCCTCTCATCTCACTCTACTCCCCTCCGCGCACTCTCCTCCTCTCATCTCACTCCACTCCCTCCACGCACTCCCCGCCTCTCCCCTCTCATCTCACTCCCCTCCACGCACTCTCCTGCCTCTCTCATCTCACTCTACTCCCTCCACGCACTCTCCTACCTCTCCCATCTCACTCTACTCCCCTCCACGCACTCTCCTGCCTCTCCTCTCATCTCACCTACCCCCTCCACGCACTCTCCTACCTCTCCCTCTCATCTCACTCCACTCCCATCCGCCACTCTCCTGCCTCCCCCTCTCATCTCACTCTACTCCCCTCCACGCTCTCTCCTACCTCTCCCTCTCATCTCACTCTACTCCCTCCACGCACTCTCCTGCCTCTCTCATCTCACTCTACTCCCCTCCACGCACTCTCCTGCCTCTCCCTCTCATCTCACTCTACTCCCCTCCACGCACTCTCCTGCCTCTCCCCTCTCATCTCACTCTACCCCTCCACGCACTCTCCTGCCTCCTCCTCTCATCTCAGCCTACTCCCCTCCACGCACTCTCCTGCCTCTCCCCTCTCATCTCACTACTCCCCTCCACGCACTCTCCTGCCTCTCCCTCTCATTCACTCTACTCCCCTCCACGCACTCTCCTGCCTCTCTCCTCTCATCTCACTCTACTCCCCTCCACGCACTCTCCTGCCTCTCCCCTCTCATCTCACTCTACTCCCCTCCACGCACTCTCCTACCTCTCCCCTCTCATCTCACTCTACTCCCCTCCACGCACTCTCCTACCTCTCCCTCTCATCTCACTCTACTCCCCTCCACGCACTCTCCTACCTCTCCCATCTCACTCTACTCCCCTCCACGCACTCTCCTACCTCTCCCCTCTCATCTCACTCTACTCCCCTCCACGCACTCTCCTGCCTCTCTCCTCTCATCTCACTCTACTCCCCTCCACGCACTCTCTGCTTCAGTAATCAAGACTTTCTATCGAAAGTACATTGCCCGAAACGTCGCCTATTATGCGTATTTCATTATAAGGCCACTATGTTATTGACGAACGCGTTCAGCTTTTTGTTGTTTGGAGTGGAACGGTGGTGCCGTGGTTAGCGTACATCGCACCAGGAACTAATTTAACGCTGAATCGACCTGGGGGGGGGCAGAACCTTAACCATTGCGCCACCGTTCCCCCGTAGGACCATCGAAGCGCCCCTTTTTCACTGGCGACTCCGGTTCCACTTAAAGGGTTGACGTCATCTCTAACTGCGAACCAATCACCGCCATCTCTGTGTTTGATTAAACACAGCCGCACACGACCCCTACCGCTCCCACCACTACCACAACCACCACCACAACCATTACCACCACCAGCACTCAAACGAACCTTACCGCTTTCACCACTACCACAACCACCACCAGAACCACCCCACTCACACGACCCCTTATCGCTCCAACCACAATCACCACCACTCGCACGACCCCTACCGCTCCCACCACTACCACAACCACCACCACAACCATTACCACCACCAGCACTCAAACGAACCTGAGCGCTTTCACCACTACCACAACCACCACCAGAACCACCCCACTCACACGACCCCTTATCGCTCCAACCACAATCACCACCACTCGCACGACCCCTACCGCTCCCACCACTACCACAACCACCACCACAACCATTACCACCACCAGCACTCAAACGAACCTGAGCGCTTTCACCACTACCACAACCACCACCAGAACCACCCCACTCACACGACCCCTATCGCTCCAACCACAATCACCACCACTCGCACGACCCCTACCGCTCCCACCACCAAACCACCACACAACCATTACCACCACCAGCACTCAAACGAACCTGAGCGCTTTCACCACTACCACAACCACCACCAGAACCACCCCCACTCACACGACCCCTATGCTCCAACCACAATCACCACCACTCGCACAACCCCTACCGCTCCCACCACCAATTCACACGGATTTGTTATTCAATGCACGCAATGAATGAATGGTATTTGAATGAATGAATGAGGCGAGCGACTGAATGAATGAATGGGATGGAGAGGCGAGTGTGGATGCTCCATGTCACAGTTTCCGTGGATGAGAAGGAGGGGTGCCTGGTGGTGCTGATAATGATATTGTCAGTGGTGCTCTAGTGATGGTGGTTTTCATGGTGGTGCTGATGTTTTGGTGATGATGATGATGGGATTGGCAGCGTTGGTGTCGATGAAAGTGTTAGTAATGATGATGGCTGCGATTATGACGCGAATGGTGCTGCTGCTGATGATGATGGTTAATTTTTGAAAGCAGTGATGATGCTAATGTTTCTGCTGCTGTTGGTAGTGAGGTTTCTGCTGCTGATGGTGATGCTGTTGGTGGCACTTATAATAATTGGTGGTGGTGCATTTGCTGGTGGTACCGGTGGTGCTGATGATAATGCTGCAGCTGATCTGATGGTTTCGTGATGGTGATGATGTTGGAATGGAACAAGGGGCAAACAAGAAAGGACCTCTATCACAAAGAGTCTCTCACTCCGCATCGTGACCGACGTGGATTATGCGAGACGCGACTTCGGGAGTTCACCCGGTGCACTTTTACATAGGGCACCCTAACGCGCCGCGTGCCGCAAAAGGAAAAGTGCACCCCAATAGAGAGACGCACGTGGGATGATCTCCTCCGCTCATCAGCGCGAGGCAAAGCGATCTCGTTCCAATGGCTGCCTGTGTGTGTGTGAATCTCCGAACAATGGCAGATTTTATTTGGGAAAACTTTAAATTAACCACGCCCGAGAAGAGGAGATTGATAATGTGAATTCAGCTCGGGAATTCAACTCGTGTGAAGAAGCTAGACGGATGATTGGGCGCCAATCGCATGCGACGGCTTTCGGAGACCTTCATCTAGCTGCGGAGAGGCCGTGGCTGATGATGAATCGATAACCAACGCGAAGATCTGCATGCATCCGTCAATTGAATTTCAGTTCGGAGTAGCGGTTAATTGTATTCCATTATGTGTGAGGGCGGTGGCGCAGCTGTTAGTGCGCAGGGCTACGAACCGGCTCACGGCCAACATCAGTGACGAGTATCTGAACCGATTCTGGGACTCCCTAGGTCGACTCATCCTCAAATGAGTACCTGGTGCGATGTGTAGACACGCCAGGGAGACAACGGCGGCCGAGCGTGGTGTTGGCCACCCACTTCCTCGTGTGCCGTACCGGCCTTCATCGATGCTCGCTAACAGCACTTGCCCCAACAGTCTGTTCAGGCTATATGGGGGATATTTGTCTGTTGTATATATGTATTTACGTTTGTTCATACGTGTGCAACATACGTATATCGGTCTCCGTGTGTCCACGTGTGCGTTCGCGTCCACGTGTCTGTGTTGATTGTTCACTTAAACCATAAACTCGCCATTTCCCTCGTCTCGGTGACTTCCCACATCCCTCTACCCCGTTCCGTTGCCCCTGTTCTGTACCCCTATTCGAAGCCTCGAGTGTTCGTGATGTGTCGCTGACAGGACATAGTATACACGGTGCGGAGGAGAGGAGGGGTAGGGGTGTGTGGTGGCTGGGCGTGTGTCCTTGAATATAAGAAGGGCAGTCGACACGCAGCCGTGCTGATGTCATTTGGGCTGTGGGCTCATAGCGCGGTAGCTTTGTGTGCCAACTCCCGAGCAGAGCTTTCGAGCGCCTTTAACCTCTCTCTCGTTTTTAGTTACTTGGTGTGGGGTGGGTGGTGGGAAAGGTCTGAGCGCATCTTCTCCGCACATCTGGTTACGACATTAAAAAAAAAAAGTTAAATATTAAATCGTCCGTACTTCTTCCATATCGAACAAATATGCGTCGTGCTTCCCACCCAACACGCATCGGTCGACCTGGCCCCGGCACGGAAACGTGGAAGGGCCCGACCGGCCGCGCTCGCTCCAGGAGTGCGCGGCGTTGGCGTCCCGCGTTCGCGAACTCGAGGAGCTCAACGCGGCCTCACCGCCGAGGCAGCGTCCCTACGACGGAGCTCCGCGCGGGGACGTCGCGGCGCGCCGACGCGGAGCTCCGCGTCGCGGCCCAGGTGGAGGCGCGCGCCCTGCGCGAGGAGGCGCGCGTCCTCCGACGCGGGCGGCGCGCGCGCGCGTCGACGCGGAGCGCGCGCGCCTGGAGATCGAGCGCGCGCGCGANTACGAGCGCGCGCAGCGGGAGCGGCGTCGCGCGCGCGAGCTGGCGGAGCGCGCGGGCGCGAGAGGGTCACGCGCGGCGGCTCGAGGCGGCGGAGCGCGCGCGCCTCGAGGCGAGGGCGCGCGCCCTCTGGCGGGAGTTGGACGAGGCGCGCGCGCGCCGGAGGTCGAGGTGGCCGCGGCGCGCGAGCGGCTCGAGAGCGCGCGGCGGAGCGCGCGCAATGGGAGCGCGCGCGCGGAGGTGAGACACGCGACGATGGTGATGGTGGTGCATGATTATATTGACATGAAAATAAGGGATTGGATTACCAAACAAAGATAGATAACACAGAAATCAGAGCATACATCACGCAAATGATTGCAACCATGGGAGCATGGCAATAGGGTTGATGATCGGTAGTTCATTACCGGTGGCCCTTGGGAGAGAGACGGGAATATACACGCGATAGAGCTCATCATCAATTACAATGATCAATCCACTGCTGGATGAAGGACTCCTCCAAGCATCACCACCTCTTGATGGGGTAATGAGAGATCGTCTGGCACAGACTCCATCTGTTGGGGTAATGGTATGCAGATCTCGATATATAACGCGTCCTGCCACCGTGGCGCAAGAGTTAGCCACATGCTGGACTTGAAGCCAGAGATGGTCGCCGGTTCGATCTCCTGGCGTGGCAGTTGCTATCAAATTTAGTTAGTCCTGCTCAGAGTCAGCAATCGCAGGGCTCCGCTTGTATCGTAACTCCAGCTTTACAAATCGGTACCAATTCTTCGCAGGAAATGACTTGCGTGACAAAATAGAACACCTTCCCCTCCGTGTTTAATTCCCACCCCACTGGCGAGATTGTTTCTGCAATTCCGTTACCAGAGTCGGGGTAACGAAATTACTCGTGCAAGACAAGGCCGTCAGCGATGCCATGTTAAATCTAATCACCTGCAATTCTAACGGCTCCAAATAGCTCGTGGAAGCATTAGCGTAACATGCCTGGTTCCGTGATTGTAGATTGGTATCCCCCCCCGTGGAGCCTACACTGCCTGGTAGGACAGGCTGCTGTTAGCGAGCACCTATTAAGCCTGTCACGGTACACGAGGGGTGGAGGAGGGGGCAAGGTAACCAACATCATTCTTGGCCGTCTTTGTTTCCCTTGCACTGAAGTTTGACGCACCGCACCAATCAGTGGTGGGGGCAGGGGAGGTGGGGCGATCCCCCCCTCCCCTACCCGGGAAGATTCCAGAATCCGCCTTCGGAACCAAATTATTCATTTAATCTGATCTTATCTAGGAGAAGCTAGACCATGATGTGATGATATAATCGCCCAACTGATGTTAGCCGTGACCGGAATCTAACTCAGAAACCAAGTCGGAAGCGCAGTGCGCTGACCACGACGCTACTTCTTCCAAATGACATATACAAACAGAACCACGTAGAGTCTTACACACACTGACACATCGCATAGAGAAGTCAGTGGATCAGCGAGTTGCGTGTGGTGGAAGTAAATTGTGGCAAGGCCGTAGCCATGGAGTCAATATTGGGGGGACCAAATTTTCCAGGGTGTCTGGGGTCCCAATCCAGAAAAATATCTAAATTTAAAACTATTTCCTGCCTAAATATAAACAATTCACTAACACATGGGATGGACTTTATATTTATTTTTACGATAATGGCTAATAGTGTATTGTATTACATTGTCTGTTTTTACTTTTTTACCTTTCTTGTTTCATTGTATGTAATGGCAGATTAGGGATTAATCAAGTACAACCATAACCACAATCATATGAACAAAATCTATGCATTGATTTATATGAAGACAAGTCCAGATATTGTGGCCAAGGTTTAGCAAATTGTTATTTTATTTACATAGCATAGCAATTATAAAATATATTGGGGGGGCATTTTGAGTATATTTGAATTTTANGGGGGGGATGCGTTTCCCCTCAATATATTATAATTATTATAATTACGGCCTTGAATTGTGGGTTCTGGCCAGCTTGGAAGAGTAGGCCAAATACCCTCCAGAGGGGTTCTCTAAAGCTCCACCCCGCGCACGCTATATCCATAATGGGTCAATCACGCAAATGTAAATGCGTCGTTAAACCCGCCACCACCCGACACGGCCAATTACTAACGTTTGTCACCTAAAAAAACATGGCAATTCGTTATTAGTTCAGCACACCGGTTGTGCGTTGGAGAGTAAAAATAAGTATAACCCGTAAAAACAAAGTTTTTCACTCTAAATCCTTTATATGCGTGGCGGCTAGAGTCCTCTCGTCCTCTGGCTTGAGATGGCTGCCACCTATGGGTCAGATGATTGTCTGCAGTATTAAACAATTGGTAATTAAATATTTAATTTGTTTTCCCTAAACAGTGTAAAATTTTGAAAAAAAATTTTCACGAACATTAATTGTCTCGCACAACGAGTCTGTGCAAAATGTCAGCTCGATTGGATCACGGGAAGTGGGTTAAAAAACGACCAAAAGGTTTGCACGGTCGTAAGCAAGCAAGCAAGCACGCAAGCAAGCAAGCGAACTTAATATAAAGGATTTAAAAACCTCGGTCACAAAGGCCTTACGTGTTAAAGTTCATACTATGTCAGACTGCCCCTCTTTTTNNTCCCCCTTCACATCTTCATCTGTCCCGATAACCGGTGTGTGGGAAGTGGGAGCGAGAGACAATTTGTCGTCCAATTAATTAATTAATTCCGTGGTTTTAAACTCATTGTGGCCAGCAGCAATGGCTATTGGTCCCAGGCCATTAATTAAAAGGAGACTCCCCACCCAGCCTGATGATTTCTGTGAAGGGGTGTGGCTGGGGGGGGTGGGGCTNGGGGGGGGGCTGGGGGTNGGGGGTGTGGTTGGGGGGGGGCCACGCGTGCACGGCGCTGACATCACTGGGGTAGGGGGGGGCGTGGCGGAGTTGCCTGGCAACGCACGAGCGCGATCTGCGAACGCGTGGCGAGATATTTCCATCGGTTAGAAATAGCTCGCCCCGACGTTCTTAGCAAGGCCGTAATTAGAATATATATTCAAATATGCTGAAAATATCCCCACCAATATATTGCTATGAAACAAAATAATTGCTATGCTATGTAAATAAAAGCAATTTGCTAAACCTTTGCCACAATATCTGGACTTGTCTTCATATAAATGAATGCACAGATTTCTGTTTATATGGTTGTGTTATGGTTGTACTTTATTAATCCCTAATCTCCGCCATTACATATAATGAATCAAGAAATGTTAAAAAAGTAAAAACAGAGCAATGCAATACGATAACTATTAGACATTATTGTAAAAAGTAAATAAAACATTCCATTCCAGTGTTAGTGATTTTTAAAATAATTTAGGCAGGAAATTAGTTTTTAAATTAGATATTTTTCTTCGTTGGGACCCCCAGACAACCTGGAAGATTTCCCCCCCCAATGTTGACTCCATGGCTACGCCTTGGTTCTTAGAGATCATCACTTTCGCTCAGAGTAAATGTACCTCAGATTACATTTACCTTAATAACTTTACCACAATGAATTTTCCATCCATGTTTTTTTTTACCTCAAGTGAATTTACCTCGGATAAAATTTACCTCGGAATGAGGTTACCTCAGACTAAACTCACATGCGAATCAAGTTATCTCAGTGTAAATGTTATCCTCGGTAACACAAGTTCACGTTATTATTATTAGTCATTTAGCTCAAGGTTAACAAAGAGCTGGACTAAATCTACAATGTTTTGCTCATGAATTAGTTTGTGGTTTCACCCCGATTTGTATCCTGACTATGCCCTTGATATCGTGTCATGGAACCAAGCAGCCATTCGCAACTCTTGCAGAGCAGTTGCTAATGTTTGTGCCAGGGATTGGCCCACGTAAGCAGATATCACAGAATTAATTTCGAGATCTCTTCAAATGACTCTGTCCACACACTTGGGGAGCAACACAACCACGCTACACGGATTCATATTCGGTGCATGACAATCAACCCAATATCGAGCTGGAATTTACCCAAATTCAGTGTAGAACCAAATTTAATGTGATGCAGTAATTTTAATGGGATGGCAAAATAATTCATTATCCAGCTGATTCCAGTAAGTCACTGCACTTGAGAACCCAATTTATTTATGCATCTGCCTGTCTTTGAAGCAAGGATCTCTGTGATGTAACTCAGCCACACAACACCTCAATTCCGTCAACATGTAAACACCATCATCTCAACTTTTAACCATGATGGACCTTATCCTCTCTTCTCTATCGCGTAGCAGCCGGTGTCAGGCACCGTGGCCTGGAGACCACCTCGCAGCACTCATAGAGGCCGAGGCGTGGGGCTTCCAGGCATCGTGGAACAACGTGGGAGCGCTACCACTCCGAGCTGGCTGACCTGGCCCAAAGGACCTCGGCTGAAGGCCAGGAGGTCGAGGTGCTGCGCCACCAAGGGATGGAGATGGCCTCGTGTCTCCAGGATCTGGCCACGAAGCAACGAGCACGGGAACCTAAACTGCCACCTGAAGACTACTGCAAGAGAGATGCTCGTCCGGCACATGGAGGACATTGGCGCACTGCAGGTAAGCGCCGCGTGGCTAAGCAAGGTCAGACTACCAACACTTCTTCTTGAAAAAAGGTCCCATTATTGATGAGGTTGGCTACTGGAATGTTTTTTTCTCCATGAGCTGCTGCCCTGTGCTTCTTCTGTGGGTCACATCCACTGTGCTCATGTCGTATATCACACATCCTTGCAACCAGAGAGGTTACCCAAACTGAAAACTGCAACCGGAAATCGGGGTTAACTGTTTATTTTCCTGAGCCGAAACTGAAGCAACAATTTTTATTTTTTTTCTCTGGAATAAAATAGAAAAGAAAGGATTCGGTTACTGGCTTTAATCGGTAAAAAAAGTCACGAAATAGGCTTTGTAGGTGTCGTGTTAAAAGTGAAATTGTCCATGATCCCTGGACTACTGTTATTGTGTCAGGGGTACATTTGCAGGTTGCTCAGCACGAGAGTGAGCGGCTCGCAAACGGAAGGTTGCGAGTTCAAATCCGGGTTGGGGGTGGTTGACTCAGCCCATCATCCTTCTGGGGTCGACAAAATTAGCCAACCTGACCATACCCGAATGTGAATAGGGTTTACTCCCCGCTTCCAACACACTCTCAGTCTTCCCCGACTACTTTAGACCTGCACATCTTCCTACTATGATAATTGGCTTTTTACCCTTTTATCTGGCAACAAAACTGACACCTTTTTACAAGGAGTCATGTTTGCAGAGACCACAATACCTGCAGTCGTAATGCAAACAAAAACATAACTGATAATGTATGCACTGTCCTTGAAAAGGCACCTTTTGGCGTAATCTGGTCCAACCCATGTGAGACTAGGCTCTAAGGAAAGCTGTCTCGGGTTTGGACCAATCAACTTCAAGGACAGTGCATACATTATCAGAGTTATGTTTTTGTTTGCATTACGACTGCAGGTGTCTATGCAAACATGACTCCTTGTAAAAAAGGTGTAAGTTTTGTTGCCAGATAAAAGGGTAAAAAAACAATTATCATANTTTTTCTTCTGGCAAATGAGGTTCCAATGATCTTCCTACTATATACAATTCCTCTGAGGTACAGATCTAGAGTGGCTGTCACGGTGATATGTCTGTTCTCCAAATCCTCTTGTTCCCTTACCACTTAATTCAGAACGTTACTGAGACACTGCAGACCGAGCGCGAGCAGCTACGCGCGGCAATTGTGCGCCACCTCCATGACCACCAGCGACTCTTGGAGATTACGCGGGACCTCGGAATGGAGATCACATCGTACAGGTGACCACATGGGTGGGCAAAGTCTGGGTTCGAGTCGGGACATATTCATGTTGAGCACTATCCAGGGCTTGGAATATACTTTTATGAAGGCAATAAAAATGCAGTTCCACCATTGGAACCTCCTTTGCCAGAGCAAAATATGATAATGGTGTAAATGCTTACCCCGAGCTCTCATACTCTGATGGTGCATTGCCTTTGAGTTGTGTGCCTTTTGGCGTCATCTGAACCAATACCATGTGAGACTAGGCTCTAAGAAAAGCTGTTTCGGGTGTGGACCAATCAATTTCAAGGACAGTGCATACATTATCAGAGTTGTGTTTTTTGTTTGCATTCCGACCGCAGGCATTGTGGTCAATGCAAACATGACTCCTTGTAAAAAAGGTGTCAGTTTTGTTGCCAGATTAAAGGGTTAAACACCAATTATAAAAAATGCAGCTGTCTCATTTTGGGTGTTTGTATGCCTGTGTGGCGTGGTGGAATAATGTTAGCACACTGAGCTGTGAAGCCAGCGATCAGAGTTTGGCTAACATGAGTGGCCATTGATATCTGAACAGGTCTCAGGCTCCCTCAGTCGACTCAGCCTTGAATGTGTACCTGGTTCTTTGAGTGTGTATAAAACATTAGCATTGGGAAGACAAAAGCGACGAAGCATGGTACTGGTCACACCACCCCTTCATGCACTGCCCCACTCTTAGTAGGTGCTCGATAACATCACTTGCCCCAACAGCCTGTGTAGGTTATATGGGGAACCCTTGTTTTTTGTTTTGTCTCATGCTGTGTAGAATGCTTCTGGATAGGAACGTTGAAGAGCAACGGTTTGCAGAAGCAGAGACGGGCCATCTCCACGTGAAAGGTAACACACTGATAAAGACAAAGGCGTTGAAATACATGTTGGTGTATGCTCCTTTACAATTTTATTACGTAGAGTCGCTATCGCACAAGCACCGAACTATACAAACAATTGACCACAGTGCATACTGGGCAATATGCAATGCATGTACATGCTATCAGACTTGCCTGAAATGCACGTTGGTCATAGTTACTCTTTGGTCAATATATGGAGAAAGAAATCGTAGATAATTTCCTCTTTGGAAATACAAGTAGGGGAAATGCCACAGATTACACCCACCGCAGTGAAGGAAGCTATAAAATCAGCTCACGTGTAGCTGCAAGATAGATCGTTGCATCTCCGCATTATTAGACATGGTAACACTTGGGAGGAATTCATACGCAAGCAGATAGATGATGGCTGATAATGATATGTATAAGTGAAACGTCAATTCTTTTCTTTTACTTGACAGAAACTGAGCCGTTGTACAGATATACCCCTGCACGACAGAACCCTGATGAAACCACCGGCTTTGAGTGCTGCTAAACTCGCAGAAACAAGAAGCGCTGGTCTACCGACACTTTTTCAACAAGATCTCGCTGAAGGCACTAAAGAGGTCCAAGTGAGTGAACGAGGGGGATTCCAAACATTTGCCGAGCTCATGACCTCTTCGCAACACACATTCCTTGCAGACAGACTGCAGGGCCTAAACGTGTAAAGAGCAAGGCAGCATTGGTGCTGAACAGAGGTACGCACGACATGTGCCTGATTTCAGTCTAATGCCGAGAGACGATAACATGCTCGCGGATCACGTAGGCGCGCAAAGACAGATTTTTGTGGATACTTGCGAAGAAATTTCGCAAGACATCACCAACAAAGTTGGTTGCACATCAGATGTGCTTTTCAGTAAACCCGGTTTACGTCCATTGTTGTTGAACGAAAAAGAAGAAGCTACTGCAATAAGGCTGTCTCAGGTGGACACAAGGTCCGTTTGACTGCCAGTACCCACCAAGTCATTCATCCGGACAAAGCTACTATCGAGTCCCACAGTCCAGAAGACGTTAGCATAATTGGAACACAGCAAGAACCTCGAAGTAACTGGGAATCTTTCAAGGAAGACGGCAGCACACTGTTCAATGTGATGGTAGGTGAACGTCAAGATGAAAAAGGTGAAATTGAAGAATCTAAAGCCATCAGTTCTGAGACAGACTTCATTGCTGCTCAGAGCCAAGGAACTTGTCAGAACAACCATTAAAAGTAAGAACATGGGCAAGAAGGAGACATTTACAACGGGAGAGGTACAACTAGAAATAGCGTTTGATGAGACAGTGATTCCAAATGTTCCTTCAGATGAAAAATTTGACCAAAAAATTGTGGTATGCGTGGAGACGCACACTCTGTTGAAAAACGTGTTGACAAAAATGAAACAATATCCAAGCAACTAATAAAGATTTAGTAAGTCAACCACCAATAAAGCGACACATCAAGAAGTAGAACATCTGGAAACTATTATTCTAACCAAGAATATTCAAATTCCTGGTGTTCTGAAGATTTCCGCACAGTGTCTTGATGGATACTGCACACATAATTCAACCAGATGTTGCGATTAAGAAGGAGCCACAACCAGCCTCGTGGGAACAATGTGGATATTCTCAAGAGGAATTGCCTCTTCCAGAAGCCACAGCCAGTGAAGAAGAACACAAAGTACAAGATAAGAAACGTGCAGAACTTTCAGATTCTGACTTGCAGTCTTCTGAAGTTGAAATCACAGTGGCTGCCAAAGAAGGAGAGACTGGTTTAGCAAACGTCAACGAACAGGACTTGCATGTTGAAAAAGACAAAGAAGATTTTAAACTAGAGCTACAGCATACAAAAACAACGTTTGATATAAATAATCTTTCAAATGTTACTTCATGGGATTATGTTCAACATGACGTTGACATTACGAAAGATGGCATCACTGAGGTAACATTGGAAAGAGCTGAATTTATTCAACAAATCCCTGCAGAATTTGCTAAATCTCTGGAGGAAAAGACTGCAGTTGGCATTGAAACAGATGACTTAATTTTGTCGATAGAAGACCAAGACCAATGTGGTCTGGAGGTAAAAGTCGTAGAGCCAAACATTGGTAAAAATTATAACGTTTCAGCTGATGCGTCACATCACATCAATCTACGTGATGAAGAGATAGCAGATGTCGACATACAAATCCCTGAAGGTGTTCTGACAAGTATCATTATTGCTGAAGAAGACATTACATGTTTTGAGAAAAAGAACTCTGCAGGACTAAGCGACATTGATTCTCCAGATATTGTCAGTGAACAAGCCACTTATAAAGGGGGGTTGAACAACAGGAAGCAGAAATGTATGCAAAATACAAAGTAGATGTTACTTTAAGTGAAGAATACGTGCGTGATGTGGAGGACAATTCGGAATGCATCGAAGAGATCCAAATAAACACAAGGATATCAAAGACCGCAAGATTTCATTTCATGGTCCTGAAAAAGAGGAGAGATCCTGCAAAGAGGACGTAGGCATAGGCCAGTATTCAGTCAACATAATTGGCCAGAAACAATATGAGCCAGAAGCACAAATTGTGGAGCAACCATTCTGGTGGATGCTTCAAGTTTTGCAGTGTATAAACACACTACACCTAACTTTGAGGAACAATTGATGAAGGCGCAACGTTCAGAAGATGACATTTCAGTGACCACCAAAGAACAAGGTTTTCTAACGAAACAACTGTTAAAGAAGTCACCGTGTTGTGCAGGAGGAAACGACACACAGGATGTGATGATGCAATCATTGGTAATAATTGAGAGGGAAACACAAGATGTAGATAATTTAGAAGAAATATTTGATGAAGGTGATGGTCAGGTGTTGTACCAAATGAGGATATTCCACAGGACATTGAGATAACTGAAGTAGAACATGATCGCCCAGATGTTCACATAATCAAGACTGATCAAGGACAAATGAAAAGGTTGAACTAGTTATTGAAGATGAGGAATGCCTGAAAATAGAGGAAACTGCAGCTCACAGTCACATTTGTTTATCAGAAATGAGCAGTGAAAACGACAGATATCCGAAAATTACTAACAAAACAAAATCACAATGGGCTCTTGATGAGGTGCAACTTCCTGATTCACGGGAAGCTGATACATCAGAGACAACCATTGCGATGGAAGCACACGGGTCTGAGGCAGTCGAATTAGAAACACACATCATTCTGAGAGATATTCCAGCAAATACTTAACTGAATTCATGGAACACAACATGAACCGACTGGACAGATCAGTGAAGAAGAGGCGTTGAGTTCCAAGAAACTACAACTGAGAGTGAAATAGTTTCATCAGCTTCCTTGGTTGAAGAAGAAAAGTACAACAGGACGTGGAGCACTTGGAAGCATCGATTATTTCTGAAGGAGGTACACCAATTGCTCCAAATGTACTACAATTGGAAACACAAAATCCCCAAAATGACATAGAGACTGTTGAAGTAAATGATGAAATTATTGAGCAAATCATTCAAAATCCTATGAAGATAGAGGAAACGCACTTTGAAGGTGATATAGGTTCATCAGATACAAGCTTTGAAAAAGACAGAAATAAGGCGGCACATTTAGAAGGACACAATATTCCTGAATTAATTTCATATAATGTTTCACCTGAAGCAATTGAAACACAAGATAAAACTACTGAAGATGTCATGGAAGGAGTTATCACTGAGGTACAAGAACTTGAAAGTGAGATAGATCCATCAGCTTTCATCACTGAAGAAGAAAAGTACAAAAAGGAAGTGATTGTTTTTGAGGACGCTATAATGATTGCTTCACATGAATGTGTTTCACAAGATAGTCAGATACCATGCATGAATAAACAAAGTTCAGAACACGATAGACATAGTTCTGATGACACATTAAATGTTGGTGAAGAAGAGAAAGCTCAGGATGTTGTACAAGATGAAACAACGCAAGAAATTACTGAAGAAACATTGAATAAATTAGTAGAAAAGATAGTGCAAAGCGAATGGGATGTGTCAGATGTGTGCATTGAACAAGATGAGGATGAAGAGGAGATGGAACATCCATTATTGGACTCAACGTCTGAAGATGTTCCAGCCACTACTTCACATGAAGGCACACACATGCCATTGAGATAGCACAAGTGGTTACACCAACCACAATAGCTGACTTGGCAGAGATCGTTGAAACACCAGATGAAATGAAGGCATTGAACAGACCACTGCACCTGAAAGACAACGTTTTGAAGATAATATCTTGTCAATAAGTGAATCAAAAGAAGATATATCTGAAGAGGTCTGTGAAGAAACTGTGACCACGACAGATCAAATAGTACTTGAAAGCGAAACACAATTATTGCCTCAAGTTGTTTCAACAACTGCTCAATATGAAGTTATCACACGAGTCGTTGAAATAGCACACGGTGTTACATCAATCAAAGATGATGATTTCGCAGAGATCATTGATAAAGAAGATAAAAATCCTGATAATGTAGTGATTGAACAGATCACTGAAACAGAAAAGCCAATTTCTGAAGATGATATAGTGAAAATAATTGAAGCAAAGGAGGACGTTTCTGAAGAAGTCAGTGATGAAACTTTGTCCATAAAAGAAGAAATAGCAGTTAAAAGTCAAACGCAATTACTGTCCGAAGATGTTTCATCGCTGCTTTTTATGAAGATGTCTCAAAAGACTTTGAGAAAGCATACGGTGTGAGATCAATAAAAAAAGCTGACTCGAAAAGATATTGAAACGCCAATACAGCTCCTGAACATGAATCTATTCATAAGATCACTGAAATTGAAAAGCCAATTTCTGAAGATGATTTAGCAGAAATCGTTGAAATAAGAGAGACAGATTCTAAAGACATAATTGAAGAACCAGTCACAAGAAAGAAGAAAAAGTACTTGAGCATGAAACACTAATGTGTCTGAAGAGGTTTCTACAACTGCTAATTATGAAAGTGTCTCACAAGACGTAGCAGAAGTAGATATATCAATCACACAACCTGAACTGGCAGAGATTGCTGAAACACCAGATGAAGCATATGATCATGAAGCTGTTGAAAAACATACTGAAATTGGTGAGCAAATGTGAAGATGATATCATACAGACCATTGATCCAAATGAGGGAGATACTGAAGAGATAATTGAAGAAATTTGACAATACCAGAGAAACATACTTGAAAGTGAAACGCAATTAGTGTCTGAAGATGTTTCAACAACTGTTCCATATGAAGTTCTCTTGCAAGATGTTGAAATATCAGAAGTGGTTAAACCAATCACAGATGATAATTTGACAGAAATCATTTATACACGAGATTACGTTCCTGAACAAGAAGCTATTGAGGAAGTCATGAATCTGAAGAACCGTGTTCTGAATATGACATCATGCCAGTCATTGACCAAAGGAGTACCTTTCTGAAGAGGTCAGTCATGCAAATGTGACCACGAGTGAGGAAGCTGTACTTGAAAGTGACGTTGAATTAGTGTCCGAAGATGCTATAACAACTTCTCCATTTGAAGGTATCTTGCAAGACGTTAAGATAGCAGGAGTAGATATCTCAATCAATGAAGCTGATTTGGCAGAGATCGCAGAAACACCAGATGCAACTTATGAATCGGTTGAACGGATCACTGAAATTGATAAACTAACTTCTGAAGAGATATCGCAGAAATCCTTGAAGTAAAGGAAATGCATTCTGAAGAGGTCATTGAAGAAACTCTGACCACAAAAAGGAAACCGTAGTTGAAAGTGAAACACAATTTGTGTTTGAAGATGTTTCAACAACTGCTCCGTATGAAGGTTTCTTGCAAGACGTTGAGGTAGAACCTGTTGCTACAGCCATCACAGAAGCTGAGCTAGCAGATATCGTTAAAATGCCAGATAAAGCTACTGAACATGAAACTATTGAGAAAATAGCTGGACATAAAAAATATGTTCTGAAGATGATATCCAGCCAATTAGTGAACCAAGGCAGACATTTATGAAGGAATCAATGAAGAAACTGTAACCACGACAGAGGAAACAATAATTGAAAGTGAATTGAAATTAGTGTCTGAAGATGTTTTCACAACAGCAACGCATGAAGGTGTCTCACAGGACCTTGAGATAGCAGAAATGGTTAAACCAATCACAGAAGCTGAATTGGAAGACATTGTAGAAACACCAGATACAGCTCACGAATGTGAATATATTAAACAGAACACTGACATTGAACAGATCACTCAAATAGAAGAACCAAGTTATGAAGTTGATTGGTAAAAATGTATGAAGGAAAAGAGGCAGATGATTTTGAAGAGGTAATTGAAGAAACTGTGACCATGCCAGAGGAACAAATGCTTGGAAGTGAACCGCAAATGTTTCTGAAGATGTTTCAACAACTGGACCATCTAAAGGTGTCTCTCAAATGTTCAGATAGCAGAAGGGTTACATCAATAACGAAGCAGATTTGACAAAAATAATTGATATGCAAAAGGAAGCACCTGAACATGAAGATATTGAGCAACCACTGAACTTGAAGAACATATTCTGAAGATGATATCATGCCAATAGTTGAATCATATGAGGTAATTTCTAAAGAGGCAAGTGAAGAAACTGTGTCCATAAAAGCGGAAACAGCAGTTCAAAATGAAATGCAATTGCTGTCTGAAGATGTTTCAACAAGTGCTCCATATGAAGATGTCTTAGAAGTTGTTGATATAGCAGCAGTAGTTAGAGAAATTGTTGAACCTGAACTGGCAGATATTGCTGAAAGAGCAGAAGAACCTCATGAACATGACGTTATTGAGCAGATAACTGAAATTGAACAACAAAGTTCTGCAGATGATATAGTGATGATAATTGCACCAAAGGGGGATGAATTCGAAGAGATGGATGAAGAAAATTTGACCACGACAGAGGAAACAGTAATTCAAAGTGAAGTGCAATTAGTGTCCGAAGATATTTTAAGAACTGCTCAACATATAGATGTCTCAAATATGTTGAGATTGCACCCGTGGATATATGCATCACAGACGTTGATTTGGCAGAGCTGGCTAAAACTCCAGATGACACAACTGATCATGAAGCTCTTGAACCGATTACTGAAATTGAAAAACCAAGTTCTGAAGATGATATAGCACAAATCTTTAAACCAAAGCAAGAAGTATTTGAAGAAATCAGTGAAGAAACTGTGACCACGATAGAGGAAACTGCACTTCAATGTGAAGCACAATTGCTGTCTGAAGATGTTTCAACAACTGTTCCACATGAAAGTGTCTCACAAGAAGTTGAGGTAGCAGAAGTGGTTACATCCACCACAGAAGGTGATATGGCAGAGATCGCTGAAACACCAGATGAAGCCACTGATCGTGAAGTTAATGAACAGATCACTGACATTGAAATGTCAATTTCTAAAAATGATATTCTGCATATAATGGAATCAAAGGAAGATGTTTCTGAAGAGGCAAGTCAAGAAACTCCGTCCTCGAAAGAGGAAAAAGTAGTTGAAAGTCAAACGCAATTGATATCTGAAGATGTTTCAACAGCTGCTCCATATGGAGGTGTCTCAGACTATGATCAGATAGGAAAAGTTGTTAGATCAATCAAAGAGGCAGATGTCGCAGAGATGTTTGAAAGACCAGATGAAGCTCTTGAACCTCAAGCTATTGAGGAGATCACTGAAATTGAAAAACACATTTCCGCAGATAATATCGTGCCTATAATTGAACTAAAGAGGGATGCTTCTAAAGAGCTCAGTGAAGAAACTGTGTCAATGATAGTGGAAAAAGCAAATCAAAGTGAAATGCAATTGCTGTCTGAAGATGTTTCAATAAGTGCTCCATATGAAGATGTTTCACAAGACGTTGAGATAGCAGAAGTGGTTACATCCATCACAGAAGTTGATTTGCCAGAGATCGTTGAAACACCAGATGAAGCTCGTGATGATAGAACTATTAAAAAGAAAACTGAAATTGAAGAGCCAAATTCTGAAGTTGATTTTGCAGAGATCATTGAAGCCAAAGAGGCACATTCTGAAGAGGTTATTGAAGAAACTTTTACTACGAAAAAAAAGGTAATTGAAAGTGAAACTCATTGATTTCTGAAAATCTTTCAAAAACTGCTGCATATGAAGTTCACTCACGGTTATATGAAGATGTTACACAAGGCACTGGATAGAAAATGCGGAAGTGGGAACCCCAACATTTCCCATAGCTGTTGATATTAAAGCCCGTGTTGAAAGTATTTATGAACCGGTGGAAAAACTAGAATTTGGATCTGCCGAGCAGGGAATGCTATTTAATGCTAGTTTAGATGCCAAGAGATTGGCTGACGCTAACCAGTTGTTAATGCTCAGTAATGATGAGCAAACACCCTCCGGAGTAGTGTTCTTGGAGAGAATTGATGAGAAGGAAAGTGTAACTGATGCTCCAAGTGGATTCATGTATGCGACCAGTAAAACAGAATCAATTCAAGAAAATATAATTTGGATGTGTGGATGCCTGAAAATAAATCAACCTCTTTTAGCGGAGAATATGACTTGCATTCACATTATTAGAGGGATCACACCGAGAGAAGCAATACTTCAAGAGGAATATATTTGCATGTAGATAGCAATCAGGATATAATGTGGAACAGCAAGACATTTCTTTCCATCACATGATGGTGTCTCGAAATTTGCCGAGTAGAAGTGAAGAGAGAAAGCAGTCAATATAACCAGATGAAGCTCCGAAGCATGAAGATCCAGATGGTTAACTGAACCTGAAATGTTGACTCTGAAGATGATAATGTACAAATTGTTAAAGAAAAAGAAGACGTTACTCAAGAGGTTAGTGGAAAAACTGTGACGACAACAGAACAGAACGTAGTTGAAAGTGAATCACCATTAGTGTCTGCGCAAAATGAAGAACCTGAACGTGAAACTATTGAGTGTGAACCACCGTGTTCTGAAGATGACATAATCCAATTATTTACTCAAAGGATGACTTTTCTGAAGAGTTTATTGATGCAATAGTGACCACGAGAGAGGACGTTGTCCTTGAAAGTGAAATGCAATTTGCGTCTGAAGATGTTTCGCCAACTGTTGTATATGATGGTGTCTCACAAGACATTGATATATCAGGAGTGGTTACATCAATCAAAGAAGATGATCTGATAGAGATCATTGAAACACCAAATGAAGCTGCTGAACATGAGGTTATTGAACAGACCACGGAACCTGAAAACCCATGTTATCAAGATGATATCATGGTACGAATTGAATCAAAGGAATATGTTCCTGAAGCGAAAAGTGAAGAAACTGTAACAATGAAAGAGGAAACTGTAGTTAAAAGTGAAATGCATTTAGCATGTGAAGATATTTCAACAACTGTTCCATATGAAGGTGTCTCAGAAGACGTTGAGATAGTACATGTAGATACAGCCATTACAGAAGCTGATTTGAGAGAGATCGGTGAAACACCAGATGACGTTACTGAACGTGAAGCTATTGAACAGATAACTGAAATTGCAACACCAATTTCTGAAGATGATATCGTGAAAATAATTGAAGCAAAGGAATCAGATTCTGATGAGGTAATTGAAGAAACTGTGACCATGCGAGAGCAAACAATAGTGGAAAGTGAAATACAACTGTATCTGAAGATGTTTTAACAGCTGCTGCATGTGAAGGTGTCTCGGAGACTTTGAGAAAATAGAAGTTGTGGGGTCAATCAAAGAAGCTGACCTGGAAAAAATCATTGAAACTCCAGGAAAAGCTCCTGATCGTGAAGCCATTTATAAAATCACTGACATTGAAAAGCCAATTTATGAATCTGAAACAGCAGAAATTGTTGAACCAAAGGATGCAGATTCGCAAAGGTCATTGAAGAAACTTTGCCAGAGGAAACAGTACTTGAAAGTGAACCGCTATTGGTCCCTGAAGATGTTTCAACAACTGCTCATATGAAGGTGTCTCAGACGACGACGAAATAGGAGAAGTGGTTGAACCAAGCACATATGATGATATAGCAGAGATCATTGATACACAAGATGAGATTTTGAACAAGAAGCTATTGGGAAATCACTGAACCCGAACAACCGTGTTGTGAAGATGACATCATGCCAATATTGACTCAAAGGATGACCTTTCTCAAGAGGTCAGTGATGCAACTGTGACCAAGGATATCCGTGAAAGTGAATGCAATTAGTGTCGGAAGATGTCTCAACAACTGCTCCGTACAAAGATGTCTTGCAAGACGTTGAGGTAGTACCTGTGGCTGCAGGTATCACAGAAGTTGATTTGAACAGATCGATAAAACAACCGATCAGGCCACTGAACATGAAGCTAGAGCACAGATCATTGAAATTGAAAAGGTAATTTCAGAAGATGATATCGTGCAAATAGTTGAATAAAAGAGGCAGATTCTGATCAAATAATTGAAGAAAATGTGAATATGCGAGAGCAAACAATAGTTGAAAGTGAAACACAATTGGTGTCTGAAGATTGTCAACAGCTGCTGCATATGAAGGTGTCTCAGGAGACTTGGAGAAAATAGAAGTTGCGCGGTCAACCATAGATTCTGACCAGGAAACGATTATTCAAACGCCATCAAAAGCTTTGAACACGAAGCTATTGATAAAATAACTACATTGAAAAGCCAATTTCTGAAGATGAAACAGCAGATTTCCTTGAACCAAAGGATGTAGATTCGCAAGAGGTCATTGAAGAAACGTTTACTATGCCAGAAGAAACAGTAGTGAAAGTGAAACGCTATTGTTCCCTGAAGATGTTTCAACAACTTCTCCATATGAAGGTGTCTCAGAAGACGACGAGGTAGGAGAAGTGGTTAAACCCAGCACATATGATGATATAGCAGAGATCATTGATACACAAGAGGGAGATTTTGAACAAGAAGCTATTGGGGAAATCACTGATCCCGAACAACCGTGTTGTGAAGATGACATCTTTCCAATTATTGACTCAAAGGATGCATTTCTGAAGAGGTCAGTGATGCAACTGTGCCAGAGAAAAGAGTCTTGAAGGTGAAATGCAATTAGTGTCGGAAGATGTCTCAACAACTGCTCCGTACAAAGATGTCTTACAAGACGTTGAGGTAGTACCTGTCGCTACAGGTATCACAGAAGCTGATTTGGAACAGATCGATAAAACAACAGATCAGGCTACTGAACATGAAGCTATAGCACAAATCATTGAAATTGAAAAGTCAATTTCTGAAGATGATATCGTGCAAATATTGAGTAAAAGAGGCAGATTCTGATCAAATAATTGAAGAAACCGTGACCAGGGCAATAGTTGAAAGTGAAACACAATTGGTGTCTGAAGATATGTCAACAGCTGCTGCATATGAAGGTGTCTCAGGAGACTTTGAGAAAATAGAAGTTGTGCGGTACCAAGATACTGACCTGGAAAAGATCATTGAAACGCCATCAAGCTTCTGAACATGAAGATATTGATAAAATAAGTACAATTGAAAAGCCATTTTCTGAAGATGAAACGGCAGATACTTGAACAAAAGGATGTAGATTCGCAAGAGGTCATTGAAGAAACGTTTACTATGCCAGATGAAACAGTACGTGAAAGTGAAATGCTAATGGTCTCTGAAGATGTTTCACCAACTGCTCCATATGAAGGTGTCTCAGAAGACGACGAGATAGGAGAAGTGGTTCAACCAAGCACATATGATGATATAGCAGAGATCATTGATACACAAGAAAGATTTTGAACAAAAAGCTATTGGGGAAATCACTGATCCTGAACAACCGTTTTGTGACGATGACATCAGCATTTATTGACCTAAGGATTACCTTTCTGAAGAGGTCAGTGTTGCAGCTGTGACCACGAGAGAAGAAGCTGCCTTTGAAAGTGAAATGCAATTAGGTCAGAAGATATATCAACAACTGCACCGTGAAAGTGTCTTGCAAGACGTTGAGGTAGTACCTGTGGCTCCAGGTATCACAGAAGCTGATTTGGAACAGATCGGTAAACATCAGACGAGACTGCTGAGCATGCAGCTATAGAACAGATCACTGAAATTGAAAAGCCAATTTATGCAGATGATACCGTGCAAATAGTTGAAGTAAAAAGGCAGATTCTGAAAATAAATGAAGAAACTGTGACCATGCTAGAGCAAACAATAGCTGAAAGTGAACCGATATTGGTCCCTGAAGATGTTTCAACAACTGCTCCATATGAAGGTTTTTCAGAAGATGACGAGATAAAAGAAGTGGTTAAACAAAACATATGGATATAGCAAGATCATTGATACACAAGATGGAGATTGAAAAGAAGCTATTGGGGAACTCATGAACCTGAACAACCGTGTTTGAAGATGAGATCATTCAATACTGCTCAAAGGAGGTTTAGAGGTCAGTGATACAACTGTGACCACGGCTGTCCTTGAAAGTGAAACGCAATTGGTGTTTGGAGATTTTTCTACGACTGCTGCAATTGAAGTTGACTCATGGTCATATGAAAAAGTAATGCAAGGATTTGAGATAAAAATGTGGAGTGGGAACCCAACACTCCCTAAGCTGTGACAGCAAAGCACGTGTTGAATGTTTTATACCGGTGGAAAAACTAGATTTGGACCTTCTGGGCAGGGAATACTGTTTAATGCCAGTTTAGATGCCATAAGTTGGCTAACGCAAAGATGCTAAGCTTGTAATGATGAGCAAAACCTCAGGTGTAGNGTTCTGGAGATAGTGAAGAAGGAAATAAAATCACTTCTAATGATCAGCCAATTTGTGACGATGATATCGTACAAATAGTTGAAGTAAAGGAGGCAGATTCTGATCAAATAATTGAAGAAACTGTGACTCTGCGAGAGCAAACATTAGTTGAAAGTGAAACACAATGGTGTCTGAAGATGTGTCAACAGCTGCTGCATACGAAGGTGTCTCAGGAGACTTTGAGAAAATGGAAGTTGTGCAGTCAAGCATAGATTCTGACCTGGAAACGATTATTCAAACGCCATCAAAAGCTTTTGAACACGAAGCTATTGATAAAATAACTACAATTGAAAAGCCAATTTCTGAAGATGAAACAGCAGATTATTGAACCAAAGGATGTAGATTCGCAAGAGGTCATTGAAGAAACGTTTACTATGCCAGAAGAAACAGTACGTGAAAGTAAAACGCTATTGTTCCTGAAGATGTTTCAACAACTTCTCCATATGAAGGTGTCTCAGAAGACGACGAGGTAGGAGAAGTGGTTAAACCCAGCACATATGATGATATAGCAGAGATCATTGATACACAAGAGGGAGATTTTGAACAAGAAGCTATTGGGGAAATCACTGATCCCGAAAACGTGTTGTGAAGATGACATCTTTCCAATTATTGACTAAAGGAGACATTTCTGAAGAGGTCAGTGATGCAACTGTGACCACAAGAGAAGAAGAGTTGAAGGTGAAATGCAATTAGTGTCGGAAGATGTCTCAACAACTGCTCCGTACAAAGATGTCTTGCAAGACGTTGAGGTAGTACCTGTCGTACGGTATCACAGAAGCTGATTTGGAACAGATCGATAAAACACAGTCAGGCTACTGAACATGAAGCTATAGCACAAATCATTGAAATTGAAAAGTCAATTTCTGAAGATGAATCTGCAAATAGTTGAAGTAAAAGAGGCAGATTCTGATCAAATAATTGAAGAAACCGTGACTGTGCGAGGGCAAACAATAGTTGAAAGTGAAACACAATTGGTGTCTGAAGATATGTCAACAGCTGCTGCATATGAAGGTGTCTCAGGAGACTTTGAGAAAATAGAAGTTGTGCGGTCAACCAAAGATACTGACCTGGAAAAGATCATTGAAACGCCATCAAAGCTTCTGAACATGAAGATATTGATAAAATAAGTCAATTGAAAAGCCATTTTCTGAAGATGAAACGGCAGATTTATTGAACAAAAGGATGAGATTCGCAAGAGGTCATTGAAGAAACGTTTACTATGCCAGATGAAACAGTACGTGAAAGTGAAATGCTAATGGTCTCTGAAGATGTTTCACCAACTGCTCCATATGAAGGTGTCTCAGAAGACGACGAGATAGGAGAAGTGGTTCAACCAAGCACATATGATGATATAGCAGAGATCATTGATACACAAGAAGGAGATTGAACAAAAAGCTATTGGGGAAATCACTGATCCTGAACAACCGTTTTGTGACGATGACATCATGCCATTTATTGACTCTAAGGATTACCTTTCTGAAGAGGTCAGTGTTGCAGCTGTGACCACGAGAGAAGAAGCTGCCTTTGAAAGTGAATTGCAATTAGTGTCAGAAGATATATCAACAACTGCACCGTGCAAAGATGTCTTGCAAGACGTTGAGGTAGTACCTGTGGCTCCAGGTATCACAGAAGCTGATTTGGAACAGATCGGTATAACATCAACGAGATGCTGAGCATGCAGCTATAGAACAGATCACTGAAATTGAAAAGCCAATTTATGCAGATGATACCGTGCAAATAGTTGAAGTAAAAGAGGCAGATTCTGATCAAATAAATGACGAAACTGTGACCATGCTAGAGCAAACAATAGCTGAAAGTGAACCGATATTGGTCCCTGAAGATGTTTCAACAACTGCTCCATATGAAGGTTTTTCAGAAGATGACGAGATAAAAGAAGTGGTTAAACAAAGCACATATGATGATATAGCAGAGATCATTATACACAAGATGGAGATTTTGAACAAGAAGCTATTGGGGAACTCACTGAACCTGAACAACCGTGTTGTGAAGATGAGATCATTTCAATCATTGACTCAAAGGAGGACCTTCTGAAGAGGTCAGTGATACAACTGTGACCACGGCTGTCCTTGAAAGTGAAACGCAATTGGTGTTTGGAGATTTTTCTACGACTGCTGCAATTGAAGTTGACTCAGCATATGAAAAAGTAATGCAAGGATTTGAGATAAAAATGTGGAGGTGGGAACCCCAACACTCCCTATAGCTGTTGACACAAAGCACGTGTTGAATGTTTTTATGAACCGGTGGAAAAACTAGAATTTGGACCTTCTGGGCAGGGAATACTGTTTAATGCCAGTTTAGATGCCATAAGATTGGCTAACGCTAACCAGATGCTTGCTCTGTAATGATGAGCAAACACCTTCAGGTGAGTGTTCTTGGAGATGTTGATGAGAAGGAAAGTGAAACTGATGTTCAGCCAATTTCTAATGAAGTCAATTTCTGAAGATGATATCGTGCAAATAGTTGAAGTAAAAGAGGCAGATTCTGATCAAATAATTGAAGAAACCGTGACTGTGCGAGGGCAAACAATAGTTGAAAGTGAAACACAATTGGTGTCTGAAGAATGTCAACCTGCTGCAATGAAGGTGTCTCGGGAGACTTTGAGAAAATGAAGTTGGCAGTCAAGCTAGATTCTGACCTGGAAACGATTATCAAACGCCATCAAAAGTTTTGAACACGAAGCTATTGATAAAATAACTACAATTGAAAAGCCAATTTCTGAAGATGAAACAGCAGATTTCCTTGAACCAAAGGATGTAGATTCGCAAGAGGTCATTGAAGAAACGTTTACTATGCCAGAAGAAACAGTACGTGAAAGTAAAACGCTATTGTTCCTGAAGATGTTTCAACAACTTCTCCATATGAAGGTGTCTCAGAAGACGACTAGGAGAAGAAAATTGAAAGCAGAGGAAAAGATTTTGAACAAGAAGCTATTGGGGAAATCACTGATCCCGAACAACCGTGTTGTGAAGATGACATCTTTCCAATTATTGACTCAAAGGATGACATTCTGAAGAGGTCAGTGATGCAACTGTGACCACAAGAGAAGAAGATGTCCGTGAAGGTGAAATGCAATTAGTGTCGGAAGATGTCTCAACAACTGCTCCGTACAAAGATGTCTTGCAAGACGTTGAGGTAGTACCTGTCGCTACAGGTATCACAGAAGCTGATTTGGAACAGATCATAAAACAACAGATCAGGCTACTGAACATGAAGCTATAGCACAAATCATTGAAATTGAAAAGCAATTTCTGAAGATGATATCCTGCAAATAGTTGAAGTAAAAGAGGAGATTCTGATCAAATAATTGAAGAAACCGTGACCAGGGCAATAGTTGAAAGTGAAACACAATTGGTGTCTGAAGATATGTCAACAGCTGCTGCATATGAAGGTGTCTCAGGAGACTTTGAGAAAATGGAAGTTGTGCAGTCAACCATAGATTCTGACCTGGAAACGATTATTCAAACGCCATCAAAAGCTTTTGAACACGAAGCTATTGATAAAATAACTACAATTGAAAAGCCAATTTCTGAAGATGAAACAGCAGATTTCCTTGAACTAAAGGATGTAGATTCGCAAGAGGTCATTGAAGAAACGTTTACTATGCCAGAAGAAACAGTACGTGAAAGTGAAACGCTATTGTTCCCTGAAGATGTTTCAACAACTTCTCCATATGAAGGTGTCTCAGTAAACGACGAGGTAGGAGAAATGGTTAAACCAGCACATATGATGATATAGCAGAGATCATTGATACACAAGGAGATTTTGAACAAGAAGCTATTGGGGAAATCATTGATCCCGAACAACCGTGTTGTGAAGATGACATATTTGCAATTATTGACTCAAAGGATGACATTTCTGAAGAGGTCAGTGATGCAACTGTGACCACAAGAGAAGATGTCCGTGAAGGTGAAATGCAATTAGTGTCGGAAGATGTCTCAACAACTGCTCCGTACAAAGATGTCTTGCAAGACGTTGAGGTAGTACCTGTCGCTACAGGTATCACAGAAGCTGATTTGGAACAGATCGATAAAACAACAGATCAGGCTACTGAACATGAAGCTATAGCACAAATCATTGAAATTGAAAAGTCAATTTCTGAAGATGATATCGTGCAAATAGTTGAAATAAAAGAGGCAGATTCTGATCAAATAATTGAAGAAACCGTGACTGTGCGAGGCAAACAATAGTTGAAAGTGAAACACAATTGGTGTCTGAAGATATGTCAACAGCTGCTGCATATGAAGGTGTCTCAGGAGACTTTGAGAAAATGGAAGTTGTGCAGTCAACCATAGATACTGACCTGGAAACGATCATTGAAACGCCATCAAAAGCTTCTGAACATGAAGATATTGATAAAATAAGTAAAATTGAAAAGCCATTTTCTGAAGATGAAACGGCAGATTTCCTTGAACAAAAGGATGTAGATTCGCAAGAGGTCATTGAAGAAACGTTTCCTATGCCAGATGAAACAGTACATGAAAGTGAAACGCTAATGGTCTCTGAAGATGTTTCACCAACTGCTCCATATGAAGGTGTCTCAGAAGACGACGAGATAGGAGAAGTGGTTCAACCAAGCACATATGATGATATAGCAGAAATCATTGATACACAAGAAGGAGATTTTGAACAAGAAGCTATTGGGGAAATCACTGATCCTGAACAACCGTTTTGTGACGATGACATCATGCCATTTATTTACTCTAAGGATTACCTTTCTGAAGAGGTCAGTGATGCAGCTGTGACCACGAGAGAAGAAGCTGCCTTTGAAAGTGAAATGCAATTAGTGTCAGAAGATATCTCAACAACTGCACCGTACAAAGATGTCTTGCAAGACGTTGAGGCAGTACCTGTGGCTCCAGGTATCACAGAAGCTGATTTGGAACAGATCGGTATAACACCAGATGAGGCTGCTGAGCATGCAGCTATAGAACAGATCACTGAAATTGAAAAGCCAATTTATGAAGATGATACCGTGCAAATAGTTGAAGTAAAAGAGGCAGATTCTGATCAAATAAATGAAGAAACTGTGACCATGCTAGAGCAAACAATAGCTGAAAGTGAACCGTTATTGGTCCCTGAAGATGTTTCAACAACTGCTCCATATGAAGGTTTTTCAGAAGATGACGAGATAAAAGAAGTGGTTAAACAAAGCACATATGATGATATAGCAGAGATCATTGATACACAAGATGGAGATTTTGAACAAGAAGCTATTGGGGAAATCACTGAACCTGAACAACCGTGTTGTGAAGATGAGATCATTTCAATCATTGACTCAAAGGAGGACCTTTCTGAAGAGGTCAGTGATACAACTGTGACCACGGCTGTCCTTGAAAGTGAAACGCAATTGGTGTTTGGAGATTTTTCAACGACTGCTGCAATTGAAGTTGACTCATGGTCATATGAAAAAGTAATGCAAGGATTGAGATAAAAAATGTGGAGGTGGGAACCCCAACACTCCCTATAGCTGTTGACAGCAAAGCACGTGTTGAATGTTTTTATGAACCGTGGAAAAACTAGAATTTGGACCTGCTGGGCAGGGAATACTGTTTAATGCCAGTTTAGATGCCATGAGATTGGCTAACGCTAACCAGATGCTAATGCTCTGTAATGATGAGAAACACCCTCAGGTGTAGTGTTCTTGGAGATAGTTGATGAGAAGGAAAGTGAAACTGATGTTCAGCCAATTTCTGATGATCAGCCAATTTGTGACGATGATATCGTACAAATAGTTGAAGTAAAGAGGCAGATTCTGATCAAATAATTGAAGAAACCGTGACTGTGCGAGGGCAAACAATAGTTGAAAGTGAAACACAATTGGTGTCTGAAGATATGTCAACAGCTGCTGCATATGAAGGTGTCTCAGGAGACTTTGAGAAAATAGAAGTTGTGCGGTCAACCAAAGATACTGACCTGGAAAAGATCATTGAAACGCCATCAAAAGCTTCTGAACATGAAGATATTGATAAAATAAGTACAATTGAAAAGCCATTTTCTGAAGATGAAACGGCAGATTTCCTTGAACAAAAGGATGTAGATTCGCAAGAGGTCATTGAAGAAACGTTTACTATGCCAGATGAAACAGTACGTGAAAGTGAAATGCTAATGGTCTCTGAAGATGTTTTACCAACTGCTCCATATGAAGGTGTCTCAGAAGACGACGAGATAGGAGAAGTGGTTAAACCCAGCACATATGATGATATAGCAGAGATCATTGATACACAAGAAGGAGATTTTGAACAAAAAGCTATTGGAGAAATCACTGATCCTGAACAACCGTTTTGTGACGATGACATCATGCCATTTATTGACTCTAAGGATTACCTTTCTGAAGAGGTCAGTGTTGCAGCTGTGACCACGAGAGAAGAAGCTGACTTTGAAAGTGAAATGCAATTAGTGTCAGAAGATATCTCAACAACTGCACCGTACAAAGATGTCTTGCAAGACGTTGAGGTAGTACCTGTGGCTCCAGGTATCACAGAAGCTGATTTGGAACAGATCGGTATAACATCAGACGAGACTGCTGAGCATGAAGCTATAGCACAAATCATTGAAATTGAAAAGTCAATTTCTGAAGATGATATCGTGCAAATAGTTGAAGTAAAAGAGGCAGATTCTGATCAAATAATTGAAGAAACCGTGACTGTGCGAGGGCAAACAATAGTTGAAAGTGAAACACAATTGGTGTCTGAAGATATGTCAACAGCTGCTGCATATGAAGGTGTCTCAGGAGACTTTGAGAAAATGGAAGTTGTGCAGTCAAGCATAGATTCTGACCTGGAAACGANTATTCAAACGCCATCAAAAGCTTTTGAACACGAAGCTATTGATAAAATAACTACAATTGAAAAGCCAATTTCTGAAGATGAAACAGCAGATTTCCTTGAACCAAAGGATGTAGATTCGCAAGAGGTCATTGAAGAAACGTTTACTATGCCAGAAGAAACAGTACGTGAAAGTAAAACGCTATTGTTCCCTGAAGATGTTTCAACAACTTCTCCATATGAAGGTGTCTCAGAAGACGACGAGGTAGGAGAAGTGGTTAAACCCAGCACATATGATGATATAGCAGAGATCATTGATACACAAGAGGGAGATTTTGAACAAGAAGCTATTGGGGAAATCACTGATCCCGAACAACCGTGTTGTGAAGATGACATCTTTCCAATTATTGACTCAAAGGATGACATTTCTGAAGAGGTCAGTGATGCAACTGTGAACACAAGAGAAGAAGATGTCCGTGAAGGTGAAATGCAATTAGTGTCGGAAGATGTCTCAACAACTGCTCCGTACAAAGATGTCTTGCAAGACGTTGAGGTAGTACCTGTCGCTACAGGTATCACAGAAGCTGATTTGGAACAGATCGATAAAACAACAGATCAGGCTACTGAACATGAAGCTATAGCACAAATCATTGAAATTGAAAAGTCAATTTCTGAAGATGATATCCTGCAAATAGTTGAAGTAAAGAGGCAGATTCTGATCAAATAATTGAAGAAACCGTGACTGTGCGAGGCAAACAATAGTTGAAAGTGAAACACAATTGGTGTCTGAAGATATGTCAACAGCTGCTGCATATGAAGGTGTCTCAGGAGACTTTGAGAAAATGGAAGTTGTGCAGTCAACCATAGATCTGACCTGGAAACGATTATTCAAACGCCATCAAAAGCTTTTGAACACGAAGCTATTGATAAAATAACTACAATTGAAAAGCCAATTTCTGAAGATGAAACAGCAGATTTCCTTGAACTAAAGGATGTAGATTCGCAAGAGGTCATTGAAGAAACGTTTACTATGCCAGAAGAAACAGTACGTGAAAGTGAAACGCTATTGTTCCCTGAAGATGTTTCAACAACTTCTCCATATGAAGGTGTCTCAGAAGACGACGAGGTAGGAGAAGTGGTTAAACCCAGCACATATGATGATATAGCAGAGATCATTGATACACAAGAGGGAGATTTTGAACAAGAAGCTATTGGGGAAATCACTGATCCCGAACAACCGTGTTGTGAAGATGACATCTTTCCAATTATTGACTCAAATGATGACATTTCTGAAGAGGTCAGTGATGCAACTGTGACCACAAGAGAAGAAGATATCCGTGAAGGTGAAATGCAATTAGTGTCGGAAGATGTCTCAACAACTGCTCCGTACAAAGATGTCTTGCAAGACGTTGAGGTAGTACCTGTCGCTACAGGTATCACAGAAGCTGATTTGGAACAGATCGATAAAACAACAGATCAGGCTACTGAACATGAAGCTATAGCACAAATCATTGAAATTGAAAAGTCAATTTCTGAAGATGATATCGTGCAAATAGTTGAAGTAAAGAGGCAGATTCTGATCAAATAATTGAAGAAACCGTGACTGTGCGAGGCAAACAATAGTTGAAAGTGAAACACAATTGGTGTCTGAAGATATGTCAACAGCTGCTGCATATGAAGGTGTCTCAGGAGACTTTGAGAAAATGGAAGTTGTGCAGTCAACCATAGATTCTGACCTAGAAACGATTATTCAAACGCCATCAAAAGCTTTTGAACACGAAGCTATTGATAAAATAACTACAATTGAAAAGCCAATTTCTGAAGATGAAACAGCAGATTTCCTTGAACCAAAGGATGTAGATTCGCAAGAGGTCATTGAAGAAACGTTTACTATGCCAGAAGAAACAGTACGTGAAAGTGAAACGCTATTGTTCCTGAAGATGTTTCAACAACTTCTCCATATGAAGGTGTCTCAGTAAACGACGAGGTAGGAGAAATGGTTAAACCCAGCACATATGATGATATAGCAGAGATCATTGATACACAAGAGGGAGATTTTGAACAAGAAGCTATTGGGGAAATCATTGATCCCGAACAACCGTGTTGTGAAGATGACATATTTGCAATTATTGACTCAAAGGATGACATTTCTGAAGAGGTCAGTGATGCAACTGTGACCA
Source organism: Lethenteron camtschaticum (assembly GCA_018977245.1). Taxonomy (NCBI): domain Eukaryota; kingdom Metazoa; phylum Chordata; class Hyperoartia; order Petromyzontiformes; family Petromyzontidae; genus Lethenteron; species Lethenteron camtschaticum. The sequence goes on from MU249632.1 coordinate 4,730,916, forward strand.
CAAGAGAAGATGTCCGTGAAGGTGAAATGCAATTAGTGTCGGAAGATGTCTCAACAACTGCTCCGTACAAAGATGTCTTGCAAGACGTTGAGGTAGTACCTGTCGCTACAGGTATCACAGAAGCTGATTTGGAACAGATCGATAAAACAACAGATCAGGCTACTGAACATGAAGCTATAGCACAAATCATTGAAATTGAAAAGTCAATTTCTGAAGATGATATCGTGCAAATAGTTGAAATAAAAGAGGCAGATTCTGATCAAATAATTGAAGAAACCGTGACTGTGCGAGGGCAAACAATAGTTGAAAGTGAAACACAATTGGTGTCTGAAGATATGTCAACAGCTGCTGCATATGAAGGTGTCTCAGGAGACTTTGAGAAAATGGAAGTTGTGCAGTCAACCATAGATACTGACCTGGAAACGATCATTGAAACGCCATCAAAAGCTTCTGAACATGAAGATATTGATAAAATAAGTAAAATTGAAAAGCCATTTTCTGAAGATGAAACGGCAGATTTCCTTGAACAAAAGGATGTAGATTCGCAAGAGGTCATTGAAGAAACGTTTCCTATGCCAGATGAAACAGTACATGAAAGTGAAACGCTAATGGTCTCTGAAGATGTTTCACCAACTGCTCCATATGAAGGTGTCTCAGAAGACGACGAGATAGGAGAAGTGGTTCAACCAAGCACATATGATGATATAGCAGAAATCATTGATACACAAGAAGGAGATTTTGAACAAGAAGCTATTGGGGAAATCACTGATCCTGAACAACCGTTTTGTGACGATGACATCATGCCATTTATTTACTCTAAGGATTACCTTTCTGAAGAGGTCAGTGATGCAGCTGTGACCACGAGAGAAGAAGCTGCCTTTGAAAGTGAAATGCAATTAGTGTCAGAAGATATCTCAACAACTGCACCGTACAAAGATGTCTTGCAAGACGTTGAGGCAGTACCTGTGGCTCCAGGTATCACAGAAGCTGATTTGGAACAGATCGGTATAACACCAGATGAGGCTGCTGAGCATGCAGCTATAGAACAGATCACTGAAATTGAAAAGCCAATTTATGAAGATGATACCGTGCAAATAGTTGAAGTAAAAGAGGCAGATTCTGATCAAATAAATGAAGAAACTGTGACCATGCTAGAGCAAACAATAGCTGAAAGTGAACCGTTATTGGTCCCTGAAGATGTTTCAACAACTGCTCCATATGAAGGTTTTTCAGAAGATGACGAGATAAAAGAAGTGGTTAAACAAAGCACATATGATGATATAGCAGAGATCATTGATACACAAGATGGAGATTTTGAACAAGAAGCTATTGGGGAAATCACTGAACCTGAACAACCGTGTTGTGAAGATGAGATCATTTCAATCATTGACTCAAAGGAGGACCTTTCTGAAGAGGTCAGTGATACAACTGTGACCACGGCTGTCCTTGAAAGTGAAACGCAATTGGTGTTTGGAGATTTTTCAACGACTGCTGCAATTGAAGTTGACTCATGGTCATATGAAAAAGTAATGCAAGGATTGAGATAAAAAATGTGGAGGTGGGAACCCCAACACTCCCTATAGCTGTTGACAGCAAAGCACGTGTTGAATGTTTTTATGAACCGGTGGAAAAACTAGAATTTGGACCTGCTGGGCAGGGAATACTGTTTAATGCCAGTTTAGATGCCATGAGATTGGCTAACGCTAACCAGATGCTAATGCTCTGTAATGATGAGAAACACCCTCAGGTGTAGTGTTCTTGGAGATAGTTGATGAGAAGGAAAGTGAAACTGATGTTCAGCCAATTTCTGATGATCAGCCAATTTGTGACGATGATATCGTACAAATAGTTGAAGTAAAGGAGGCAGATTCTGATCAAATAATTGAAGAAACCGTGACTGTGCGAGGGCAAACAATAGTTGAAAGTGAAACACAATTGGTGTCTGAAGATATGTCAACAGCTGCTGCATATGAAGGTGTCTCAGGAGACTTTGAGAAAATAGAAGTTGTGCGGTCAACCAAAGATACTGACCTGGAAAAGATCATTGAAACGCCATCAAAAGCTTCTGAACATGAAGATATTGATAAAATAAGTACAATTGAAAAGCCATTTTCTGAAGATGAAACGGCAGATTTCCTTGAACAAAAGGATGTAGATTCGCAAGAGGTCATTGAAGAAACGTTTACTATGCCAGATGAAACAGTACGTGAAAGTGAAATGCTAATGGTCTCTGAAGATGTTTTACCAACTGCTCCATATGAAGGTGTCTCAGAAGACGACGAGATAGGAGAAGTGGTTAAACCAGCACATATGATGATATAGCAGAGATCATTGATACACAAGAAGGAGATTTTGAACAAAAAGCTATTGGAGAAATCACTGATCCTGAACAACCGTTTTGTGACGATGACATCATGCCATTTATTGACTCTAAGGATTACCTTTCTGAAGAGGTCAGTGTTGCAGCTGTGACCACGAGAGAAGAAGCTGACTTTGAAAGTGAAATGCAATTAGTGTCAGAAGATATCTCAACAACTGCACCGTACAAAGATGTCTTGCAAGACGTTGAGGTAGTACCTGTGGCTCCAGGTATCACAGAAGCTGATTTGGAACAGATCGGTATAACATCAGACGAGACTGCTGAGCATGAAGCTATAGCACAAATCATTGAAATTGAAAAGTCAATTTCTGAAGATGATATCGTGCAAATAGTTGAAGTAAAAGAGGCAGATTCTGATCAAATAATTGAAGAAACTGTGACTCTGCGAGAGCAAACATTAGTTGAAAGTGAAACACAATCGGTGTCTGAAGATGTGTCAACAGCTGCTGCATATGAAGGTGTCTCAGGAGACTTTGAGAAAATGGAAGTTGTCCAGTCAACCATAGATACTGACCTGGAAACGATCATTGAAACGCCATCAAAAGCTTTTGAACACGAAGCTATTGATAAAATAACTACAATTGAAAAGCCAATTTCTGAAGATGAAACAGCAGATTCCTTGAACCAAAGGTTGTATATTCGCAAGAGGTCATCGAAGAAACGTTTACTATGCCAGAGGAAACAGTACGTGAAAGTGAAACGCTATTGTTCCCTGAAGATGTTTCAACAACTGCTCCATATGAAGGTGTCTCAGAAGACGACGAGATAGGAGAAGTGGTTAAACCCAGCACATATGATGATATAGCAGAGATCATTGATACACAAGAGGGAGATTTTGAACAAGAAGCTATTGGGGAAATCACTGATCCCGAACAACCGTGTTGTGAAGATGACATCTTTCCAATTATTGACTCAAAGGATAACATTTCTGAAGAGGTCAGTGATGCAACTGTGACCACAAGAGAAGAAGATGTCCGTGAAGGTGAAATGCAATTAGTGTCGGAAGATGTCTCAACAACTGCACCGTACAAGGATGTCTTGCAAGATGTTGAGGTAGTACCTGTCGCTACAGGTATCACAGAAGCTGATTTGGAACAGATCGATAAAACAACAGATCAGGCTACTGAATATGAAGCTATAGCACAAATCATTGAAATTGAAAATCCAATTTCTGAAGATGATATCGTACAAATAGTTGAAGTAAAGGAGGCAGATTCTGATCAAATAATTGAAGAAACTGTGACTCTGCAAGAGAAAACATTAGTTGAAAGTGAAACACAATCGGTGTCTGAAGATGTGTCAACAGCTGCTGCATATGAAGGTGTCTCAGGAGACTTTGAGAAAATGGAAGTTGTGCAGTCAACCATAGATGCTGACCTGGAAACGATTATTCAAACGCCATCAAAAGCTTTTGAACACGAAGCTATTGATAAAATAACTACAATTGAAAAGCCAATTTCTGAAGATGAAACAGCAGATTTCCTTGAACCAAAGGATGTAGATTCGCAAGAGGTCATTGAAGAAACGTTTACTATGCCAGAGGAAACAGTACGTGAAAGTGAAACGCTATTGTTCCCTGAAGATGTTTCAACAACTTCTCCATATGAAGGTGTCTCAGAAGACGACGAGGTAGGAGAAGTTGTTAAACCAAGCACATATGATGATATAGCAGAGGTCATTGATACACAAGAAGGAGATTTTGAACAAGAAGCTATTGGGGAAATCACTGATCCTGAACAACCGTGTTGTGAAGATGACATCATGCCAATTATTGACTCAAAGGATGACCTTTCTCAAGAGGTGAGTGATGCAACTGTGACCACAAGAGAAGAAGCTATCCTTGAAAGTGAAATGCAATTAGTGTTGAAGGATGTCTCAACAACTGCTCTGTACAAAGATGTCTTGCAAGACGTTGAGGTAGTACCTGTGGCTACAGGTATCACAGAAGCTGATTTAGAACAGATCGATAAAACAACAGATCAGGCTACTGAACATGAAGCTATAGCACTGATAATTGAATTTGAAAAGCCAATTTCTGAAGATGATATCGTGCAAATAGATGAAGTAGAAGATGCAGATTCTGAACAAATAATTGAAGAAACTGTGATTATGCAAGCGCAAACAATAGTTGAAAGTGAAACACAATTGGTGTCTGAAGATGTGTCAACAGCTGCTGCATATGAAGGTGTCTCAGGAGACTTTGAGAAAATAGAAGTTGTGCGGTCAACCATATATACTGACCTGGAAACGATCAGTGAAACGCCATCAGAAGCTTCTGAACGTGAAGCTATTGATAAATAACTACAGTTGAAAAGCCAGTTTCTGAAGATGAAACAGCATATTTCCTTGAACCAAAGGATGTAGATTCGCAAGAGGTCATTGAAGAAACGTTTACTATGCCAGAGGAAACAGTACGTGAAAGTGAAACGCTAATGGTCACCGAAGATGTTTCAACAACTGCTCCGTATGAAGGTGTCTCAGAAGACGACGGGATAGGAGAAGTGGTTAAACCGAGCACATATGATGATATCGCAGAGATCATTGATACACAAGATGGAGATTATGAACAAGAAGCTATTGGGGAAATCACTGAACCTGAACAACCATGTTGTGAAGATGACAGCATGCCAATTATTGACTCAAAGGATGACCTTTCTCAAGAGGTCAGTGATGCAACTGTGACCACAAGAGAAGAAGCTATTCTTGAAAGTGAAATGCAATTAGTGTTGAAGGATGTCTCAACAACTGCTCTGTACAAAGATGTCTTGCAAGTGGTTGAGGTAGTACCTGTGGCTACAGGTCTCACAGAAGCTGATTTGGAACAGATCGGTAAAACAACAGATCAGGCTACTGAACATGAAGCTATAGCACAGATAATTGAATTTGAAAAGCCAATTTCTGAAGATGATATCGTGCAAATAGATGAAGTAGAAGAGGCAAATTCTGAACAAATAATTGAAGAAACTGTGACTATACGAGAGCAAACAATAGTTGAAAGTGAAACACAATTGGTGTCTGAAGATGGGTCAACAGCTGCTGCATATGAAGGTGTCTCAGGAGACTTGGAGAAAATAGAAGTTGTGCGGTCAACCGTAGATGCAACTGTGACCACAAGAGAAGAGATATCCGTGAAGGTGAAATGCAATTAGTGTCGGAAGATGTCTCAACAACTGCTCCGTACAAAGATGTCTTGCAAGACGTTGAGGTAGTACCTGTGGCTCCAGGTATCACAGAAGCTGATTTGGAACAGATCGGTATAACACCAGATGAGGCTGCTGAGCATGCAACTTTAGATCAGATCACTGAAATTGAAAAGCCAATTGATGAAGATGATACCGTGCAAATAGTTGAAGTAAAAGAGGCAGATTCTGAACAAATAATTGAAGAAACTGTGACCATGCGAGAACAAACAATTCTTGAAAGTGAACTACTATTGGTCCCTGAAGATGTTTCAACAACTGCTCCATCTGAAGGTTTTTCAGAAGACGACGAGATAGAAGAAGTGGTTAAACCAAGCATATACGATGATATAGCAGAGCTCATTGATACACAAGATGGAGATTATGAACAAGAAACGATTGGGGAAATCAGTGAACCTGAACAAGCGTTTTATGACGATGACATTATGCCAATTATTGACTCAAAGGATTACCTTCCTGAAGAGGTCAGTAATGCAACCGTGACCACGAGAGAAGAACCCGTCCTTGAAAGTGAAATGCAATTAGTGTCGGAAAATGTCTCAACAACTGCTCCGTACAAAGATGTCTTGCAAGACGTTGAGAAAGTACCAGTAGCAACAGGTGTCACAGAAGGTGATTTGGAACAGATTGGTAAAACACCAGATGAGGCTGCTGAGCATGCAGCTATAGAACAGATTAAAAAGCCAATTTCTGAAGGTGATATTGTGCAAATAATTGAAGTAAAAGAGGCAGATTCTGAACAGGCAATTGAAGAAACTGTGACCATGCGAGACCAAGCAATAGTTGAAAGTTATACGCAACTTGTGTCTGAAGATGTGTCAAAGCTACTGCACATGAAGGTGTCTCAGAAGACTTTGATAAAATTGAAGTTGTTAGGTCAATCAAAGAAGAAGACCTGCAAACGTTTATTGAAACGCAGGAAATAGCTCGCAAACATCAAGATATCGATAAAATCACTGACATTGAAATGCCACTTTCTGAAGATGATAGAGCAGAAATCGTTATTCTAAAGGAGGCAGATTTCAAGTCGTCTTTGAAGGAACTCTTACCATGGCAGAAGAAAAGTACTTGAGAGTGAAACACCAATAGCGTCTGAAGAGGTTTCCACCACTGCAATTATGAAGGTTTCTCACAAGACGTTGAAATAGCAGAAGTAGATATATCAACACAGAACCTGAACGAGCTGAGATTCCAGAAAAACCAGATGAAGCATATGGTCATGAAGCGATTGAGATAATTCCTGAAATTGAGCAGCAAATTTGTGAAGATTATATATTACACACCACTGAACTAAGAAAGCTGATTCTGAAGATGAAATTGAAGAAATTTCGACCATGCCAGAGAAAACTATTCTTGAAAGTGAAACGCAATTGGTGTATGGAGATTTTTCAACGACTGCTGCAAATGAAGTTGACTCATGGTCATATGAAAAAGTAATGCAAGGAATTGAGATAAAAATGTGGAGGTGGGAACCCCAACATTCCCTATAGCTGTTGATAGTAAAACACGTGTTGAATGTTTTATGAACCGGTGGAAAAACTAGAATTTGGACCTGATGGGCAGGGAATACTGTTTAATGCCAGTTTAGATGCCATGAGATTGGCTAACGCTAACCAGATGCTAATGCTCTGTAATGATGAGCAAACACCCTCAGGTGTAGTGTTCTTGGAGATATTGATCAGAAGGAAAGTGAAACTGATGTTCAGCCAATTTCTGATGATCAGCCAATGTCTGAAGATGATATTGTGCAAATGGTTGAAGTTAAAGAGGCAGATTCTGAACAAATAATTGAAGAAACTGTAACCATGCGAGAGCAAACAATAGTTGAAAGTGAAACACAATTGGTGTCTGGAGATGTTTTAAGAGCTGCTGCAAATGAAGGTGTCAAAGAAGCTGACCTGGAAAAGAAAATTGAAACACCAAAAATTGCTTCTGATCGTGAAGCTATTTATAAATCACTGACATTGAAAAGCCAATTTCTGAAGCTGAAACAGAAGAAATCCTTGAACCAAAGGATGTAGATTCGCAAGAGGTCATTGAAGAAACGTTTACTATGCCAGAGGAAACAGTTCTTGAAAGTGAAACGCGAATGGTCCCAAAGATGTTTCAACAACCGCACCGTATGAAGGTGTCTCAGAAGACGATGAGATGGGAGAAGTGGTTAAACCAAGCACATATGATGATATAGCAGAGATCATTGATACACAAGAAGGAGATTTTGAACAAGTAGCTATTGGGGAAATCACTGAACCTGAACAACCATGTTGTGAAGATGACATCATGCCAATTATTGACTCCAAGGATGACCTTTCCCAAGAGGTCAGTGATGCAACTGTGACCACAAGAGAAGAATCTGCCCTTGAAAGTGAAATGCAATTAGTGTCGGAAGGTGCCTCAACAACTGCTCCGTACAAAGATGTATTGCAAGACGTTGAGGTAGTACCTGTGGCTACAGGTATCACAGAAGCTGATTTGGAACAGATCGATCAAACAACAGATCAGGCCACTGAACATGAAGCTAAAGTACAGATCATTGAAATTGAAAAGCCAATTTCTGAAGATGATATCGTGCAAATAGTTGAAGTAAAAGAGGCAGATTCTGATCAAATAATTGAAGAAACTGTGACTTTGCGAGAGCAAACAATAGTTGAAAGTGAAACACAATTGGTGTCTGAAGATGTGTCAACAGCTGCTGCATATGAAGGTGTCTCAGGAGACTTGGAGAAAATAGAATTGTGCGGTCAACCGTAGATACTGACCTGGAAACGATCATTGAAACGCAATCAAAAGCTTCTGAACATGAAGTTATTGATAAAATAACTACAATTGAAAAGCCAATTTCTGAAGATGAAACAGCAGATTTCCTTGAACCAAAGGATGTAGATTCGCAAGAGGTCATTGAAGAAACATTTACTATGCAGAGAAAACAGTACTTGAAAGTGAAACGCTATTGGTCCTGAAGATGTTTCAACTGCTCCGTATGAAGGTGTCTCAGATGACGAAATAGGAGAAGTGGTTAAACCAAAACATATGATGATATAGCAGAGATCATTGATACACAAAATGGAGATTTTGAACAAGAAGCTATTGGGGAAATCACTGAACCTGAACAACCGTGTTGTGAAGATGACATCATTTCAATCATTGACTCAAAGGAGGACCTTCCTGAAGAGGTCAGTGATACAACTGTGACCACGGCTGTCCTTGAAAGTGAAATTCAATTAGTGTCGGAAGATGTCTCAACAACTGCTCTGTACAAAGATGTCTTGCAAGACGTTGAGGTAGTACCTGTGGCTCCAGGTATCACAGAAGCTGATTTGGAACAGATCGGTATAACACCAGATGAGGCTGCTGAGCAGGCAGCTATAGAACAGATCACTGAAATTGAAAAGCCAATTGATGAAGATGATCTCCAGCAAATAAGTGAAGTAAAAGAGGCAGATTCTGAACAAATAATTGAAGAAACTGTGACCATGCGAGAACAAACAATAGTTGAAAGTGAACTACTATTGGTCCCTGAAGATGTTTCAACAACTGCTCCATCTGAAGGTTTTTCAGAAGACGACGAGATAGAAGAAGTGGTTAAACCAAGCATATACGACGATATAACAGAGCTCATTGATACACAAGATGGAGATTATGAACAAGAAACGATTGGGGAAATCAGTGAACCTGAACAACCGTTTTATGACGATGACATAATGCCAATTATTGTCTCAAAGGATGACCTTTCTGAAGAGGTCAGTGATGCAACTGTGACCACGAGAGAAGAACCTGCCCTTGAAAGTGAAATGCAATTAGTATCGGAAGATGTCTCAACAACTGCTCCGTACAAAGATGTCTTGCAAGACGTTGAGGAAGTACCAGAAGCAACAGGTGTCACGAAGGTGATTTGGAACAGATTGGTAAAACACCAGATGAGGCTGCTGAGCATGCAGCTATAGAACAGATTAAAAGCCAATTTCTGAAAGTGATATTGTGCAAATATTTGAAGTAAAAGAGGCAGATTCTGAAAGGTAATTGAAGAAACTGTGACCATGCGAGACCAAGCAATAGTTGAAAGTTATACGCAACTTGTGTCTGAAGATGTGTCAACAGCTACTGCATATGAAGGTGTCTCAGAAGATTTGAGAAAATTGAAGTTGTTATGTCAATCAAAGAATCCGACCTGGAAAAGATCATTGAAACGCAAGGAATAGCTCGCAAACATGAAGATATGATATAATCACTGACATTAAAATGCCACTTTCTGAAGATGATATGGCAGAAATCGTTATACCAAAGGAGGCAGATTCTCAAGTCGTCTTTGAAGGAACTCTTACCATGGCAGAAAAAAGTACTTGAGAGTGAAACACAAATAGGGTCTGAAGAGGTTTCCACCACTGCTATTATGAAGGTTTCTCACAAGACGTTGAAATAGCAGAAGTAGATATATCAACACAGAACCTGAAATGGCAGAGATTCCAGAAAAACAAATGAAGCATATGGTCGTGAAGCGATTGAGATAATTCCTGAAATTGAACAGCAAATTTGTGAAGATTATATAGTACACACCACTGAATCTAAGAAAGCAGATTCTGAAGATGAAATTGAAGAAATTTCGACCATGCCAGAGAAAAATATTCTTGAAAGTGAAACGCAATTGTTGTATGGAGATTTTTCAACGACTGCTGCAATGAAGTTGACTCATGGTCATATGAAAAAGTAATGCAAGGAATTGAGATAAAAATGTGGAGGTGGGAACCCCAACATTCCCTATAGCTGTTGATAGTAAAACACGTGTTGGATGTTTTATGAACCGGTGGAAAAACTAGAATTTGGACCTGCTGGGCAGGGAATACTGTTTAATGCCAGTTTAGATGCCATGAGATTGGCTAACGCTAACCAGATGCAAATGTTCAGCAATGATGAGCAAACACCCTCAGGGGTAGTGTTCTTGGAGAGTGTTGATGAGAAGAAAGTGAAACTGATGTTCAGACAATTTCTGATGATCAGCCAATTTCTGAAGATGATATCGTGCAAATAGTTGAAGTAAAAGAGACAGATTCTGAACACATAATTGAAGAAACTGTGACCATGCGAGAGAAACATTAGTTGGATGTGAAATACAATTAGTGTCTCAAGATGTGTCAACAGCTGCTGCATATGATGGTGTCTCAGGAGACTTTGAGAAAAAGAAGTGGGGTCAATCAAAGATGCTGACCTGGAAAAGAAAATTGAAACCCAGGAATAGCTCGTGATCGTGAAGCTTTTTATAAATCACTTATATTGAAAAGCCAATTTCTGAAGATGAAACAGAAGAAATCCTTGAACAAAAGATGTAGATTCGCAAGAGGTCATTGAAGAAACGTTTACTATGCCAGAGGAAGCAGTTCTTGAAAGTGAAACGCGAATGGTCCCCAAAGATGTTTCAACAACTGCACCGTATGAAGGTGTCTCAGAAGACGATGAGATGGGAGAAGTGGTTAAACCAAGCACATATGATGATATAGCAGAGATCATTGATACACAAGAAGGAGATTTTGAACAAGTAGCTATTGGGGAAATCACTGAACCTGAACAACCATGTTGTGAAGATGACATCATGCCAATTATTGACTCCAAGGATGACCTTTCCCAAGAGGTCAGTGATGCAACTGTGACCACAAGAGAAGAATCTGCCTTTGAAAGTGAAATGCAATTAGTGTCGGAAGGTGCCTCAACAACTGCTACGTACAAAGATGTCTTGCAAGACGTTGAGGTAGTACCTGTGGCTGCAGGTATCACAGAAGTTGATTTGGAACAGATCGATAAAACAACCGATCAGGCCACTGAACATGAAGCTAGAGCACAGATCATTGAAATTGAAAAGGTAATTTCAGAAGATGATATCGTGCAAATAGTTGCAATAAAAGAGGCAGATTCTGATCAAATAATTGAAGAAAATGTGAATATGCGAGAGCAAACAATAGTTGAAAGTGAAACACAATTGGTGTCTGAAGATGTGTCAACAGCTGCTGCATATGAAGGTGTCTCAGGAGACTTGGAGAAAATAGAAGTTGTGCGGTCAACCGTAGATGCTGACCTGGAAACGATCATTGAAACGCAGCAAAAACTTCTGAACATGAAGCTATTGATAAAATAACTACATTGAAAAGCCAATTTCTGAAGATGAAACTGCAGATTTCCTTGAACTAAAGGATGTAGTTTCGCAAGAGGTCATCGAAGAAACTTTGCCAGAGGAAACAGTACGTGAAAGTGAAACGCTATTGTTCCCTGAAGATGTTTCAACAACTGCTCCATATGAAGGTGTCTCAGAAGACGACGAGATAGGAGAAGTGGTTAAACCCAGCACATATGATGATATAGCAGAGATCATTGATACACAAGAGGGAGATTTTGAACAAGAAGCTATTGGGGAAATCACTGATCCCAAACAACCGTGTTGTGAAGATGACATCTTTCCAATTATTGACTCAATGGATGACATTTCTGAAGAGGTCAGTGATGCAACTGTGACCAAGGATGTCCGTGAAGGTGAAATGCAATTAGTGTCCAAAGATGTCTCAACAACTGCTCCGTACAAAGATGTCTTGCAAGACGTTGAGGTAGTACCTGTCGCTACAGGTATCACAGAAGCTGATTTGGAACAGATCGATAAAACAACAGATCAGGCAACTGAAAATGAAGCTATAGAACAAATAATTGAAATTGAAAAGTCAATTTTTGAAGATGATATCGTGCAAATAGTTGAAGTAAAAGAGGCAGATTCTGATCAAATAATTGAAGAAACTGTGACTGTGCGAGAGCAAACAATAGTTGAAAGTGAAACACAATTGGTGTCTGAAGATATGTCAACAGCTGCTGCATATGAAGGTGTCTCAGAAGACGACGAGATAGGAGAAGAGGTTCAACCAAGCACATATGATGATATGGCAGAAATCATTGATACACAAGAAAGATTTTGAACAAGAAGCTATTGGGGAAATCACTGATCCTGAACAACCGTTTTGTGACGATGACATCATGCCATTTATTGACTCTAAGGATTACCTTTCTGAAGAGGTCAGTGATGCAGCTGTGACCACGAGAGAAGAAGCTGCCTTTGAAAGTGAAATGCAATTAGTGTCAGAAGATATCTCAACAACTGCTCCGTACAAAGATGTCTTGCAAGACGTTGAGGCAGTACCTGTGGCTCCAATCACAGAAGCTGATTTGGAACAGATCGGTATAACACCAGATGAGGCTGCTGAGCATGCAGCTATAGAACAGATCACTGAAATTGAAAAGCCAATTATGAAGATGATACCGTGCAAATAGTTGAAGTAAAAGAGGCAGATTCTGATCAATAAATGAAGAAACTTTGCTAGAGCAAACAATAGCTGAAAGTGAACCGTTATTGGTCCCTGAAGTTGTTTCAACAACTGCTTCATATGAAGGTGTCTCAGACGACGACGAGATAGAAGAAGTGGTTAAACCAAGCACATATGATGATATAGCAGAGATCATTGATACACAAGATGGAGATTTTGAACAAGAAGCTATTGGGGAAATCACTGAACCTGAACAACCGTGTTGTGAAGATGACATCACGACAAATATTGACTCAAAGGAGAACCTTCCTGAAGAGGTCAGTGATACAACTGTGACCATGGCTGTCCTTGAAAGTGAGATGCAACTAGTGTCGGAAGATGTCTCAACAACTGCTCCGTATAAAGATGTATTGCAAGACGTTGAGGTAGTACCTGTGGCTACAGGTATCACAGAAACAGATTTGAAACAGATCGGTAAAACACTGGATCAGGCTCCTGAACATGAAGCTATAGCACAGATCATTGAAATTGAAAAGCCAATTTCTGAAGATGATATCGTGCAAATAGTTGAAGTAAAAGAGGCAGATTCTGAACAAATAATTGAAGAAACGGTGACCATGCGAGAGCAAACAATAGTTGAAAGTTATACGCAACTTGTGTCTGAAGATTTTTCAACGGCTGCTGCATATGAAGGTGTCTCAGAAGACTTTGAGAAAATTGAAGTTGATAGGTAATAAAAGAAGCCGACCAGGAAAAGATAATTGCAACGCCAGAAATATCTAGCAAACATTTAGATATTGATAAAATTACTGACATTGAAATGCCAATTTCTGAAGATGATATAGCAGAAATCGTTGTACCAAAGGAGGCAGATTCTCAAGTCGTCTTTGAAGAAACAATTACCATGGCAGAAAAAAAAGTACTTGAGAGTGAAACACCAATAAGGTCTGAAGAAGTTTCTACCACTGCGAATCATGAATGTTTCTCACAAGACGTTGAAATAGCAGAAGTAATATATCAATCACAGAACCTGAACTGACAGAGATTCCAGAAAAAACAGATGAAGCATATGATCAGGAAGCGATTGAAATAATTCCTGAAATTGAACAGCAAACTTGTGAAGAATATATAGTACACACCACTGAACCTAAGAAAACAGATTCTGAAGATGAAATTGAAGAAATTTCGACCATGTCAGAGAAATCAATACTTGAAAGTGAAACGCAATTGGTGTATGGAGATGTTTCAACGACTGAAGCATATGAAGTTGACTCATGGTCATATGAAAAAGTAATGCAAGGCATTGAGATAAAAATGTGGAGATGGGAACCCCAACACTCCCCATAGGTGTTGATAGTAAAGCACGTGTTGAAAGTTTTCATGAACCGGTGGAAAAACTAGAATTTGGATCTGATGGGCAGGGAATACTGTTTAATGCCAGTTTAGATGCCATGAGATTGGCTAACGCTAACCAGATGCAAATGTTCAGCAATGATGAGCAAACACCCTCAGGGTAGTGTTCTTGGAGAGTGTTGATGAGAAGAAAAGTGAAACTGATGTTCAGACAATTTCTGATGATCAGCCAATTTCTGAAGATGATATCGTGCAAATAGTTGAAGTAAAAGAGACAGATTCTGAACACATAATTGAAGAAACTGTGACCATGCGAGAGAAAACATTAGTTGGATGTGAAATACAATTAGTGTCTCAAGATGTGTCAACAGCTGCTGCATATGATGGTGTCTCAGGAGACTTTGAGAAAAAGAAGTGGGGTCAATCAAAGATGCTGACCTGGAAAAGAAAATTGAAACCCAGGAATAGCTCGTGATCGTGAAGCTTTTTATAAAATCACTTATATTGAAAGCCAATTTCTGAAGATGAAACAGAAGAAATCCTTGAACCAAAAGATGTAGATTCGCAAGAGGTCATTGAAGAAACGTTTACTATGCCAGAGGAAGCAGTTCTTGAAAGTGAAACGCGAATGGTCCCAAAGATGTTTCAACAACTGCACCGTATGAAGGTGTCTCAGAAGACGATGAGATGGGAGAAGTGGTTAAACCAAGCACATATGATGATATAGCAGAGATCATTGATACACAAGAAGGAGATTTTGAACAAGTAGCTATTGGGGAAATCACTGAACCTGAACAACCATGTTGTGAAGATGACATCATGCCAATTATTGACTCCAAGGATGACCTTCCCAAGAGGTCAGTGATGCAACTGTGACCACGGCTGCCTTGAAAGTGAAATGCAATTAGTGTCGGAAGGTGCCTCAACAACTGCTACGTACAAAGATGTCTTGCAAGACGTTGAGGTAGTACCTGTGGCTGCAGGTATCACAGAAGTTGATTTGGAACAGATCGATAAAACACCATCAGGCCACTGAACATGAAGCTAGAGCACAGATCATTGAAATTGAAAAGGTAATTTCAGAAGATGAATCTGCAAATAGTTGCAATAAAAGAGGCAGATTCTGATCAAATAATTGAAGAAAATGTGAATATGCGAGAGCAAACAATAGTTGAAAGTGAAACACAATTGGTGTCTGAAGATGTGTCAACAGCTGCTGCATATGAAGGTGTCTCAGGAGACTTGGAGAAAATAGAAGTTGTGCGGTCAACCGTAGATGCTGACCTGGAAACGATCATTGAAACGCAGTCAAAAACTTCTGAACATGAAGCTATTGATAAAATAACTACAATTGAAAAGCCAATTTCTGAAGATGAAACTGCAGATTCTTGACTAAAGGATGTAGTTTCGCAAGAGGTCATCGAAGAAACGTTTACTATGCCAGAGGAAACAGTACGTGAAAGTGAAACGCTATTGTTCCTGAAGATGTTTCAACAACTGCTCCATATGAAGGTGTCTCAGAAGACGACGAGATAGGAGAAGTGGTTAAACCCAGCACATATGATGATATAGCAGAGATCATTGATACACAAGAGGGAGATTTTGAACAAGAAGCTATTGGGGAAATCACTGATCCAAAAACCGTGTTGTGAAGATGACATCTTTCCAATTATTGACTCAATGGATGACATTTCTGAAGAGGTCAGTGATGCAACTGTGACCACAAGAGAAGAAGATGTCCGTGAAGGTGAAATGCAATTAGTGTCCAAAGATGTCTCAACAACTGCTCCGTACAAAGATGTCTTGCAAGACGTTGAGGTAGTACCTGTCGCTACAGGTATCACAGAAGCTGATTTGGAACAGATCGATAAAACAACAGATCAGGCAACTGAAAATGAAGCTATAGAACAAATAATTGAAATTGAAAAGTCAATTTTTGAAATGAATCTGCAAATAGTTGAAGTAAAAGAGGCAGATTCTGATCAAATAATTGAAGAAACTGTGACTGTGCGAGAGCAAACAATAGTTGAAAGTGAAACACAATTGGTGTCTGAAGATATGTCAACAGCTGCTGCATATGAAGGTGTCTCAGAAGACGACGAGATAGGAGAAGAGGTTCAACCAAGCACATATGATGATATGGCAGAAATCATTGATACACAAGAAGGAGATTTTGAACAAGAAGCTATTGGGGAAATCACTGATCTGAACAACCGTTTTGTGACGATGACATCATGCCATTTATTGACTCTAAGGATTACCTTTCTGAAGAGGTCAGTGATGCAGCTGTGACCACGAGAGAAGAAGCTGCCTTTGAAAGTGAATGCAATTAGTGTCAGAAGATATCTCAACAACTGCTCCGTACAAAGATGTCTTGCAAGACGTTGAGGCAGTACCTGTGGCTCCAGGTATCACAGAAGCTGATTTGGAACAGATCGGTATAACACCAGATGAGGCTGCTGAGCATGCAGCTATAGAACAGATCACTGAAATTGAAAAGCCAATTTATGAAGATGATACCGTGCAAATAGTTGAAGTAAAAGAGGCAGATTCTGATCAAATAAATGAAGAAACTGTGACCATGCTAGAGCAAACAATAGCTGAAAGTGAACCGTTATTGGTCCCTGAAGATGTTTCAACAACTGCTCCATATGAAGGTTTTTCAGAAGATGACGAGATAAAAGAAGTGGTTAAACAAAGCACATATGATGATATAGCAGAGATCATTGATACACAAGATGGAGATTTTGAACAAGAAGCTATTGGGGAAATCACTGAACCTGAACAACCGTGTTGTGAAGATGAGATCATTTCAATCATTGACTCAAAGGAGGACCTTCCTGAAGAGGTCAGTGATACAACTGTGACCACGGCTGTCCTTGAAAGTGAAACGCAATTGGTGTTTGGAGATTTTTCAACGACTGCTGCAATTGAAGTTGACTCATGGTCATATGAAAAAGTAATGCAAGGAATTGAGATAAAAATGTGGAGGTGGGAACCCCAACACTCCCTATAGCTGTTGACAGCAAAGCACGTGTTGAATGTTTTATGAACCAGTGGAAAAACTAGAATTTGGACCTGCTGGGCAGGGAATACTGTTTAATGCCAGTTTAGATGCCATGAGATTGGCTAACGCTAACCAGATGCTAATGCTCTGTAATGATGAGCAAACACCCTCAGGTGTAGTGTTCTTGGAGATAGTTGATGAGAAGGAAAGTGAAATTGATGTTCAGCCAATTTCTGATGATCAGCCAATTTCTGAAGATGATATCGTGAAATAGTTGAAGGAAAGAGGCAGATTCTGAACATATAATTGAAGAAACTGTGACCAAGCGAGAGCAAACAATAGTTGAAAGTAAAACACAATTGGTGTCTGGAGATGTTTTAAGAGCTGCTGCAAATGAAGGTGTCAAAGAAGTTGACTTGGAAAAGAAAATTGAAACCCCAGGAAAAGCTCCTGATCGTGAAGCTATTTATGAAATCACTGACATTGAAAAGCCAATTTCTGAAGATGAAATAGAAGAAATCCTTGAACCAAAGGATGTAGATTCGCAAGAGGTCATTGAAGAAACGTTTATTATGCCAGAGGAAACTGTACGTGAAATTGAAACGCTAATGGTCCTGAAGATGTTTCAACAACTGCTACGTATGAAGGTGTCTCAGACGACGACGAAATAGGAGAAGTGGTTAAATCAAAACACATGAAGATATAGCAGAGATCATTGATCCACAAGATGGAGATTTTGTACAAGAAGCTATTGGGGAAATCACTGAACCTGAACAAGCGTGTTGTGAAGTTGACATCATTTCAATCATTGACTCAAAGGAGGACCTTCCTGAAGAGGTCAGTGATACAACTGTGACCACGGCTGTCCTTGAAAGTGAAATGCAATTAGTGTCAGAAGATGTTTCAACAGCTGCTGCATATGAAGGTGTCTCAGGAGACTTGGAGAAAATAGAAATTATGCGGTCAACCAAAGATACTGACCTGGAAACGATCATTGAAACGCCATCAAAAGCTTCTGAACGTGAAGTTATTGAGAAAATAACTACAATTGAAAAGCCAATTTCTGAAGATGAAACAGCAGAAATCCTTGAACCAAAGGATGTAGATTCGCAAGAGGTCATTGAAGAAACGTTTACTATGCCAGAGGAAACAGTACATGGAAGTGAAACGCCAATGGTCTCTGAAGATGTTTCACCAACTGCTCCGTATGAAGGTGTCTCAGAAGACGACGAGATAGAGAAGTGGTTAAACCAAGCACATATGATGATATAGCAGAGATCATTGATACACAAGGAGATTTTGAACAAGAAGCTATTGGGGAAATCACTGATCCTGAACAACCGTTTTGTGACGATGACATAATGCCATTTATTGACTCTAAGGATTACCTTTCTGAAGAGGTCAGTGATGCAGCTGTGACCACGAGAGAAGAAGCTGCCTTTGAAAGTGAAATGCAATTAGTGTCGGAAGATGTCTCAACAACTGCTCCGTACAAAGATGTCTTGCAAGACGTTGAGGTAGTACCTGTGGCTACAGGTATCACAGAAGCTGATTTGGAACAGATCGATCAAACAACAGATCAGGCTACTGAACATGAAGCTATAGCACAAATCATTGAAATTGAAAAGCCAACTTCTGAAGATGATATCGTGCAAATAGTTGAAGTAAAAGAGGCAGATTCGGAACATATTATTGAAGAAACTGTGACTATGCGAGAGCAAACAATAGTTGAAAGTGAAACACAATTGGTGTCTGAAGATGTGTCAACAGCTGCTGCATATGAAGGTGTCTCAGGAGACTTTGAGAAAATAGAAGTTGTGCGGTCAACCGTAGATGCTGACCTGGAAAAGATCATTGAAACGCCATCAAAAGCTTCTGAACATGAAGATATTGATAAAATAACTACAATTGAAAAGCCAGTTTCTGAAGATAAACAGCAGATTTCCTTGAACCAAAGGATGTAGATTTGCAAGAGGTCATTGAAGAAACGTTTACTATGCCAGAGGAAACAGTATGTGAAAGTGAAACGCTAATGGTCCCTGAAGATGTTTCAACAACTGCTACCTATGAAGGTGTCTCAGACGACGACGAAATAGGAGAAGTGGTTAAATCAAAAGCATATGAAGATAAAGCAGAGATCATTGATACACAAGATGGAGATTTTGTACAAGAAGCTATTGGGGAAATCACTGAACCTGAACAAGCGTGTTGTGAAGTTGACATCATTTCAATCATTAATTCAAAGGAGGACCTTCCTGAAGAGGTCAGTGATACAACTGTGACCACGGCTGTCCTTGAAAGTGAAAAGCAATTTGTGTCAGAAGATATGTCAACAGCTGCTGCATATGAAGGTGTCTCAGGAGACTTGGAGAAAATAGAAATTGTGCGGTCAACCAAAGATACTGACCTGGAACGATCATTGAAACGCCATCCAAAGCTTCTGAACACGAAGCTTTTGATAAAATAACTACAATTGAAAAGCCAGTTTCTGAAGATGAAACAGCAGATTTCCTTGAACCAAAGGATGTAGATTCGCAAGAGGTCATTGAAGAACGTTTACTATGCCAGAAGGAACAGTACGTGAAAGTGAAACGCTAATGGTCACCGAAGATGTTTCAACAACTGCTCCGTATGAAGGTGTCTCAGAAGACGACGAGATAGGAGAAGTGGTTAAACCAAGCACATATGATGATGTCGCAGAGATCATTGATACACAAGATGGAGATTATGAACAAAAAGCTATTGGGGAAATCACTGAACCTGAACAACCATGTTGTGAAGATGACAGCATGCCAATTATTGACTCAAAGGATGACCTTTATCAAGAGGTCAGTGATGCAACTGTGACCACAAGAGAAGAAGCTATTCTTGAAAGTGAAATGCAATTAGTGTTGAAGGATGTCTCAACAACTGCTCTGTACAAAGATGTCTTGCAAGTGGTTGAGGTAGTACCTGTGGCTACAGGTCTCACAGAAGCTGATTTGGAACAGATCGGTAAAACAACAGATCAGGCTACTGAACATGAAGCTATAGCACAGATAATTGAATTTGAAAAGCCAATTTCTGAAGATGATATCGTGCAAATAGATGAAGTAGAAGAGGCAGATTCTGAACAAATAATTGAAGAAACTGTGACTATACGAGAGCAAACAATAGTTGAAACTGAAACACAATTGGTGTCTGAAGATGGGTCAACAGTTGCTGCATATGAAGGTGTCTCAGGAGACTTTGAGAAAATAGAATTTGCGCCGTCAACCATAGATACTGAGCTGGAAACGATCATTGAAACGCCATCAAAAGTTTCTGAACACGAAGCTATTGATAAATAACTACAATTGAAAAGCCAGTTTCTGAAATGAAACAGCAGATTTCCTTGAACCAAAGGATGTAGATTCGCAAGAGGTCATTGAAGAAACGTTTACTATGCCAGAGGAAGCAGTACATGGAAGTGAAACGCTAATGGTCCCAAAGATGTTTCAACAACTGCTCCGTATGAAGGTGTCTCAGAAGACGACGAGATAGAGAAGTGGTTAAACCAAGCACATTGATGATATAGCAGAGATCATTGATACACAAGGAGATTTTGAACACGAAGCTATTGGGGAAATCACTGAAACTGAACAACCGTGTTGTGAAGATGACATCATGCCAATTATTGACTCAAAGGATGACCTTTCTCAAGAGGTCAGTGATGCAACTGTGACCACAAGAGAAGAAGATGTCGTGAAGGTGAAATGCAATTAGTGTCGGAAGATGTCTCAACAACTGCTCCGTACAAAGATGTCTTGCAAGACGTTGAGGTAGTACCTGTGGCTACAGGTATCACAGAAGCTGATTTGGAACAGATCGATCAAACAACAGATCAGGCTACTGAACATGAAGCTATAACACAAATCATTGAAATTGAAAAGCCAACTTCTGAAGATGATATCGTGCAAATAGTTGAAGTAAAAGAGGCAGATTCGAACAAATAATTGAAGAAACTGTGACTATGCGAGAGCAAACAATAGTTGAAAGTGAAACACAATTGGTGTCTGAAGATGTGTCAACAGCTGCTGCATATGAAGGTGTCTCAGGAGACTTTGAGAAAATAGAAGTTGTGCGGTCAACCGTAGATGCTGACCTGGAAAAGATCATTGAAACGCCATCAAAAGCTTCTGAACATGAAGATATTGATAAAATAACTACAATTGAAAAGCCGTTTCTGAAGATGAAACAGCAGATTTCCTTGAACAAAGGAGTAGATTGAAGAGGTCATTGAAACTACTATGCCAAGGCAGTATGTGAAAGTGAAACGCTAATGGTCCTGAAGATGTTTCAACAACTGCTCCTATGAAGGTGTCTCAGAAGACGACGAGATAGGAGAAGAGGTTCAACCAAGCACATATGATGATATGGCAGAATCATTGATACACAAGAAGGAGATTTTGAACAAGAAGCTATTGGGGAAATCACTGAACTGAACAACCGTTTGTGAAGATGACATCATGCCAATTATTGACTCAAAGGATGACCTTTCTGAAGAGGTCAGTGATGCAGCTGTGACCACGAGAGAAGAAGCTGCCTTTGAAAGTGAAATGCAATTAGTGTCAGAAGATATCTCAACAACTGCTCCGTACAAAGATGTCTTGCAAGACGTTGAGGCAGTACCTGTGGCTCCAGGTATCACAGAAGCTGATTTGGAACAGATCGGTATAACACCAGATGAGGCTGCTGAGCATGCAGCTATAGAACAGATCACTGAAATTGAAAAGCCAATTAATGAAGATGATACCGTGCAAATAGTTGAAGTAAAAGAGGCAGATTCTGATCAAATAATGAAGAAACTGTGACCATGCTAGAGCAAACAATAGCTGAAAGTGAACCGTTATTGGTCCCTGAAGATGTTTCAACAACTGCTCCATATGAAGGTTTTTCAGAAGATGACGAGATAAAAGAAGTGGTTAAACAAAGCACATATGATGATATAGCAGAGATCATTGATACACAAGATGGAGATTTTGAACAAGAAGCTATTGGGGAAATCACTGAACCTGAACAACCGTGTTGTGAAGATGAGATCATTTCAATCATTGACTCAAAGGAGGACCTTCCTGAAGAGGTCAGTGATACAACTGTGANCACGGCTGTCCTTGAAAGTGAAACGCAATTGGTGTTGGAGATTTTTCAACGACTGCTGCAATTGAAGTTGACTCATGGTCATATGAAAAAGTAATGCAAGGAATTGAGATAAAAATGTGGAGGTGGGAACCCAACACTCCCTATAGCTGTTGACAGCAAAGCACGTGTTGAATGTTTTATGAACCGTGGAAAAACTAGAATTTGGACCTGCTGGGCANGGAATACTGTTTAATGCCAGTTTAGATGCCATGAGATTGGCTAACGCTAACCAGATGCTAATGCTCTGTAATGATGAGCAAACACCCTCAGGTGTAGTGTTCTTGGAGATAGTTGATGAGAAGGAAAGTGAAATTGATGTTCAGCCAATTTCTGATGATCAGCCAATTTCTGAAGATGATATCGTGNAAATAGTTGAAGAAAGAGGCAGATTCTGAACATAATTGAAGAAACTGTGACCAGCGAGAGCAAACAATAGTTGAAAGTGAAACACAATTGGTGTCTGGAGATGTTTTAAGAGCTGCTGCAAATGAAGGTGTCAAAGAAGTTGACTGGAAAAGAAAATTGAAACCCAGGAAAAGCTCCTGATCGTGAAGCTATTATGAAATCACTGACATTGAAAAGCCAATTTCTGAAGATGAAATAGAAGAAATCCTTGAACCAAAGGATGTAGATTCGCAAGAGGTCATTGAAGAAACGTTTATATGCCAGAGGAAACTGTACGTGAAATTGAAACGCTAATGGTCCTGAAGATGTTTCAACAACTGCTACGTATGAAGGTGTCTCAGACGACGACGAAATAGGAGAAGTGGTTAAATCAAAACACATGAAGATATAGCAGAGATCATTGATCACAAGATGGAGATTTTGTACAAGAAGCTATTGGGGAAATCACTGAACCTGAACAAGCGTGTTGTGAAGTTGACATCATTTCAATCATTGACTCAAAGGAGGACCTTCCTGAAGAGGTCAGTGATACAACTGTGACCACGGCTGTCCTTGAAAGTGAAATGCAATTAGTGTCAGAAGATGTTTCAACAGCTGCTGCATATGAAGGTGTCTCAGGAGACTTGGAGAAATAGAAATTATGCGGTCAACCAAAGATACTGACCTGGAAACGATCATTGAAACGCCATCAAAAGCTTCTGAACGTGAAGTTATTGAGAAAATAACTACAATTGAAAAGCCAATTTCTGAAGATGAAACAGCAGAAATCCTTGAACCAAAGGATGTAGATTCGCAAGAGGTCATTGAAGAAACGTTTACTATGCCAGAGGAAACAGTACATGGAAGTGAAACGCCAATGGTCTCTGAAGATGTTTCACAACTGCTCCGTATGAAGGTGTCTCAGAAGACGACGAGATAGAGAAGTGGTTAAACCAAGCACATATGATGATATAGCAGAGATCATTGATACACAAGGAGATTTTGAACAAGAAGCTATTGGGAAATCACTGATCCTGAACAACCGTTTTGTGACGATGACATAATGCCATTTATTGACTCTAAGGATTACCTTTCTGAAGAGGTCAGTGATGCAGCTGTGACCACGAGAGAAGAAGCTGCCTTGAAAGTGAAATGCAATTAGTGTCGGAAGATGTCTCAACAACTGCTCCGTACAAAGATGTCTTGCAAGACGTTGAGGTAGTACCTGTGGCTACAGGTATCACAGAAGCTGATTTGGAACAGATCGATCAAACAACAGATCAGGCTACTGAACATGAAGCTATAGCACAAATCATTGAAATTGAAAAGCCAACTTCTGAAGATGATATCGTGCAAATAGTTGAAGTAAAAGAGGCAGATTCGGAACATATTGAAGAAACTGTGACTATGCGAGAGCAAACAATAGTTGAAAGTGAAACACAATTGGTGTCTGAAGATGTGTCAACAGCTGCTGCATATGAAGGTGTCTCAGGAGACTTTGAGAAAATAGAAGTTGTGCGGTCAACCGTAGATGCTGACCTGGAAAAGATCATTGAAACGCCATCAAAAGCTTCTGAACATGAAGATATTGATAAAATAACTACAATTGAAAAGCCAGTTTCTGAAGATGAAACAGCAGATTTCCTTGAACCAAAGGATGTAGATTGCAAGAGGTCATTGAAGAAACGTTTACTATGCCAGAGGAAACAGTATGTGAAAGTGAAACGCTAATGGTCCCTGAAGATGTTTCAACAACTGCTACCTATGAAGGTGTCTCAGACGACGACGAAATAGGAGAAGTGGTTAAATCAAAAGCATATGAAGATAAAGCAGAGATCATTGATACACAAGATGGAGATTTTGTACAAGAAGCTATTGGGGAAATCACTGAACCTGAACAAGCGTGTTGTGAAGTTGACATCATTTCAATCATTAATTCAAAGGAGGACCTTCCTGAAGAGGTCAGTGATACAACTGTGACCACGGCTGTCCTTGAAAGTGAAAAGCAATTTGTGTCAGAAGATATGTCAACAGCTGCTGCATATGAAGGTGTCTCAGGAGACTTGGAGAAAATAGAAATTGTGCGGTCAACCAAAGATACTGACCTGGAACGATCATTGAAACGCCATCCAAAGCTTCTGAACACGAAGCTTTTGATAAAATAACTACAATTGAAAAGCCAGTTTCTGAAGATGAAACAGCAGATTTCCTTGAACCAAAGGATGTAGATTCGCAAGAGTCATTGAAGAAACGTTTACTATGCCAGAAGGAACAGTACGTGAAAGTGAAACGCTAATGGTCACCGAAGATGTTTCAACAACTGCTCCGTATGAAGGTGTCTCAGAAGACGACGAGATAGGAGAAGTGGTTAAACCAAGCACATATGATGATGTCGCAGAGATCATTGATACACAAGATGGAGATTATGAACAAAAAGCTATTGGGGAAATCACTGAACCTGAACAACCATGTTGTGAAGATGACAGCATGCCAATTATTGACTCAAAGGATGACCTTTATCAAGAGGTCAGTGATGCAACTGTGACCACAAGAGAAGAAGCTATTCTTGAAAGTGAAATGCAATTAGTGTTGAAGGATGTCTCAACAACTGCTCTGTACAAAGATGTCTTGCAAGTGGTTGAGGTAGTACCTGTGGCTACAGGTCTCACAGAAGCTGATTTGGAACAGATCGGTAAAACAACAGATCAGGCTACTGAACATGAAGCTATAGCACAGATAATTGAATTGAAAAGCCAATTTCTGAAGATGATATCGTGCAAATAGATGAAGTAGAAGAGGCAGATTCTGAACAAATAATTGAAGAAACTGTGACTATACGAGAGCAAACAATAGTTGAAACTGAAACACAATTGGTGTCTGAAGATGGGTCAACAGTTGCTGCATATGAAGGTGTCTCAGGAGACTTTGAGAAAATAGAATTTGCGCCGTCAACCATAGATACTGAGCTGGAAACGATCATTGAAACGCCATCAAAAGTTTCTGAACACGAAGCTATTGATAAAATAACTACAATTGAAAAGCCAGTTTCTGAAAATGAAACAGCAGATTTCCTTGAACCAAAGGATGTAGATTCGCAAGAGGTCATTGAAGAAACGTTTACTATGCCAGAGGAAGCAGTACATGGAAGTGAAACGCTAATGGTCCCAAAGATGTTTCAACAACTGCTCCGTATGAAGGTGTCTCAGAAGACGACGAGATAAGAGAAGTGGTTAAACCAAGCACATTGATGATAAGCAGAGATCATTGATACACAAGGAGATTTTGAACAGAAGCTATTGGGGAAATCACTGAAACTGAACAACCGTGTTGTGAAGATGACATCATGCCAATTATTGACTCAAAGGATGACCTTTCTCAAGAGGTCAGTGATGCAACTGTGACCACAAGAGAAGAAGATGTCCGTGAAGGTGAAATGCAATTAGTGTCGGAAGATGTCTCAACAACTGCTCCGTACAAAGATGTCTTGCAAGACGTTGAGGTAGTACCTGTGGCTACAGGTATCACAGAAGCTGATTTGGAACAGATCGATCAAACAACAGATCAGGCTACTGAACATGAAGCTATAGCACAAATCATTGAAATTGAAAAGCCAACTTCTGAAGATGATATCGTGCAAATAGTTGAAGTAAAAGAGGCAGATTCTGAACAAATAATTGAAGAAACTGTGACTATGCGAGAGCAAACAATAGTTGAAAGTGAAACACAATTGGTGTCTGAAGATGTGTCAACAGCTGCTGCATATGAAGGTGTCTCAGGAGACTTTGAGAAAATAGAAGTTGTGCGGTCAACCGTAGATGCTGACCTGGAAAAGATCATTGAAACGCCATCAAAAGCTTCTGAACATGAAGCTATTTATAAAATCACTACATTGAAAAGCCAATTTCTGAAGATGAAACAGCAGAAATCCTTGAACCAAAGGATGTAGATTCGCAAGAGGTCATTGAAGAAACGTTTACTATGCCAGAGGAAACAGTATGTGAAAGTGAAACGCTAATGGTCCCTGAAGATGTTTCAACAACTGCTACCTATGAAGGTGTCTCAGACGACGACGAAATAGGAGAAGTGGTTAAATCAAAAGCATATGAAGATAAAGCAGAGATCATTGATACACAAGATGGAGATTTTGTACAAGAAGCTATTGGGGAAATCACTGAACCTGAACAAGCGTGTTGTGAAGTTGACATCATTTCAATCATTAATTCAAAGGAGGACCTTCCTGAAGAGGTCAGTGATACAACTGTGACCACGGCTGTCCTTGAAAGTGAAAGCAATTTGTGTCAGAAGATATGTCAACAGCTGCTGCATATGAAGGTGTCTCAGGAGACTTGGAGAAAATAGAAATTGTGCGGTCAACCAAAGATACTGACCTGGAAACGATCATTGAAACGCCATCAAAGCTTCTGAACACGAAGCTTTTGATAAAATAACTACAATTGAAAAGCCAGTTTCTGAAGATGAAACAGCAGATCCTTGAACCAAAGGATGTAGATTCGCAAGAGGTCATTGAAGAAACGTTTACTATGCCAGAGGAACAGTACGTGAAGTGAAACGCTAATGGTCCCGAAGATGTTTCAACAACTGCTCCGTATGAAGGTGTCTCAGAAGACGACGAGATAGGAGAAGTGGTTAAACCAAGCACATATGATGATATAGCAGAGATCATTGATACACAATATGGAGATTATGAACAAGAAGCGATTGGGGAAATCATTGAACCTGAACAACCGTGTTATGAAGATGACATCATGCCAATTTTTGACTCAAAGGTTGACCTTTCTCAAGAGGTCAGTGATGCAACTGTGACCACAAGAGAAGAAGTTATCCTTGAAAGTGAAATGCAATTAGTGTTGGAAGATATCTCAACAACTGCTCCGTACAAAGATGTATTGCAAGACATTGAGTTGGTACCTATGGCTACAGTTATCACAGAAGCTGATTTGGATCAGATCGGTAAAACAACAGATCAGGCTACTGAACATGAAGCTATACCACAAATCATTGAAATTGAAAAGCCAACTTCTGAAGATGATGTCGTGCAAATAGTTGAAGTAAAAGAGGCAGATTCTGAACAAATAATTGAAGAAACTGTGACTTTGCGAGAGCAAACAATAGTTGAAAGTGAAACACAATTGGTGTCTGAAGATGTGCCAACAACTGCTGCATATGAAGGTGTCTCAGAAGACGACGAGATAGGAGAAGTGGTTAAACCAAGCACATATGATGATATAGCAGAGATCATTGATACACAAGAGGGATATTTTGAACAAGAAGCTATTGGGGAAATCACTGATCCCGAACAACCGTGTTGTGAAGATGACATCTTTCCATTATTGACTCAAAGGATGACATTTCTGAAGAGGTCAGTGATGCAACTGTTACCACAAGAGAAGAAGATATCCGTGAAGGTGAAATGCAATTTGTGTCGGAAGATGTCTCAACAACTGCTCCGTACAAAGATGTCTTGCAAGACGTTGAGGTAGTACCTGTGGCTACAGGTTGCACATATGCTGATTTGGAACAGATCGATAAAACAACCGATCAGGCCACTGAACATGAAGCTAGTGCACAGATCATTGAAATTGAAAGTAATTTCTGAAGATGATATCGTGCAAATAGTTGAAGTAAAAGAGGCAGATTCTGATCAAATAATTGAAGAAACTGTGACTATGCGAGAGCAAACAATAGTTGAAAGTGAAACACAATCGGTGTCTGAAGATGTGTCAACAGCTGCTGCCTATGAAGGTGTCTCAGGAGACTTTGAGAAAATGGAAGTTGTGCGGTCAACCATAGATACTGAGCTGGAAACGATCATTGAAACGCCATCAAAAGCTTCTGAACGCGACGCTATTGATAAAATAACTACAATGGAAAAGGTAATTTCTGAAGATGAAACAGCAGATTTCCTTGAACCAAAGGATGTAGATTCGCAAGAGGTCATTGAAGAAACATTTACTATGCCAGAGGAAGCAGTACTTGAAAGTGAAACGCTAATGATCTCTGAAGATGTTTCAAATACTGCTCCGTATGAAGTTGTCTCAGACGATGAGATAGGAGAAGTGGTTAAACCAAGCACATATGATGATATAGCAGAGGTCATTGATACACAAGATGGACATTTTGAACAAGAAGCTACTGGGGAAATCACTGAACCTGAACAACCATGTTGTGAAGATGACATCATGTTAATTATTGGCTCAAAGGAGGACCTTCCTGAAAAGTCAGTGATACAACTGTGACCAAGGCTGTCCTTGAAAGTGAAATGCAATTAGTGTCAGAAGATGTTTCAGCAACTGCTCCGTACAAAGATGTCTTGCAAGATGTTGAGGTAGTACCTGTGGCTACAGGTATCACAGAAACTGATTTGAAACAGATCGGTAAAACACTGGATCAGGCTACTGAACATGAAGCTATAGCACAGATCATTGAAATTGAAAAGCCAATTTCTGAAGGTGATATTGTGCAAATAATTGAAGTAAAAGAGGCAGATTCTGAACAGGCAATTGAAGAAACTGTGACCAAGCGAGACCAAGCAATAGTTGAAAGTTATACGCAACTTGTGTCTGAAGATGTGTCAACAGCTACTGCACATGAAGGTGTCTCAGAAGACTTTGATAAAATTGAAGTTGTTAGGTCAATCAAAGAAGAAGACCTGCAAACGTTTATTGAAACGCAAGAAATAGCTCGCAAACATCAAGATATCGATAAAATCACTACATTGAAATGCCACTTTCTGAAGATGATATAGCAGAAATCGTTATTCCAAAGAGGCAGATTCTCAAGTCGTCTTTGAAGGAACTCTTACCATGGCAGAGGAAAAGTTCTTGAGAGTGAAACACCAATAGCTCTGAAGAGGTTTCCACCACTGCTATTTATGAAGGTTTCTCAGACGTTGAAATAGCAGAAGTAGATATATCAAACACAGAACCGGAACTGGCAGAGATTCCAGAAAAACCAGATGAACATATGGTCGTGAAGCGATTGAGATAATTCCTGAAATTGAACAGCAAATTTGTGAAGATTATATAGTACACACCACTGAATCTAAGAAGCAGATTCTGAAGATGAAATTGAAG
The DNA here is from genome assembly GCA_018977245.1 of Lethenteron camtschaticum. NCBI lineage: Eukaryota > Metazoa > Chordata > Hyperoartia > Petromyzontiformes > Petromyzontidae > Lethenteron > Lethenteron camtschaticum. The sequence continues at coordinate 4,760,786 of MU249632.1, forward strand.
AAATTTGACCATGCCAGAGATATTCTTGAAAGTGAAACGCAATTGGTGTATGGAGATTTTTCAACGACTGCTGCAAATGAAGTTGACTCATGGTCATATGAAAAAGTAATGCAAGGAATTGAGATAAAAATGTGGAGGTGGGAACCCCAACACTCCCCATAGCTGTTGATAGTAAAGCACGTGTTGAATGTTTTATGAACCGGTGGAAAAACTAGAATTTGGACCTGCTGGGCAGGGAATACTGTTTAATGCCAGTTTAGATGCCATGAGATTGGCTAACGCTAACCAGATGTAATGCTCTGTAATGATGAGCAAACACCCTCAGGTGTAGTGTTCTTGGAGATAGTTGATGAGAAGGAAAGTGAAACTAATGTTCAGCCAATTTCTGAAGATGATATTGTGCAAATGGTTGAAGTAAAAAGTCAGATTCTGAACAAACAATTGAAGAAACTGTGACCATGCGAGAGCAAACAATAGTTGAAAGTGAAACACAATTGGTGTCTGGAGAAGTTTTAACAGTTGCTGCCAATGAAGGTGTCAAAGAAGCTGACCTGGAAAAGGAAACTGAAACCCCAGGAAAAGCTCCTGATCGTGAAGCTATTTATGAAATCACTGACATTGAAAAGCCAATTTCTGAAGATGAAACAGCAGAAATCCTTGAACCAAAGGATGTAGATTCGCAAGAGGTCATTGAAGAAACGTTTACTATGCCAGAGGAAACAGTACGTGAAAGTGAAACGCTAATGGTCCCTGAAGATGTTTCAACAACTGCTACGTATGAAGGTGTCTCAGACGACGACGAAATAGGAGAAGTGGTTAAATCAAAAACATATGAAGATGTAGCAGAGATCATTGATTCACAAGATGGAGATTTTGTACAAGAAGCTATTGGGGAAATCACTGAACCTGAACTAGCGTGTTGTGAAGTTGACATCATTTCAATCATTGACTCAAAGGAGGACCTTCCTGAAGAGGTCAGTGATACAACTCTGACCACGGCTGTCCTTGAAAGTGAAATGCAATTAGTGTCAGAAGATGTTTCAACATCTGCTGCATATGAAGGTGTCTCAGGAGACTTGGAGAAAATAGAAATTGTGCGGTCAACCAAAGATACTGACCTGGAAGCAATCATTGAAACGCCATCAAAAGCTTCTGAACGTGAAGTTATTGAGAAAATAACTACAATTGAAAAGCCAATTTCTGAAGATGAAACAGCAGAAATCCTTGAACCAAAGGATGTAGAATCGCAAGAGGTCATTGAAGAAACGTTTACTATGCCAGATGAAACAGTACATGGAAGTGAAACGCCAATGGTCTCTGAAGATGTTTCAACAACTGCTCCGTATGAAGGTGTCTCAGAAGACGACGAGATAGGAGAAGTGGTTAAACCAAGCACATATGATGATATAGCAGAGATCATTGATACACAAGAGGGATATTTTGAACAAGAAGCTATTGGGGAAATCACTGATCCTGAACAACCATGTTGTGAAGATGACATCATGCCAATTATTGACTCAAAGGATGACCTTTCCAAGAGGTCAGTGATGCAACTGTGACCACAAGAGAAGAATCTGCCTTGAAAGTGAAATGCAATTAGTGTCGGAAGTGCTCAACAACTGCTCCGTACAAAGATGTATTGCAAGACGTTGAGGTAGTACCTGTGGCTACAGGTATCACAGAAGCTGATTTGGAACAGATTGATCAAACAACAGATCAGGCCACTGAACATGAAGCTACAGCACAGGTCATTGACATTGAAAAGCCAATTTCTGAAGATGATATCGTGCAAATAGTTGAAGTAAAAGAGGCAGATTCGGAACAAATAATTGAAGAAACTGTGACTATGCGAGAGCAAACAATAGTTGAAAGTGAAACACAATTGGTGTCTGAAGATGTGTCAACAGCTGCTGCATATGAAGGTGTCTCAGGAGACTTTGAGAAAATAGAAGTTGTGCGGTCAATCGTAGATGCTGACCTGGAAAAGATCATTGAAACGCCATCAAAAGCTTCTGAACATGAAGATATTGATAAATAACTACAATTGAAAAGCCAGTTTCTGAAGATGAAACAGCAGATTTCCTTGAACCAAAGGATGTAGATTTGCAAGAGGTCATTGAAGAAACGTTTACTATGCCAGAGGAAACAGTATGTGAAAGTGAAACGCTAATGGTTCCCGAAGATGTTTCAACAACTGCTCGGTTTGAAGGTGTATCAGAAGAAGACGATATAGGAGAAGTGGTTAAACCAAGCACATATGATGATATAGCCGAGATCATTGATACACAAGAGGGAGATTTTGAACAAGAAGCTATTGGGGAAATTACTGATCCGATCAACCGTGTTGTGAAGATGACATCTTTCCAATTATTGACTCAAAGGATGACATTTCTGAAGAGGTCAGTGATGCAACTGTGACAGCAAGAGAAGAAGATATCCGTGAAGGTGAAATGCAATTAGTGTCAGAAGGTGTCTCAACAACAGCTTCTTACAAAGATGTCTTCAAGACGTTGAGGTAGTACCTGTGGCTACAGGTATCACAGACGCTGATTTGGAACAGATCGGTAAAACAACAGATCAGGCTACTGAACATGAAGCTATAGCACAGATAATTGAATTTGAAAAGCCAATTTCTGAAGATGATATCGTGCAAATAGTTGAAGTAAAGAGGCAGATTCTGAACAAATAATTGAAGAAACTGTGACTATGCGAGAGCAAACAATAGTTGAAAGTGAAACACAATTGGTGTCTGAAGATGTGCCAAGAACTGCTGCATATGAAGGTGTCTCAGAAGACGATGAGATAGGAGAAGTGGTTAAACCAAGCACAAATGATGATATAGCAGAGATCATTGATATACAAGAGGGATATTTTGAACAAGAAGCTATTGGGGAAATCACTGATCCCGAACAACCGTGTTGTGAAGATGACATCTTTCCAATTATTGACTCAAAGGATACCATTTCTGAAGAGGTCAGTGATGCAACTGTGACCACAAGAGAAGAAGATGTCCGTGAAGGTGAAATGCAATTAGTGTCGGAAGATGTCTCAACAACTGCACCGTACAAGGATGTCTTGCAAGATGTTGAGGTAGTACCTGTCGCTACAGGTATCACAGAAGCTGATTTGGAACAGATTGGTAAAATGCCAGATGAGACTGCTGATCATGCAGCTATAGAATATATCACTGAAATTGAAAAGCCAATTTCTGAAGGTGATATTGTGCAAATAATTGAAGTAAAAGAGGCAGATTCTGAACAGGCAATTGAAGAAACTGTGACCATGCGAGACCAAGCAATAGTTGAAAGTTATAAGCAACTTGTGTCTGAAGATGTGTCAACAGCTACTGCATATGAAGGTGTTTCAGAAGACTTTGAGAAAATTGAAGTTGTTACGTCAATCAAAGAAGCCGACCTGCAAACGTTTATTGAAACACAAGGAATAGCTCGCAAACATGAAGATATCGATAAAATCACTGACATTGAAATGCCACTTTCTGAAGATGATATAGCAGAAATCGTTATTCCAAAGGAGGCAGATTCTCAAGTCGTCTTTGAAGGAACACTTACCATGGCAGAAAGAAAAGTACTTGGAGTGAAACACCAATAGTGTCTGAAGAGGTTTCCACCACTGCTATTATGAAGGTTTCTCACAAGATGTTGAAATAGCAGAATTAGATATATCAATCACAGATCCTGAACTAGCTGAGATTCCAGAAAAACCAGATGAAGCATATGGTCATGAAGCGATTGAGATAATTTCTGAAATTGAGCAGCAAATTTGTGAAGATTATATACTACACACCACTGAACCTAAGAAAGCAGATTCTGAAGATGAAATTGAAGAAATTTCAACCATGCCAAAGAAAAATATTCTTGAAAGTGAAACGCAATTGGTGTATGGAGATGTTTCAACGACTGAAGCATATGAAGTTGACTCATGGTCATATGAAAAAGTAATGCAAGGAATTGAGATAAAAAATGTGGAGGTGGGAACCCCAACACTCCCCATAGCTGTTGATAGTAAAGCACGTGTTGAATGTTTTATGAACCGGTGGAAAAACTAGAATTTGGACCTGCTGGCAGGGAATACTGTTTAATGCCAGTTTAGATGCCATGAGATTGGCTAACGCTAACCAGATGCTAATGCTCTGTAATGATGAGCAAACACCCTCAGGTGTAGTGTTCTTGGAGATAGTTGATGAGAAGGAAAGTGAAACTAATGTTCAGCCAATTTCTGAAGATGATATTGTGCAAATGGTTGAAGTAAAAAGTCAGATTCTGAACAAACAATTGAAGAAACTGTGACCATGCGAGAGCAAACAATAGTTGAAAGTGAAACACAATTGGTGTCTGGAGAAGTTTTAACAGTTGCTGCCAATGAAGGTGTCAAAGAAGCTGACCTGGAAAAGGAAACTGAAACCCCAGGAAAAGCTCCTGATCGTGAAGCTATTTATGAAATCACTGACATTGAAAAGCCAATTTCTGAAGATGAAACAGCAGAAATCCTTGAACCAAAGGATGTAGATTCGCAAGAGGTCATTGAAGAAACGTTTACTATGCCAGAGGAAACAGTACGTGAAAGTGAAACGCTAATGGTCCCTGAAGATGTTTCAACAACTGCTACGTATGAAGGTGTCTCAGACGACGACGAAATAGGAGAAGTGGTTAAATCAAAAACATATGAAGATGTAGCAGAGATCATTGATTCACAAGATGGAGATTTTGTACAAGAAGCTATTGGGGAAATCACTGAACCTGAACTAGCGTGTTGTGAAGTTGACATCATTTCAATCATTGACTCAAAGGAGGACCTTCCTGAAGAGGTCAGTGATACAACTCTGACCACGGCTGTCCTTGAAAGTGAAATGCAATTAGTGTCAGAAGATGTTTCAACATCTGCTGCATATGAAGGTGTCTCAGGAGACTTGGAGAAAATAGAAATTGTGCGGTCAGCCAAAGATACTGACCTGGAAGCAATCATTGAAACGCCATCAAAAGCTTCTGAACGTGAAGTTATTGAGAAAATAACTACAATTGAAAAGCCAATTTCTGAAGATGAAACAGCAGAAATCCTTGAACCAAAGGATGTAGAATCGCAAGAGGTCATTGAAGAAACGTTTACTATGCCAGATGAAACAGTACATGGAAGTGAAACGCCAATGGTCTCTGAAGATGTTTCAACAACTGCTCCGTATGAAGGTGTCTCAGAAGACGACGAGATAGGAGAAGTGGTTAAACCAAGCACATATGATGATATAGCAGAGATCATTGATACACAAGAGGATATTTTGAACAAGAAGCTATTGGGGAAATCACTGATCCTGAACAACCATGTTGTGAAGATGACATCATGCCAATTATTGACTCAAAGGATGACCTTTCCAAGAGGTCAGTGATGCAACTGTGACCACAAGAGAAGAATCTGCCTTGAAAGTGAAATGCAATTAGTGTCGGAAGGTGCTCAACAACTGCTCCGTACAAAGATGTATTGCAAGACGTTGAGGTAGTACCTGTGGCTACAGGTATCACAGAAGCTGATTTGGAACAGATTGATCAAACAACAGATCAGGCCACTGAACATGAAGCTACAGCACAGGTCATTGACATTGAAAAGCCAATTTCTGAAGATGATATCGTGCAAATAGTTGAAGTAAAAGAGGCAGATTCGGAACAAATAATTGAAGAAACTGTGACTATGCGAGAGCAAACAATAGTTGAAAGTGAAACACAATTGGTGTCTGAAGATGTGTCAACAGCTGCTGCATATGAAGGTGTCTCAGGAGACTTTGAGAAAATAGAAGTTGTGCGGTCAATCGTAGATGCTGACCTGGAAAAGATCATTGAAACGCCATCAAAAGCTTCTGAACATGAAGATATTGATAAAATAACTACAATTGAAAAGCCAGTTTCTGAAGATGAAACAGCAGATTTCCTTGAACCAAAGGATGTAGATTTGCAAGAGGTCATTGAAGAAACGTTTACTATGCCAGAGGAAACAGTATGTGAAAGTGAAACGCTAATGGTTCCCGAAGATGTTTCAACAACTGCTCGGTTTGAAGGTGTATCAGAAGAAGACGATATAGGAGAAGTGGTTAAACCAAGCACATATGATGATATAGCCGAGATCATTGATACACAAGAGGGAGATTTTGAACAAGAAGCTATTGGGGAAATTACTGATCCCGATCAACCGTGTTGTGAAGATGACATCTTTCCAATTATTGACTCAAAGGATGACATTTCTGAAGAGGTCAGTGATGCAACTGTGACAGCAAGAGAAGAAGATATCCGTGAAGGTGAAATGCAATTAGTGTCAGAAGGTGTCTCAACAACAGCTTCTTACAAAGATGTCTTTCAAGACGTTGAGGTAGTACCTGTGGCTACAGGTATCACAGACGCTGATTTGGAACAGATCGGTAAAACAACAGATCAGGCTACTGAACATGAAGCTATAGCACAGATAATTGAATTTGAAAAGCCAATTTCTGAAGATGATATCGTGCAAATAGTTGAAGTAAAAGAGGCAGATTCTGAACAAATAATTGAAGAAACTGTGACTATGCGAGAGCAAACAATAGTTGAAAGTGAAACACAATTGGTGTCTGAAGATGTGCCAAGAACTGCTGCATATGAAGGTGTCTCAGAAGACGATGAGATAGGAGAAGTGGTTAAACCAAGCACAAATGATGATATAGCAGAGATCATTGATATACAAGAGGGATATTTTGAACAAGAAGCTATTGGGGAAATCACTGATCCGAACAACCGTGTTGTGAAGATGACATCTTTCCAATTATTGACTCAAAGGATACCATTTCTGAAGAGGTCAGTGATGCAACTGTGACCACAAGAGAAGAAGATGTCCGTGAAGGTGAAATGCAATTAGTGTCGGAAGATGTCTCAACAACTGCACCGTACAAGGATGTCTTGCAAGATGTTGAGGTAGTACCTGTCGCTACAGGTATCACAGAAGCTGATTTGGAACAGATTGGTAAAATGCCAGATGAGACTGCTGATCATGCAGCTATAGAATATATCACTGAAATTGAAAAGCCAATTTCTGAAGGTGATATTGTGCAAATAATTGAAGTAAAAGAGGCAGATTCTGAACAGGCAATTGAAGAAACTGTGACCATGCGAGACCAAGCAATAGTTGAAAGTTATAAGCAACTTGTGTCTGAAGATGTGTCAACAGCTACTGCATATGAAGGTGTTTCAGAAGACTTTGAGAAAATTGAAGTTGTTACGTCAATCAAAGAAGCCGACCTGCAAACGTTTATTGAACACAAGGAATAGCTCGCAAACATGAAGATATCGATAAAATCACTGACATTGAAATGCCACTTTCTGAAGATGATATAGCAGAAATCGTTATTCCAAAGGAGGCAGATTCTCAAGTCGTCTTTGAAGGAACACTTACCATGGCAGAAAGAAAAGTACTTGGAGTGAAACACCAATAGTGTCTGAAGAGGTTTCCACCACTGCTAATTATGAAGGTTTCTCACAAGATGTTGAAATAGCAGAATTAGATATATCAATCACAGATCCTGAACTAGCTGAGATTCCAGAAAAACCAGATGAAGCATATGGTCATGAAGCGATTGAGATAATTTCTGAAATTGAGCAGCAAATTTGTGAAGATTATATACTACACACCACTGAACCTAAGAAAGCAGATTCTGAAGATGAAATTGAAGAAATTTCAACCATGCCAAAGAAAAATATTCTTGAAAGTGAAACGCAATTGGTGTATGGAGATTTTCAACGACTGAAGCATATGAAGTTGACTCATGGTCATATGAAAAAGTAATGCAAGGAATTGAGATAAAAATGTGGAGGTGGGAACCCCAACACTCCCCATAGCTGTTGATAGTAAAGCACGTGTTGAATGTTTTATGAACCGGTGGAAAAACTAGAATTTGGACCTGCTGGGCAGGGAATACTGTTTAATGCCAGTTTAGATGCCATGAGATTGGCTAACGCTAACCAGATGCTAATGCTCTGTAATGATGAGCAAACACCCTCAGGTGTAGTGTTCTTGGAGATAGTTGATGAGAAGGAAAGTGAAACTAATGTTCAGCCAATTTCTGAAGATGATATTGTGCAAATGGTTGAAGTAAAAAGTCAGATTCTGAACAAACAATTGAAGAAACTGTGACCATGCGAGAGCAAACAATAGTTGAAAGTGAAACACAATTGGTGTCTGGAGAAGTTTTAACAGTTGCTGCAATGAAGGTGTCAAAGAAGCTGACCTGGAAAAGAAACTGAAACCCCAGGAAAAGCTCCTGATCGTGAAGCTATTTATGAAATCACTGACATTGAAAAGCCAATTTCTGAAGATGAAACAGCAGAAATCCTTGAACCAAAGTATGTAGATTCGCAAGAGGTCATTGAAGAAACGTTTACTATGCCAGAGGAAACAGTACGTGAAAGTGAAACGCTAATGGTCCCTGAAGATGTTTCAACAACTGCTACGTATGAAGGTGTCTCAGACGACGACGAAATAGGAGAAGTGGTTAAATCAAAAACATATGAAGATGTAGCAGAGATCATTGATTCACAAGATGGAGATTTTGTACAAGAAGCTATTGGGGAAATCACTGAACCTGAACTAGCGTGTTGTGAAGTTGACATCATTTCAATCATTGACTCAAAGGAGGACCTTCCTGAAGAGGTCAGTGATACAACTCTGACCACGGCTGTCCTTGAAAGTGAAATGCAATTAGTGTCAGAAGATGTTTCAACATCTGCTGCATATGAAGGTGTCTCAGGAGACTTGGAGAAAATAGAAATTGTGCGGTCAACCAAAGATACTGACCTGGAAGCAATCATTGAAACGCCATCAAAAGCTTCTGAACGTGAAGTTATTGAGAAAATAACTACAATTGAAAAGCCAATTTCTGAAGATGAAACAGCAGAAATCCTTGAACCAAAGGATGTAGAATCGCAAGAGGTCATTGAAGAAACGTTTACTATGCCAGATGAAACAGTACATGGAAGTGAAACGCCAATGGTCTCTGAAGATGTTTCAACAACTGCTCCGTATGAAGGTGTCTCAGAAGACGACGAGATAGGAGAAGTGGTTAAACCAAGCACATATGATGATATAGCAGAGATCATTGATACACAAGAGGGATATTTTGAACAAGAAGCTATTGGGGAAATCACTGATCCTGAACAACCATGTTGTGAAGATGACATCATGCCAATTATTGACTCAAAGGATGACCTTTCCCAAGAGGTCAGTGATGCAACTGTGACCACAAGAGAAGAATCTGCCTTGAAAGTGAAATGCAATTAGTGTCGGAAGGTGCCTCAACAACTGCTCCGTACAAAGATGTATTGCAAGACGTTGAGGTAGTACCTGTGGCTACAGGTATCACAGAAGCTGATTTGGAACAGATTGATCAAACAACAGATCAGGCCACTGAACATGAAGCTACAGCACAGGTCATTGACATTGAAAAGCCAATTTCTGAAGATGATATCGTGCAAATAGTTGAAGTAAAAGAGGCAGATTCTGATCAAATAATTGAAGAAACTGTGACTATGCGAGAGCAAACAATAGTTGAAAGTGAAACACAATCGGTGTCTGAAGATGTGTCAACAGCTGCTGCATATGAACGTTCTCAGAAGACTTTGAGAAAATAGAAGTTGTGCGGTCAACCAAAGATACTGACCTGGAAACGATCATTGAAACGCCATCAAAAGCTTCTGAACGCGAAGCTATTTATAAAATAACTACAATGGAAAAGGTAATTTCTGAAGATGAAACAGCAGATTTGCTTGAACCAATGGATGTAGATTCGCAAGAGGTCATCGAAGAAATGTTTATTATGCCAGAGGAAACAGTACTTGAAAGTGAAACGCTAATGGTCTCTGAAGATGTTTCACCAACTGCTCCATATGAAGGTGTCTCAGAAGACGACAAGATAGGAGAAGTGGTTAAACAAAGCACATTTGATGATATAGCAGAAATCATTGATACACAAGAAGGAGATTTTGAACAAGAAGCTATTGGGGAAATCACTGATCCTGAACAACGGTTTTGTGACGATGACATCATGCCATTTATTGATTCTAAGGATTACCTTTCTGAAGACGTCAGTGATGCAGCTGTGACCACGAGAAAGAAGCTGCCTTTGAAAGTGAATTGCAATTAGTGTCAGAAGATATCTCAACAACTGCTCCGTACAAAGATGTCTTACAAGACGTTGAGGCAGTACCTGTGGCTACAGGTATCACAGAAGCTGATTTGGAACAGATCGGTAAAACAACAGATCAGGCTACTGAACGTGAATCTACAGCACAGATCATTGAAATTGAAAAGCCAACTTCTGAAGATGATATCGTACAAATAGTTGAAGTAAAGGAGGCAGATTCTGATCAAATAATTGAAGAAACTGTGACTCTGCGAGAGCAAACATTAGTTGAAAGTGAAACACAATCGGTGTCTGAAGATGTGTCAACAGCTGCTGCATATGAAGGTGTCTCAGGAGACTTTGAGAAAATGGAAGTTGTGCAGTCAACCAAAGATACTGACCTGGAAACGATCATTGAAACGCCATCAAAAGCTTTGGAACACGAAGCTATTGATAAAATAACTACAATTGAAAAGCCATTTCTGAAGATGAAACAGCAGATTTCCTGGAACCAAAGGATGTAGATTCGCAAGAGGTCATTGAAGAAACTTTACTATGCCAGAAGGAACAGTACGTGAAAGTGAAACGCTAATGGTCTCTGAAGATGTTTCAACAACTGCTCTATATGAAGGTGTCTCAGAAGAAGACGAGATAGGAGAAGTGGTTCAACCAAGCACATATGATGATATAGCAGAAATCATTGATACACAAGAAGGAGATTTTGAACAAGAAGCTATTGGGGAAATCACTGATCCTGAACAACCGTTTTGTGACGATGACATCATGCCATTTGTTGACTCTAAGGATTACCTTTCTGAAGAGGTCAGTGATGCAGCTGTGATCACGAGAGAAGGAGCTGCCTTTGAAAGTGAAATGCAATTAGTGTCAGAAGATATCTCAACAACTGCACCATACAAAGATGTCTTGCAAGACGTTGAGTTAGTACCTGTGTCTACAGGTATCACAGAAGCTGATTTGGAACAGATCGGTAAAACAACAGATCAGGCTACTGAACATGAAGCTACATCACATATCATTGAAATTGAAAATCCACCTTCTGAAGATGATATCGTGCAAATAGTTGAAGTAAAAGAGGCAGATTCTGATCAAATAATTGAAGAAACCGTGACTGTGCGAGAGCAAACAATAGTTGAAAGTGAAACACAATTGGTGTCTGAAGATATGTCAACAGCTGCTGCATATGAAGGTGTCTCAGGAGACTTTGAAAAATAGAAGTTGTGCGGTCAACCAAAGATACTGACCTGGAAAAGATCATTGAAACGCCATCAAAAGCTTCTGAACATGAAGATATTGAAAAATAAGTACAATTGAAAAGCCATTTCTGAAGATGTAACGGCAGATTTCCTTGAACAAAAGGATGTAGATTCGCAAGAGGTCATTGAAGAAACGTTTACTATGCCAGATGAAACAGTACGTGAAAGTGAAATGCTAATGGTCTCTGAAGATGTTTCACCAACTGCTCCATATGAAGGTGTCTCAGAAGACGACGAGGTAGGAGAAGTGGTTAAACCAGCACATATGATGATATAGCAGAGATCATTGATACACAAGAGGAGATTTTGAACAAGAAGCTATTGGGGAAATCACTGATCCTGAACAACCGTGTTGTGAAGATGACATCTTTCCAATTATTGACTCAAAGGATGACATTTCTGAAGAAGTCAGTGATGCAACTGAGACCACAAGAGAAGAAGATGTCCGTGAAGGTGAATGCAACTAGTGTCGGAAGATGCCTCAACAACTGCTCCGTACAAAGAGTCTTGCAAGACGTTGAGGTAGTACCTGTGGCTACAGGTATCACAGAAGCTGATTTGGAACAGATCGCTAAAACACCAGATCAGGCTACTGAAATGAAGCTACAGCACAGATCATTGAAATTGAAAAGCCAACTTCTGAAGATGATATCGTGCAAATAGTTGAAATAAAGAGGCAGATTCTGAACAAATAATTGAAGAAACTGTGACTATGCGAGAGCAAACAATAGTTGAAAGTGAAACACAATCGGTGTCTGAAGATGTGTCAACAGCTGCTGCCTATGAAGGTGTCTCAGGAGACTTTGAGAAAATGGAAGTTGTGCGGTCAACCATAGATACTGAGCTGGAAACGATCATTGAAACGCCATCAAAAGCTTCTGAACGCGAAGCTATTGATAAAATAACTACAATGGAAAAGGTAATTTCTGAAGATGAAACAGCAGATTTCCTTGAACCAAAGGATGTAGATTCGCAAGAGGTCATTGAAGAAACATTTACTATGCCAGAGGAAGCAGTACTTGAAAGTGAAACGCTAATGATCTCTGAAGATGTTTCAAATACTGCTCCGTATGAAGGTGTCTCAGACGATGAGATAGGAGAAGTGGTTAAACCAAGCACATATGATGATATAGCAGAGGTCATTGATACACAAGATGGACATTTTGAACAAAAAGCTACTGGGGAAATCACTGAACCTGAACAACCATGTTGTGAAGATGACATCATGTTAATTATTGGCTCAAAGGAGGACCTTCCTGAAAAGGTCAGTGATACAACTGTGACCAAGGCTGTCCTTGAAAGTGAAATGCAATTAGTGTCAGAAGATGTTTCAGCAACTGCTCCGTACAAAGATGTCTTGCAAGATGTTGAGGTAGTACCTGTGGCTACAGGTATCACAGAAACTGATTTGAAACAGATCGGTAAAACACTGGATCAGGCTACTGAACATGAAGCTATAGCACAGATCATTGAAATTGAAAAGCCAATTTCTGAAGGTGATATTGTGCAAATAATTGAAGTAAAAGAGGCAGATTCTGAACAGGCAATTGAAGAAACTTTGACCAAGCGAGACCAAGCAATAGTTGAAAGTTATACGCAACTTGTGTCTGAAGATGTGTCAACAGCTACTGCACATGAAGGTGTCTCAGAAGACTTTGATAAAATTGAAGTTGTTAGGTCAATCAAAGAAGAAGACCTGCAAACGTTTATTGAAACGCAAGAAATAGCTCGCAAACATCAAGATATCGATAAAATCACTGACATTGAAATGCCACTTTCTGAAGATGATATAGCAGAAATCGTTATTCCAAAGGAGGCAGATTCTCAAGTCGTCTTTGAAGGAACTCTTACCATGGCAGAAGGAAAAGTTCTTGAGAGTGAAACACCAATAGCGTCTGAAGAGGTTTCCACCACTGCTATTTATGAAGGTTTCTCACACGACGTTGAAATAGCAGAAGTAGATATATCAAACACAGAACCGGAACTGGCAGAGATTCCAGAAAAACCAGATGAAGCATATGGTCGTGAAGCGATTGAGATAATTCCTGAAATTGAACAGCAAATTTGTGAAGATTATATAGTACACACCACTGAATCTAAGAAAGCAGATTCTGAAGATGAAATTGAAGAAATTTCGACCATGCCAGAGAAAAATATTCTTGAAAGTGAAACGCAATTGGTGTATGGAGATTTTTCAACGACTGCTGCAAATGAAGTTGACTCATGGTCATATGAAAAAGTAATGCAAGGAATTGAGATAAATAATGTGGAGGTGGGAACCCCAACACTCCCTATAGCTGTTGATAGTAAAACACGTGTTGAATGTGTTTATGAACCGGTGGAAAAACTAGAATTTGGACCTGCTGGGCAGGGAATACTGTTTAATGCCAGTTTAGATGCCATGAGATTGGCTAACGCTAACCAGATGATAATGCTCTGTAATGATGAGCAAACACCCTCAGGTGTAGTGTTCTTGGAGATAGTTGATCAGAAGGAAAGTGAAACTGATGTTCAGCCAATTTCTGATGATCAGCCAATTTCTGAAGATGATATTGTGCAAATGGTTGAAGTTAAAGAGGCAGATTCTGAACAAATAATTGAAGAAACTGTAACCATGCGAGAGCAAACAATAGTTGAAAGTGAAACACAATTGGTGTCTGGAGAAGTTTTAACAGCTGCTGCAAATGAAGGTGTCAAAGAAGCTGACCTGGAAAAGAAAATTGAAACCCCAGGAAAAGCTCCTGATCGTGAAGCTATTAATGAAATCACTGACATTGAAAAGCCAGGTTCTGAAGATGAAATAGAAGAAATCCTTGCACCAAAGATATAGATTCGCAAGAGGTCATTGAAGAAACGTTTACTATGCCAGAGGAAACAGTACGTGAAAGTGAAACGCTAATGGTCCCTGAAGATGTTTCAACAACTGCTACGTATGAAGGTGTCTCAGACGACGACGAAATAGGAGAAGTGGTTAAATCAAAAACATATGAAGATATAGCAGAGATCATTGATTCACAAGATGGAGATTTTGTACAAGAAGCTATTGGGGAAATCACTGAACCTGAACTAGCGTGTTGTGAAGTTGAAATCATTTCAATCATTGACTCAAAGGAGGACCTTCCTGAAGAGGTCAGTGATACAACTCTGACCACGGCTGTCCTTGAAAGTGAAATGCAATTAGTGTCAGAAGATGTTTCAACAGCTGCTGCATATGAAGGTGTCTCAGGAGACTTGGAGAAAATAGAAATTGTGCGGTCAACCAAAGATACTGACCTGGAAGCAATCATTGAAACGCCATCAAAAGCTTCTGAACGTGAAGTTATTGAGAAAATAACTACAATTGAAAAGCCAATTTCTGAAGATGAAACAGCAGAAATCCTTGAACCAAAGGATGTAGAATCGCAAGAGGTCATTGAAGAAACGTTTACTATGCCAGATGAAACAGTACATGGAAGTGAAACGCCAATGGTCTCTGAAGATGTTTCAACAACTGCTCCGTATGAAGGTGTCTCAGAAGACGACGAGATAGGAGAAGTGGTTAAACCAAGCACATATGATGATATAGCAGAGATCATTGATACACAATATGGAGATTATGAACAAGAAGCGATTGGGAAATCATTGAACCTGAACAACCGTGTTATGAAGATGACATCATGCCAATTTTTGACTCAAAGGTTGACCTTTCTCAAGAGGTCAGTGATGCAACTGTGACCACAAGAGAAGAAGTTATCCTTGAAAGTGAAATGCAATTAGTGTTGGAAGATATCTCAACAACTGCTCCGTACAAAGATGTATTGCAAGACATTGAGTTGGTACCTATGGCTACAGTTATCACAGAAGCTGATTTGGATCAGATCGGTAAAACAACAGATCAGGCTACTGAACATGAAGCTATACCACAAATCATTGAAATTGAAAAGCCAACTTCTGAAGATGATGTCGTGCAAATAGTTGAAGTAAAAGAGGCAGATTCTGAACAAATAATTGAAGAAACTGTGACTTTGCGAGAGCAAACAATAGTTGAAAGTGAAACACAATTGGTGTCTGAAGATGTGCCAACAACTGCTGCATATGAAGGTGTCTCAGAAGACGACGAGATAGGAGAAGTGGTTAAACCAAGCACATATGATGATATAGCAGAGATCATTGATACACAAGAGGGATATTTTGAACAAGAAGCTATTGGGGAAATCACTGATCCCGAACAACCGTGTTGTGAAGATGACATCTTTCCAATTATTGACTCAAAGGATGACATTTCTGAAGAGGTCATTGATGCAACTGTTACCACAAGAGAAGAAGATATCCGTGAAGGTGAAATGCAATTTGTGTCGGAAGATGTCTCAACAACTGCTCCGTACAAAGATGTCTTGCAAGACATTGAGGTAGTACCTGTGGCTACAGGTTGCACAGATGCTGATGTGGAACAGATCGATAAAACAACCGATCAGGCCACTGAACATGAAAAGGTAATTTCTGAAGATGATATCGTGCAAATAGTTGAAGTAAAAGAGGCAGATTCTGATCAAATAATTGAAGAAACTGTGACTATGCAAGAGCAAACAATAGTTGAAAGTGAAACACAATTGGTCTCTGAAGATGTGTCAACAGCTGCTGCATATGAAGGTGTCTCAGGAGACTTTGAGAAAATAGAAGTTGTGGGTCAACCATAGATACTGACCTAAAAACGATCATTGAAATGCCATCAAAAGCTTCTGAACATGAAGCTATTGATAAAATAACTAAAATTGAAAAGCCAATTTCTCAAGATGAAACAGCAGATTTCCTTGAACCAAAGAATGTAGATTCGCAAGAGGTCATTGAAGAAACATTTATTATGCCAGAGGAAGCAATACATGGAAGTGAAACGCTAATGGTCTCTGAAGATGTTTCACCAACTGCTCCGTTTGAAGGTGTCTCAGAAGACGACGAGATGGGAGAAGTGGTTAAACCAAGCACATATGATGATATAGCAGAGATCATTGATACACAAGAAGGAGATTTTGAACAAGAAGCTATTGGGGAAATCACTGAACCTGAACAACCGTGTTGTGAAGATGACATGCCAATTATTGACTCAAACGTTGACCTTTCTCAAGAGGTCAGTGATGCAACTGTGACCACAAGAGAAGAAGCTATCCTTGAAAGTGAAATGCAATTAGTGTTGGAAGATATCTCAACAACTGCTCCGTACAAAGATGTATTGCAAGACGTTGAGGTAGTACCTGTGGCTACAGGTACCACAGAAGCTGATTTGGAACAGATCGGTAAAACAACAGATCAGGCTACTGAACATGAAGCTATAGCACAGATAATTGAATTTGAAAAGCCAATTTCTGAAGATGATATCGTGCAAATAGATGAAGTAGAAGAGGCAGATTCTGAACAAATAATTGAAGGAACTGTGACTATACGAGGGCAAACAATAGTTGAAAGTGAAACACAATTGGTGTCTGAAGATGGGTCAACAGTTGCTGCATATGAAGGTGTCTCAGGAGACTTTGAGAAAATAGAATTTGCGCCGTCAACCATAGATACTGAGCTGGAAACGATCATTGAAACGCCATCAAAAGTTTCTGAACACGAAGCTATTGATAAAATAAGTACAATTGAAAAGCTAATTTCTGAAAATGAAACAGCAGATTTCCTTGAACCAATGGATGTAGATTCGCAAGAGGTCATTGAAGAAACGTTTACTATGCCAGAGGAAACAGTACGTGAAAGTGAAACGCTAATGGTCCCCAAAGATGTTTCAACAACTGCTCCGTATGAAGGTGTCTCAGAAGACGACGAGATAAGAGAAGTGGTTAAACCAAGCACATTGATGATATAGCAGAGATCATTGATACACAAGAAGGAGATTTTGAACAAGAAGCTATTGGGGAAATCACTGAACCTGAACAACCGTGTTGTGAAGATGACATCTTTCCAATTATTGACTCAAAGGATGACATTTCTGAAGAGGTCAGTGATGCAACTGTGACCACAACAGAAGATGTCCTTGAAAGTGAAATGCAATTAGTGCCGGATGATATCTCAATAACTGTTCCATACAAAGATGTCTTCCAAGACCTTGAGGTAGGACCTGTAGCTGCAAGTGTCACAGAAGCTGATTTGGAACAGATTTGTAAAACAACAGATCAGGCTACTGAACATGAAGCTATAGCACAGATCATTGAATTTGAAAAGCCAATTTCTGAAGATGATATCGTGCAAATAGATGAAGTAGAAGAGGCAGATTCTGAACAAATAATTGAAGAAACTGTGATTATGCAAGAGCAAACAATAGTTGAAAGTGAAACACAATTGGTGTCTGAAGATGTGTCAACAGCTGCTGCATATGAACGTGTCTCAGGAGACTTTGAGAAAATAGAAGTTGTGCGGTCAACCATAGATACTGACCTGGAAACGATCAGTGAAACACCATCAGAAGCTTCTGAACGTGAAGCTATTGATAAAATAACTACAGTTGAAAAGCCAATTTCTGAAGATGAAACAGCAGATTTCCTTGAACCAAAGGATGTAGATTCGCAAGAGGTCATTGAAGAAACGTTTACTATGCCAGAGGAAACAGTACGTGAAAGTGAAACCCTAATGGTCCCCGAAGATGTTTCAACAACTGCTCCGTATGAAGGTGTCTCAGAAGACGACGAGATAGGAGAAGTGGGTAAACCAAGCACATATGATGATATAGCAGAATCATTGATACACAAGATGGAGATTTTGAACAAGAAGCTATTAGAGAAATCACTGAACCTGAACAACCATGTTGTGAAGATGATATTATGCCAATTATTGACTCAAAGGATGACATTTCTGAAGAGGTCAGTGATGCAACTGTGACCACAAGAGAAGAAGATGTCCCTGAAAGTGAAATGCAATTAGTGTCGGAAGATGTCTCAACAACTGCTCCGTACAAAGATGTCTTGCAAGACGATGAGGTAGTTCCTGTTGCTGCAGCCATCACAGAAGTTGATTTGGGAAAGATCAGTGAAACATCAGATGAAGCTACTGAACATGAATCTATAGAACACATCACGGAAATTGAAAAGCCAATTTCAGAAGATGATATCGTGCAAATAGTTGAAACAAAGGAGGCAGATTCTGAAGAGATAATTGAAGAAACTGTGACCATGCCAGAGGAAACAATATTTGAAAGGGAAACACAACTGGTGTCTGAAGATTTGCCAACAACTGCTTCGTTTGAACGTTGCTTGAAAGATGATGAGATAGGAGACGTTGTTAGATCAAAAAAGAAGTTGTTTTAGTACAGAGTCTTGAATCACCAGATGAACCTCCTGAAACCGATATTATTGAACAGGTGACTGAAATTGAAATACCAATTTCTAATGATGATGATGAAATTGTGAAAATAATTGAAGCAAAGAAGTGCCTTTCTGAAGAGGTCAGTGCTGAAACGTTGTCCATTAAAGAGGAAAGAGCAGTTAAAAGTCAAACGCATTTGCCTTTTGAAGATGTTTCATCAGCTGATCTACATGAAGGTGTTTTAAAAGACTTTGAAAAAATTGAAGTTGTGAGATCAGTCAAAGAAGGTGACCTGGAAAATTTCATGGAAAATTCATATATGGCTCGTGAACATGAAGCTCTTTATAAGATCACTGACATTGAAAAGCCAATTTCTGAAGATGAAACAGCAGAAATCGTTGAACCAAAGGAGGTCATTGATGAAACTTTGACCATGTCAGAGGAACCAATACTTGAAAGTGAAACGCTATTGGTCCCTGAAGATGTTTCAACACCTACTCCGTATGATGGTGTTTTGCAAGATGTTGAAGCAATACCGTTGGCTACAGCCATCACAGAAGCTAATTTGGGACAGATCTGTGAAATAACAGATGAAGCTACTGAACATGAATCTATTGAACAGATCACTGAAAGAGAAAAGCCAATTTCTGAAGATGATATCATCCAAATAATTAGACCCAAGGAGGAAGTTTCTGAAGAGGTCAGTGATGAAATGTTGTCCATGAAAGAGGAAACATCAGTTCAAAGTCAAACACAATTGCTATCTGAAGATGTTTCATCAGATGCTCTATATGAAGGCATCTCAGTGGATTTTGAGAAAACAGAATTTGTGAGATCAATCAAAGAAGCTGACTTGGAAAAGGGCACTGAAACACCAGCTTCAGCTCCTGAACATGAAGCTTTTGATAAGATTACTGAAATTGGAAAGACAATTTGTGAAGATGAAATTGTTGAACTAAAAGAGGCAAATTCTCAAGATTTCTTTGAAGAAACTGTTACGTCGACAGAAAAAAAAGTATTTGAGATGGAAACGCCCATAGTGTCTGAAGAGGAATCCACAAATATACTTTTGATGGTGTCTCACAAGACGTTCAGATAACAGAAGTAGATAGAGCAATCACAGAACCTGAACTGACAGAGATTGCTGAAACACCAGATGAAGCATATGGTCATGAAGCGATTGAAACAAATACTGAGATTGAAACGCAAATTTGTGAAGATGGTATAGTACAGACAATTGAACCAAAGGGGGCAGATTCTGATAATGTAATTGAAGAAACTTTGACCATGGCAGAAAAAACAATTCCTGAAAGTGAACCGCAATTGGTGTCTGGATATATTTCAACTTCTGCTGCATGTGAAGGTGACTCACAGTCATATGAAGAAGTTACACAAGGCTTTGAGATAGAAAATGTGGACGTGGGAACCCAAACATTCCCATAGCTGTTGATATTAAAGCACGTGTTGGAAATATTTATGAACCGTGGAAAAACTAGAATTTGGACCTGCTGGGCAGGGAATACTGTTTCATGCCACTTTAGATGCCATGAGATTGGCTAGCGCTAACCAGATGCTAATGCTCAGTGATGATGAGCAAACACCCTCAGGAGTCGTGCTCTTGGAGAGAGTTGATGAGAAGGGAAGTGAAACTGATGTTCCCAGTGGAATAATGTATGTGATCAGTAAGATGGAATCAATTCAAGAAAAAGAAAATGTGGCTGGGTTGCTGCCTGAATATATATCAACCTCCTCTTTCAGCGCAGCACATGACTTGCATTCAACGTTACCAGAGGGATCACACCTACAAGAACCAGAACTTCAAGATGCATCTGTTTTGTCCATAGAGAGCAATCAGGAGATGAATATCGAACAGCAAGAAATGTCCTTTCCATCGGATGTAATAACGTCTGCATCACATGACGGTGTCTCACAATTTCCGGAGATTGAAGTGAAGACACAAACCAGTGAAAATGAAACAGCAGAGATTGTTCCTAAACCAGATAAAGGTCCTAAGCATGAAGTTTCTGATTGCGTCACTGAAACTGAAATATCGACCTCTGTCGACGAAAATATGCAGATTATTGAACCAAAGGTGGAAGTTGTTGAAGAGGTAAGTGAAGAAACTGTGGCAGCGAAAGAGGATACAGTAGTTGAAAGTGAAACTCAGTCAGTGTCTGAAGAGTTTCAACAATAGCTCCATATGAAGGTGTCTCATACGACGTTGAGAGACCACCAGTGTTCAGATCAATTAGAGGGGCTGAACTGGCAGACATCGATGATACATCAGAAAATGCCCCTGAATGTGATGCTGTTGAACAGATTACTGAGATGGAAGGAACACGTTCTGAAGATGATATACAAAAAATTGACAAAGACGAGGAGGCAGATTGTGAGGAGGTATTTGAAAAAACTGTGACGATGCCAGAGGTAACAATATTTGAAAGTGAAACGCAAGTAACGTCTGAAAATGTTTTAACGACTGCTCCACATAAAGGTGTATTGCAAGACATTGAGATAGCGTCAGTGGTTACATCCATCACAGAGGCTGAATTAACAGAGATTCTTGACACCCCTAATAAAGCTCTTGAACATGAAGCACTTGAGCAGATAATTGCACCTGAACAACCAGGTGCTAAATATGGTCTCAAGCCAAATATTGAATCAAAGGAGGCCATTTCTGAAGAGGTCATTGAAGAAACTGTGACCTTGAAAGAGGAAACAGCAATTCAAAGTGAAACACAACTGCTGTCTGATGATGTTTCAGCAACTGTTCCATATGAAGGTGTATCACAGCACGTTGGGATAGCAGAATTCTTTAGATCAATCACAGAACCTGAACTGGCTGAGATAGTTGAATCACGAGACAATGTTCCTGATTACGGAGTTTTTGAACACATAATTGAAATGAAAAAAGAAAGTGTTGAAGATGTTATAGCAAACATTGTTGAACAAGAGGTGGAAGTTTGTGAAGAGGTAAATGAAGAAACTGTGGCAATGAAAGTAGAAAAAGCGGTTGCAAGTGAAACTCAATCAGTGTCTGAAGAAGTTTTAACAACAGCTCTATATGAAGGTGTCTCGCACGATGTTGAGAGAGCACCCGTGGCCAGATCAATCAGAGAGGCTGAACTATACGTTGTTGAAGCACCAGATACAGCCGGTGAATGTAATGCTCTTGACGAAATGTCTAAAATTAAAAAACGAAGATATGAAGATGATATCGTACAAATTGATGAAGGCAAGAAGGGAGATTCTGAGGAAGGTGTCCTTGACAGTGAAATTGTTTTTCCAGAAACAGATATTAATGAAATGGCTACATATGAAATAGAAGACCAATTTGTAGTCACTGAAGTTTCAACTATTGCTGCGTGTGACATTTTTCCAGGCCTAGGTGAAGAAAATAAAAAGATTGTGGATGACAATGCCACTATGGCAGACATTGCATCTACGAGTGAAAACGATTTATCAATAATCGAAGAAGAAACATCTGGAAACAAAACAGATGATATTGAAAAACAAGTTGTATTTCCTCTTTCAATGGTACAAGTTGATGTAATACATGTACAAAAGCAAACCTGTGAAGATAATATATTGGAAAATATTGAGCTCGGCCATAGCGGGCAAGGAATCCTGTTCAATACCAGCCTAGATGCCATGAGGCTAGCTGCCCCTCAGCAGATGTTGATGATCAGTGGTGCTCAACAAATATCCACAGGGGTGGTATTTCTTGATGCGAGTAATGGAAATGAAATTGTAACCAACGTTTTAAGCGTGTTACCTGATGCAATCTGTAAAACAGAAACATCTCCGGAACAAGAACCAGTAGAGCATCGCCTCGTGAAGAAGGATCAACTTTGTCTCTTGGTACAGCACGTGACTTGTATTCAACATTAGTGGAGAGATGTCACGCAGACGAAACCACATTTAAAAGTAAATCAGATTTGTCTGAAGTAAGCATTGAACGACAAGAATATGAAGAGAAGATAGATAATTTAGAAACGCAATTTGTGTCAGAAGATTTGTTAACTACTGATTCACGTGACGGTTTGTCACAAAACACTGTGATTCCAGATGAAGAGACGCCAAGCACCGGAGATTACTTAGCAGAGATTGTTGAAAGATATGATACAACTCCGGAGTGGATTACCCAAGAAGATTTGACTAAAACAAAGGACACCCAAGTGGAAGGTGGAAGGGAATGGTTGGATACATTAATTGAAGAGGAATCACATGAAATGGAGGAAGAACAACAAGAGGAAGTCAGTCTTACTGATGCTATTCAATGTATGCCTTCCTGTGAAGTCAGCGAAGGGCAAGGTGAATTTCTTGAACAAATTACTGAAAATTTTATGAAAAGCCTAAGTCACAGTGGAGAAACTGAGACGATGAGAGAAGAAATACTACTAGAAGGTGACACACAACTTGTATCTGAAGACGGTGTAACCTATTTTCCACAAGAATGTGACTCATGCGCCCTTGAGATACCGATAGTGAAGGAATTAAGATCTGGAGAGGTTTTATCAGTGGTTGGTGCTAAAGAAGATGACATTCCTGAGCACAAAGCTATTGAACAAAGAACTGAAATGAAAAAAACAAGTTGTGAAGATGATGCAGCACATATTGTTGAAGAAAACATAAAGTTACTGAAGAGACTCAAGAAGAATCTGTGACTAAGACAGTGAAAGCTGTACTTGACAATGAAATTAAACTAGTGTCTGTTTTAACCACTGCTCCACGTGAACATGACTCACAAAAACTCGAGATAATAGATTTGGAGACACCAATAATACAAGACAGTTCAGCAGAGATGGTTGAAGGACCAGTGAAGCTATTGAACATCAATATACTGAGATCACTGAAGTAGAGAAACCTAATTCTAAAGATGAGGAAGTACAGGTTGATGAAGGAAACGCGACAGTAACAGAAGGGACCACTGATGAAACTGTGACTAAGATAGCGGAAGCAGTACTGAAAGTGAAACACGGCTTGTTTATGAAGACGCTTCGACGACTGCTTCACGTGATATTGCTTTCGAACAAGATACGTCACTTGAACAGACCGTGGAGGAAACCGTTATTACAAGAGAGGAACTAACATCTCAAGGTGAAAGTGACGTTTCTCCTTGCACTGTTGAAGACAAGAAGGAATGCGAGAGTTTAGACGTACGCATTTCTCCTGAAAAGATTTTGCGACTTCTCCACACAGACACATTCTTGTAGCACATTTGGAAGAAGACGCAGCGAATGTTGCTGAATGTCAAGATGTAACTGTCCTTCAGCAAGGGATCCTAAAGGACGCACCGTTAAGAGTAACGAGGGTGTCCATGACATTGACACGTGGTTTTCAAAAGCAAACGTTGAAAGTAATGTTTCTGAAGACATCGCCAGAGAAATTGAGAGTGTTTGCAGGAAGAGAAAACTTTAATTCACAGCGAAAGTGGATTACCCGATAAACCTCGTGAAGACGCAAAGGAGACAGAACATCCAGACCCACAACTTATACTGGAGATGTCTTTATTGTTTTTCCACCAGGTCATCTTGAGGTGTCACGTTTAGAATTACATTTCCCAGAAGTTTGTACCGTCGACGCTGCAAACAGAGACTGTTTCAAACAAGCAGTTGCTGAAGAAAGCGCGAAATCGCTTGCAGACACCACCTATGAAAACGTTCAACAAGTAGAGATTATCGAGACGTTGTTCACTTTAACAAAATGCACGAGCGCGTTGAGTTCGCCTTCAGGAAGGATGTTACGTGTCGTCAGGGTGGCGTCGCTGACAGTGGATTTGTGGACACCTGTGGTATATCCGACGACAGCAGACAACCAACAGCACAAGTGTCTCCACCAGAAGCACAGGTGTCGTGGTCAGAAGAAGAGGAATTTAAGGACATGCGATATGTTGGTGGAGAATCCGTAAAACCGAACCTTCTTGTGGAAAATGTGTTGGTGTTTTCAGATTCAGGACAAGCATGCTACGAGGGACACCACGGTCTAAATCAAGTGACGTTGGAATGGATGTGCACGAATGTGGACGTGAGGAGGTAGAACTTGATGAAGATATATTTGAGCGAGGCACCGCTGGCCACATGATTACAGCACTTACGCATATGCCACCGACGATGTCCAGTTGAGAGTGAGCGATACCATGAATGTGAACGTTTGTGGGAAATTGTTTCGGCTAAAGTTCAAGAATTTGGATATGTTGTTGTGCAACACGAAGCCAAATCGGATGTATGTAAACAAAAGAGTGACGACTTTGAAGGTGAATTTCTCACAGCGTCTGGATTTGAATCATATTTTGACCGCGATCTGACGTCTCCAGTAGATGAAGCAAATGTTACCTTCCCTGAACCTAAATCCGAAGAGGAGTGGGATATTGTTTCACGCGAAGAAATTCAGAAGTTATCCAAGGGAATATGCGATGACGAAACCTTGAAACATATTTCAGCATCACCACCACAGTACAGTGAGAGTGGCCATGTAGAAGGCCACATGCAGAGTGTGTTCATTGATATAAATACAACAGCCAGATTGGTCCCAGCAGAAGACTTTGAAACCAACAAACAGTCACCACTTCAACACGTTTTTGAAAACAAGACGCAGAATGCCTGTGATATTGCTCCTGGTACAGACCAGAAGATGATCCTCACGAATTTAGAAGGTCTGGAACCACGTGTGGAAACACCTCATGCGGACACCGGTATCAAAGATGAAGATTTGTCAAATTCTAGCATAGAATATTTTACAGACGAAGCAGTTATTGATCATGAGTTGTCAGAAGACGTCTCTGAAATGTTGCACGAGGCAATCATTTCAGAAATGCCAACGTCTGCTCTATCTCGTGAGCTCATAGAAGCTCAGATAGAGGAGGTCACACCCCACACACTAACCAGCTTTCTTGAAGGCGCGAGTGCAGATGAAACGTCCTTCTCAGAACCAAAACGTCTATCTGTGACCCAAAAAACCTGCAAGGATGCGGGAAAAGCCATCGTGATCGGAGCCGGCGATGGAAAGTCATCAAATGAGATGGCCCCATCAGAACAACCAATCACGAATTTTCAATTGGACCCCGAGCAAGAACCTTTTACGCACTTGGACATCTGCCAAATTGGATCACAGAAAACCCTCAATGGCACCACCATACAAACCGGCGACAGAGGCGATGGCTTAATCGAGATGTCACAACAACAACACCACGGACGTTCCGATGAACTGAATCTGGTAAAGCGGTGGTGGCCGGCTACCACGAAGATATAGGTGTCCTGCAAGGAAATTCAAGGACCCTGTCTGGGCCACCAAGGCCGCTCACGCTATGGCCCTGCGACACCGGCTCTCTGGGACCTCTCGGCTTTCACGAGGACGACTCTGAGAGATGGCTGGGCGTTACCTACGAGGCTAGCCTCACCGCAATGAGATTGGCAGCTCCACAGCACTCTCTAAACATCAGCGGGGACAACAGTGGGTCGCGTTCATCCATGGTCTTTTTGGAACAACAACAGCAGCAGCAGCTACAGCAGCTGCGGCAGCAGTGGCCAGGTTATTTTTCTGAAGAGGAGGAAGAGCAAATGAGCGTTTACGAAGAGAGGAAGTAATTCGTGATGATAACAGAGTCTTGTATATTGTAAAGGTTTTTTTTTTTTGCTGTGTTCTTAACTGTGTGTATGTGTACTCTTTGGTTCTTTCGGTAAGGTCACGTAGGTATAAAATAAAGAACCAAAGAGTATGGATTCCTGCAGTCACGAAAGCTTCAAATAGATTGTGTGTATGTGTGTACATATATATATCAGGGCTTCATTTCAGCCGGGTATGTCCGGGTCACAACACAAAAAAAAATCTGTGCCCGGGACACCACATGCGTTGGAAATTAAGCCCTGGTATAGAGCACGTGCATAGAGGAGGACGGTACAGCGGAGTGGTTAGCGGACTGCGCTACCATCCCGGCTGAAGCTCCCTGAGATCTATTCAGCCTTATAGGAACAAGTATTGTACCTGGTGTGAAGAGTATAAGCGTAGGCACTGGCCATCACACCACCCTGTTGTGTATTGTACTGCCTTAATAGGTGCTCCCTAACAGCACTTGCACCCATCGTCGCCTTCGATGTGTTTGTGTCAGGCATGCAATGACTCATCGTCCTGAGTGAATCTGTCGTAATTCGTTATTATAATTGTAAATGCTTATCGTAATTGATGGAATCATTATTATTCGAGTTTTTTTGTTATCTTCTCACTTGTATTGTATTGGCCAAACTTGGAAACGAGTATTGGAACTCAGACGTTTTCCCTAGTAAATATGATTTTGACGTGCGGCACATTCAATTGGTCCATTGTGAGCGTGAGAAGGGATTGTAATCAATCGATGCGTCATCGCATGCCTTTTGTATATGGTGTGTCTGAGAGAGATGTGTGTGTTGTGTTCGGTGGAGGGAGAGCGTGGTAGTTAGCGTACTGCGCTACGAACCCAGCGAACCGATTTCGATTCCCGCCAACAAATATCTGAACTGGTCCTGGGCCCTCCCCCTAGGTTAACTCAACCTTAAATGAGTACTTGGTGTGGAAACATCAGCACTGGGGAGACAAAGGCGGGCGGGCGTGGTGTTGGACACCCACCCTTTCGTGTACCGTACCGGCCTTAATTAGGTGCTCGCTAACAGCACTTGCCCCAACAGTCTGTTCAAGGCTATATGGGGTATATTTGTCCCTGCGGTGTGTGGATCATTTGGAGTACAGTGGGAAGAGGATATGAGTTCCAGTCGAACTTTTGATGCCCCCACAGTTGTATATCTTACATGGGCCCCCTAACTGGGAGAACCTATCACCACTCACCTGTGATTTGAGCGGTGGTACGGTGGTTCGCGCACTGTGCAGGATCCAGACGACCCGGGTTCGATTATCGGGTCATGGCTGAACATCTGTGGCGAGTGATAATACGACTCAAGGGTGGGCGTGCCTATCCTAGGTCGACTCGCCTTAAATGAGCACCTGGTGACACGATGTGTGAACATCAGCACCGGGAGATAACAGCGGCCAGGCGCGGCTCTTTTACAAACCACGTGACCTTGTGCCTTGCCAGCCTTAATAGGCTAGAGCCACATCAGTCTGACAGCTAAAAAGGTGTCTGTGTGTGTGGCGTGACAGTGCGAGCACTGTGTGCACACAGCCGGCAACCTAGGTTCAAACCCTGGTCCCACTTGTGACAGTCGGCATCTGAACCTGGAGGGTAGACTGCAAAGGGGGTAGTAGCCAAACCTTGCGTGGATTGGTGTACATTGACATCAGCACCGGGGAGACAAAGGCGGCCGGCGGGCGTGGTGCAGGCTCCACCACCCCACCCCCACCTTCCTCCGCGTCCCCTCCAGTCGAA
Source organism: Lethenteron camtschaticum (assembly GCA_018977245.1). Classification (NCBI taxonomy): domain Eukaryota; kingdom Metazoa; phylum Chordata; class Hyperoartia; order Petromyzontiformes; family Petromyzontidae; genus Lethenteron; species Lethenteron camtschaticum. The sequence goes on from MU249632.1 coordinate 4,788,828, forward strand.
TAGATGCTCGCTCACAGCACGTGGTGGTCGACGCAACCTACAGGTTGGACCGGGTAGGAGGCGGTGACCTCTGACCTCTGTCGGTGATTTCACGGCCATGGACAACTGCTGGTGAGAAAACCCACGCACGGCTGTGACCAACTCACCGCGCCGATCTCGTGAGATCTCGTGAGATCTCGGAAGCTAAGCGGGAGTTGACCCTGGCCAGTGCTTGGATGCACGCACAGGTGTGTCATAGACGACTTCAGAGGCTGTGAGGCCTACGTGGGTCAGTGCAGCAAATCTAATTGTTGTACTGCACTTCTTCTAGGCTCCCACGCCTCCACCGAGTCGCGCTAAACCAGCGTGGTGAAGTATGGTCAGAGAGCGCCCCTACCACCACGACCCGCATGGGCGTGGAGAAGCGTTCATCCAGCAGTGGATTGAGATCGGGGCTATGGGTGCACCATGTGTACGAGCCCACGCATACCTACTATAGTGTGCTGTAGTTGTATGACAAACGTGGCCCTAAATATAGCAGCCATATGTTTACACAATTGCATGAACTTGTATTGTTTTTGTTTGATCGTTTCTATTAGTTAACGGGTGGTGGAGCGGTGGCGCAGTGATTAGTGTGCTGCGCTATTCAACCCGCGATCTGAGTTCGATTCCCAAACCACGGCTAACGCCAGTGGCGAGTGGTATCTGAACGACCCGCCCTTACCCTCCTCCTCCCTTCACCAACCCGCACTGACCAGCGTGGTGAAGTATGGTCAAACAACCCCCTCCCACCGACACGGCACAGAGGAGGAGGCTCTCATCCAGCAGTGGATTGATAAAGGGGCTATACATTTCAGCGATTTTTTTTATAGCTGAGTTTGGTACTGTGAGTTTGGTATTTTACTGTGAGTTTGGTGTTTTGTTACGTATTTACCGTATTCTCCGACGTATAAGACGCTCCGTGAAAAAAGTGATACGCACCCAAAACGTGTTCCCGTTGTGTCAATGATATTCCAGATTATACGGCAATGCCCCTTGCGCGGCTCAGACAAACCTCGTGGCCTTAACTGACCTAACACACGAATGGTGTTTCCGCGTGTGAAGAATGTAGCGTGGCTTAATTCGCCAACACTGTGAATCTCACATCGGCGTTAAGCAAACGCAAATGGGGTAACGGGGAGGAGGGCGGTGGCGCAGTGGTTAGCGCAGTGCGTGTCACGTTTGACCCGAGCTCGACTCCCAGTGACCACGGCTAACGTCAGTGGCGAGTGGTCATATCTAAGCCGGGCGTGGTCACCGACCCCACCCACGACCCACCACTCATCCTTTCTGCACCAACCCCAACTGACCAACGTGATGAAGTATGGTCAAACAACTGTTCCGTGGAGGCCTTCATCCAGCAGTGCATTGATAAAGGGCTGTACGTTATTGCAATATAGCAATGCATCATTAGCTCAGTTTATCCCGGGGTCTCCCCTTTAAGTTGGAAGAGACTCGCGGATACAATGGGGTCTTGTCCAATTCTAAATTAAGGCCATCTATATCTGTCTACATAAAATAATTTAAAGCATTCAAGGGACTACATTCTGCTACAACAAAAATAGAACATCGCTCGGCATGTCCCTCCCCCCTCCCCCACGAACTAAAGTTCAATCGAGTATAAAATGTGAAGTGTTTTATTAAGGAAACAGCTATTGGTTTACTTATTAATACAATGCAGCTGATTGACCTGAACTAGAAAGTCCAACAAATGATCTGGCTCATATCTCATTCATTTGATTAAATTTCACCTCTGATTAAAAATACATCACATTTAAGATGCTGTCTGCCTTGCGATGAGCGTTCATCTGTAGAAGGTTGCGTGGACATTTTTTTGAAGCAACCCCGCTGATGTATTGATAAAGGGTGAGTTCGAAGGGATCTCAGAAGCAGTTCTGTGAGATCTTCTTCCACGGGCCGCTCTCGTAATACACCCGGGGGCGAATCGCTGCTCTGCGAGATTTCCGAATGGATTCCACGTCCCGTGCACCGCGACGCCGACGTTATGTTTGAGATAATATCCAGGCAAATGCAAGACTGGCTCGCAAACGTGCCTTTGCTTTGACTACGAGTGGAGCAATGTGGACACACGTGTGCCTTATTGGAAGCCAACGGCGCCTCAAGGTATCTCACACGAGATGCTGCCACGGTGGTGCAATGAATGTGTTAGCACACCCGAACGTTGCAATACAGAGGTCTGCCGGTTCCATCGAGATCTCCTGAAACAACGGGACAAGTTTCTTAAACACCCACCGCATCCCCAGCCCCCGGCTCGCCTCTGTCCACCCAGCAGCACGAATGGGTTCACCACTGTCAGGCCGCGCGTAGTGGTGGGATAAAGCGTGCGTGTATATCCACCTCTGTGCCGGCGTGGGAGAGGAGGCCAGATGGCTCTTCTCTCTCGTAGAGGCCCTTCCGCCGACAGTGGCGTGAGCGAGCAGAGTTGCAGGGTTGCGCCTTTACCTTGAACCCATCTGGAAAGCGCCGGAGGATGCTGAGGGGCTGTGTGAGACAACGTCATTTGCATACCGTGTTGTTGCCGTTTGACTCGTTGCCTTTCAGCGTCGCTATTTGCAGTGCAAGTTCCATTTGAGCACCAAACGCTCGCGATAGTTTTGATTGCCACGAGCTAACTCGGATTTCTCGGTCGTTAAATACATTTAACTGCAAATTATTTGCTCTTTCTGTGGATGTGTTTTTGCCTGCCGTTAAGTGCCCTTGCTGTTATTATTGAATAAAGTATCAATGATGCGAGCAGATCGCTGTTGTCTGTCTGCGTTTGTGTCAATTGCCTTGCTGCTGCTGCTGCTGCTTTCGTCTATCTTCTCATCTCACTCTACCCCCTCCACGCACTCGCCTACCTCTCCCCTCTCATCTCACTCTACTCCATCCACGTACTCTCCTACCTCTCCTTCTCATCTCACTCTACTCCCCTCCACGCACTCTCCTACCTCTCCCTCTTATCTCACTCTACTCCACGCACTCTCCGACCTCTCCCTCTCAACTCACTCTACTCCCCTCCACGCACTTTCCTACCTCTCCCATCTCATCTCACTCTACTCCCTCCACGCACTCTCCTGCCTCTCCCCTCTCATCTCACTCTACTCCCCTCCACGTACTCTCCTACCTCTCCCTCTCATCTCACTCTACTCCCTCCACGCACTCTCCTACCTCTCCCCTCTCAACTCACTCTACTCCCTCCACGCACTCTCCTACCTCTCCCCTTTCATCTCACTCTACTCCCTCCACGCACTCTCCTACCTCTCCTCTCATCTCACTCTACTCCCCTCCACGCACTCTCCTACCTCTCCCTCTCATCTCACTCTACTCCCCTCCACGCACTCTCCTACCTCTCCCCTCTCATCTCACGCTACTCCCAATCACGTACTCTCCTACCTCTCCCCTCTCATCTCATTCTACTCCCTCCACGCAACTCTCCTACTTCTCCCCTCATCACCTATCCACAATTTTTTTACCGATATTAGAAGGATGATGATGATTGATTGACGCTTAATGCTTCTGACTGAATGAATGGATGGTAATGAATGAATGACTGGTCAATGAATGGATGGTCATGAATGAATGGATGGTGAATGAATGGAAGGTGATGAATAATTATTGCTGATGATCGATGGACGATACTGGAATAATTATTTATTAAAGTAGCATGATGATAATGATTGGCTGATTCAGAGCAGCGAATTCCCTACTCGTTACTGATTTTAAATTACGAAAAAAAATCCTCGTGGAGTTCGGTGGAGCTCACGGATGTTTGAAATTAAATACTAGCTGCCTGGTTGGGGACTGGAACAGTGTCTTGGATATTATGAGGATCATTGGTTAGATATCAAGTTGAAAATATTATTTCATTTTAATGATTATTTTCATAGTATATATGTTGTTTAGCTCTTAAATGTGAATTATTAAACGTGTTATTCTCAGATTCAATGTTAGGTTAGAAACACTTAATCAGTGCTCTCCAGTTTCCTGGGGGAAAAGAAGTGCTATAAGTTGNTTTTTTTTCCCCAATCCTGACCAGCTGCCTCCAAAACGTTCAATAAGCAAACAGAATACAAATCCAATCGCACCCCACCCCCTCCCTTGTCCCCACAAACCCCACGGCTGAGACGACCACAGCATTCCACCCTAGCAGCAGCAATTATGTCCAGGAGCTCGATGCAAATGCGAGGTCTTTTGGTGCTGCTGACCAGAGGTGCGGACTCGAGTCATGTGACTTGGACTCGAGTCAGACTCGAGTCATGAATTTGATGACTTCAGACTCGACTTGGACTTGCATAACAATGACTTTGTCCCACCTCTGAGGTGTGGACTCGAGTCATGTGACTTGGACTCGAGTCAGACTCGAGTCATGAATTTGATGACTTCAGACTCGACTTGGACTTGCATAACAATGACTTTGTCCCACCTCTGAGGTGTGGACTCGAGTCATGTGACTTGGACTCGAGTCAGACTCGAGTCATGAATTTGATGACTTCAGACTCGACTTGGACTTGCATAACAATGACTTTGTCCCACCTCTGAGGTGTGGACTCGAGTCATGTGACTTGGACTCGAGTCAGACTCGAGTCATGAATTTGATGACTTCAGACTCGACTTGGACTTGCATAACAATGACTTTGTCCCACCTCTGAGGTGTGGACTCGAGTCATGTGACTTGGACTCGAGTCAGACTCGAGTCATGAATTTGATGACTTCAGACTCGACTTGGACTTGCATAACAATGACTTTGTCCCACCTCTGAGGTGTGGACTCGAGTCATGTGACTTGGACTCGAGTCAGACTCGAGTCATGAATTTGATGACTTCAGACTCGACTTGGACTTGCATAACAATGACTTTGTCCCACCTCTGAGGTGTGGACTCGAGTCATGTGACTTGGACTCGAGTCAGACTCGAGTCATGAATTTGATGACTTCAGACTCGACTTGGACTTGCATAACAATGACTTTGTCCCACCTCTGAGGTGTGGACTCGAGTCATGTGACTTGGACTCGAGTCAGACTCGAGTCATGAATTTGATGACTTCAGACTCGACTTGGACTTGCATAACAATGACTTTGTCCCACCTCTGCTGCTGACTACAACGAGAGGGCTTCAGCAGAGAGAAAGAGAGAGTTCGTGTCGTGTCGCTGCTCCTCCTCCTCTGTTGAAGCGAGGCAGACCACGGTGGGTTTACGATACGGTCCATAGTTTGAGTTACACACAATCGCGCTCCTACGGTGGCTTGTCTTGACTGTAGCTATACCAGTCTGCTGCTGGCCACAACAAGAGAGCTTCAGTAGAGAGAAGAAGAGTTCGTGTCGTGTCGCTGTTCATCATCCCCTGTTGAAGCAGTGCAGACTACCATGGTTTAATGTCCGGGTCTCTATGTATCTCTTCGTGTCTGTATGTATATCTATGTTAAAAGTCTCTGTTTATCTCTATGGGTATTTATGTGTCTCTGTGAGTCTGCATGTACATAGCCTCTATTGATCTCTATGGGTCTGTACGCGTATCTATGTATCTCTGTGTGTATCGTCTCTGTTTATCTCTATGGCCCTCTACGTGTCTCTATAAATCTCTGTATATATTCTCTATTTATCTCTATGTATCTCTAGGTGTCTATGTATCTCTGTGTTTATCGTCTCTGATTATCTCTATGGGTCTCTGCGTGTCTCTATGAGTCTCTGCGTGTGTCGCTGTCAGTCTCTGTGGTCCACATTTTGGGTTGCGTGTCCACAATCGCACTACCGTGTGCTTGTGCCTTTAATTTAACATTTACCAAAGGAGATGCGCGCATCGGCCTGTTGATGCAACTGCTTCGTAACAGATGGACACTGCTACGAGACTGAATTGGGGTCGTGGAATAATGAGGGATGGCTTAGACATGACGTAATGCCGCATGAATAGGGGCATTAGTGTGGGGGGAGGGGGAGTGGTGGGGAGTGCCTGGCTACATTAAGTTGAACTACACTTGTGAAGGAGTTGAAACAATTAATTAAATAATGAATCGTGCCGAGAGTACAGCACGGAAAAAAACATGATGGAATACGAACTGATATTGCGTCAATCGTCAACTCGTGAGTCTTAATATCCCTATCGCATCCACGTGTTAGGATGTGCCCGTAATAAGTAGTACAGCAAGTAGGTTAGGTTCATTGAAGGCTTCTCGCCGCATGCGGACTAACTGGGAGCAGTGAAAGTCGTCAGTTTTGTGTTGTGGACTCTTCCCAGGGAGCTGAATTTTAAAAAACATGTTTTCGATTATTTATTTATGATTACATCCTTTAGCCGTTGTAGGGTTCTGCTGTGATCAGCGCCGACCGCGGGCCAAGCGAATTGGTTAAATAACAAGTAAACCCGTAAAAACAAAGTTTTTCACTATAAATCCTTTATATGCGTGGCATCGGGCGGCTAGAGTCCTCTCGTCCTCTGGCTTGAGATGGCTGCTACCTATGGGTCAGATGATTGTCTGGCAGCATTAAACAATTGGTGATTAAATATTTATTTTTCCCTCAACAGTGTAAAATTTTGGAAAAAAATTTCACGAACATTAATTGTCACGCACAACGAGTCTGTGTGCAAAATGTCAGCTCGATTGCATCACGGGAAGTGGGTTAAAAACGACCGAAAGATTTGCACGGTCCTAAGCAAGCAAGCGAACTTAATATAAAGGATTTAAAAACAATGGCACGAATGTAAGTGACACACCGTAATTACAGACTGAGAAAGTGTGCAAAGGTTAACGGGTAGAGCGAAGCATGCCCGGAAATATACTGAGAGGCAGACTTTTGACTTTTAAACAACTTTTATTGCCGCCAGCAGCAAAAGCACTGGAGGCGATTTCGATATGAAATACACAAAGTCACCAGCAAACAAATAATCGCTACAAATCCACGCGCTGTGGCGCTAAAAGCACCGCGCACAACACGAAAGAAAAGTCACGTGGCTGTGGTGGTGGTTGTGGTGGTTGTTGTGGTGGTGGTGGTCATCGCGCACGCCACGGTGACGAGCGGGCGCTTCAGAAGGTGAACACGAGGGTGCCGTCCACGCTGGTACAGAGGGCTTTTCCGGCTCGCCAGCGTTCGAAGAAGAGAGAGGAGCGCATGTATAGAGAAGAGGTTAAGGACGTTGTATTGATCTTCATCCAACGGTGGAAAAACCATGATGAGAATGATGATTAAACGACGGAGAGATACAGGTGAGGCGTTACATTGAGCGACAAGAGAGAGGAACACGTGGATCAGAGAACACACACGCAGGTCAATAACATCATCCAAACTATGGAGAGAAGCGAGATTGTTGCTTGCGCAGGACACGCGGTCACGGCCAGAACGGACGATGATGGACGACAATGGTCGAGCATGGGACGCAACGCGGAGATGGAGCGATGATGAAATCCGCTCGTGGCGTGGTGGGGCAGGCGCTGGGTAGGTGGAACGTTACGTCGCAAGATCGCGAGAGGTGGGCGGCGGATTTTGGTAGGGGACCTCCATCGAGCAGCGGATTGAGCATAGCTAATGATCATTCATCTCGTGACCAGCACGTGACCTTTGCTTCAACTTCATCTCGTGCGGGGGTGGGGGTGTGACTCTACATGCGTCAAGCGTCAAACCGTGACCATCTTGAACAGCGGCTGAAACGTCACCCGCGCCCCGTTGGCAAATGTAGGCCACGACTATAAACAGACTCTTGGAGAGAGAGGAGAGGAGAGGAGAGGGTGTGGGATGAAAGAGGGAGGAAAGGGGAGAGGGGTAGATGATCGGAAGGAGAGGGAGGGGGAAGCATGAAAAAAAGATAGGGAGAGTAGGGTGGGGGTGAGAGGGAGAGTCGGTGGGGGAGAAAGAGAGAGAATTTTGTGAAATATTTCGTTTAAAAANGGGGGGGGGGGGTGGGCACATAAAACAAAGCATTGAAAAAAAACGAAATGATTAACCACGCAAAGTGTCGACTACACGAGCATCTTCTTGTTTCCTCTGATCGTAAAAAAAATAGAGAGCAAGAACGAGCGAGGGCAGGGAGGGATGCGAGTGGAGGTATGCAAGAGAGGGTGCAAGTAGAAAGGTGATAATGACAATGTGCATGGGAGGGAGTGGAGGGAGCGTGGTGGAGGGGCAGGGAGATGCACTGGAGGAAGGGTAGGTGGAATGGGGAGATACATCCCATCGGAGGAACGGAATACGGAGAGGAGAGAGATACGTTGCATGGTGGGAGAGATAGATGGAGGAAGATGCATTCCATGGAAGGGAGATATAGGAAGAGAGATACATCGAAGGGAGGAAGGGGAGATGGGGGGAGGGAGAGAAAATTCATGGCAGGAATGAGAGGGGAGGAAGGAATGGATTTCATGGAAATGAAAGAAGCGATGAGGGGATGGAGGTGGAACGGAACGGATGGTAAGGGATGGATGACGGATGACAGTGGAAGGATGGATGATAGCATGGCCCGCGTGGTGAAGTATAATCAATCAGCCCCACGTGCGGCGCACGGCGTGGGGAAGCCGACGTCCAGCAGTGGAGCGATAAGAGGGCTGTAGATGCGATGTAGGAGACAGAGTCGAGATGGGGCGAGGGGGGGGGGTGGGAGACTGGGCGAGGAGGGGAGTCAGCGGGGAGCAGCAGGGAACGGGGACGTGGAGGTGATATTAGGACAGGGGCCGGTGTCCAACTGGGCCTGTAAACACGCAGAGGCCGGGGTTGGCGTCCCAAGCGCTCTAACCTTGACAACGCCACAAAAATAGCAGTGACCTATTTGGTATAGCGGGGCGTGGGTGCGTGGGGGTGGCTGAGTGGGTGGTTGAGTGAGTGGGGCAGTGAGTGGGAGAGTACGTTAATGCGTGGGTGAGTGAGCGAGTGGGTAATTTGGTAGGTGGGTGAGTGAGTGGGAGGAGGTCGAGTGGGTGAGTGGATGGGTGAGTGAGTAGGGCAGTGAGTGGGAGAGTACGTTAATGCATGGGTGAGTGAGCGAGTGGGTAATTTGGTAGGTGGGTGGGTGAGTGGGAGGAGGTCGAGTGGGTGAGTGGATGGGTGAGTGAGTAGGGCAGTGAGTGGGAGAGTACGTTAATGCATGGGTGAGTGAGCGAGTGGGTAATTTGGTAGGTGGTGGGTGAGTGGGAGGAGGTCGAGTGGGTGAGTGGATGGGTGAGTGAGTAGGGCAGTGAGTGGGAGAGTACGTTAATGCATGGGTGAGTGAGCGAGTGGGTAATTTGGTAGGTGGGTGGGTGAGTGGGAGGATGTCGAGTGGGTGAGTGGATGGGTGGGTGAGTAGAGCAGTAAGTCGATGGGCGAGTGAGTAGGTCAGTGAGTGGGATAGTAAGTTAATGCATGGGCGAGCGAGGGGTAAGTGGGTAGGTGGGTGAGTGGGAGAAGGTCGAGTGGGTGAGTGGATGGGTGAGTGAGTAGGGCAGTAAGTCGATGGGCGAGTGAGTAGGTCAGTGAGTGGGATAGTAAGTTAATGCATGGGCGAGCGAGGGGGTAAGTGGATAGGTGGGTGAGTGAGAGAAGGTCGAGTGGGTGAGTGGATGGGTGAGTGAGTAGGGCAGTAAGTCGATGGGCGAGTGAGTAGGTCAGTGAGTGGGATAGTAAGTTAATGCATGGGCGAGCGAGTGAGTAAGTGGGTAGGTGGGTGAGTGGGAGGAGGCCGAGTGGGTGAGTGGGTGAGTGAGTGGGGCAGTGAGTGGGAGAGTACGTTAATGCATGGGTGAGTGAGCGAGTGGGTAATTTGGTAGGTGGGTGGGTGAGTGGGAGGAGGTCGAGTGGGTGAGTGGATGGGTGAGTGAGTAGGGCAGTAAGTCGATGGGCGAGTGAGTAGGTCAGTGAGTGGGATAGTAAGTTAATGCATGGGCGAGCGAGAGGGTAAGTGGGTGAGTGGGAGGAGGCCGAGTGGGTGACTGGGTGGGTGAGTGAGTAGGGCAGTGAGTGGGAGAGTAAGTTAATGCATGGGCGAGCGAGTGGGTAAGTGGGTAGGTGGGTGAGTGGGAGGAGGCCGAGCGGGTGAGTGGGTGGGTGAGTGAGTAGGGCAGTGAGTGGGATAGTAAGTTAATGCATGGGCGAGCGAGTGGGTAAGTGGGTAGGTGGGTGAGTGGAGGAGGCGGAGTGGGTGAGTGGGTGGATGAGTAAGGCAGTGAGTGGCAGAGTAGGTTAATGCATGGGTGAGTGAGCGAGTGGGTAATTGGGTAGGTGGGTGGGTGGGTGAGTGGGAGGAGGTCGAGTGGGTGAGTGGGTGGGTGAGTGAGTAGGGCGGTAAGTCGATGGGCGATTGAGTAGGTCAGTGAGTGGCATGGTAAGTTAATTCATGGGCGAGTGAGTGGGTAAGTGGGTAGGTGGGTGAGTGGATACGTGCATTGGCTTTGTTCACCTTTTAGAGTTTTCTCTGGTCTGACACTGGTGAGACTAGGCCAAAAAGAAGGCTGTCTGTGGTGTAGGTCAATCAGTTTCAGAGACAATGCATTTTTTATCAGAGCATATTTTGTTTTCATGTTCACTGCAGACTCGATTGCTTGCCAAAGGAATACATTTTGTGTTTGAACATCTTAACACCTCCTGTTTTATTGCCAGAAAGGGTAAAACCTGTTCTTATTTTTCATACTTTGATACTGGCAAAACGGTCCCATGATATACGGAGGATCTTTGACTTTGTTTTTGTGTGTGTGTGTGACCGTGTGTGCGTGAGCGTGTGTGCTCACTCGCACGTACACACACGCATGCCTTCCATCTGAACCCGAGCCACCCACTTCCATTCTACTGCAGCATGTGGCATCATCCATTCCGTGGGTGATACTTGGTGTCTGTGCGCGTGTCTCTTTTGTGGATGGTGCTGGCCACCCACATTCTCGTGTGCCGTGGCGGCCTTCATAGGTGCTACTCTTTAACAGAGCCTGCACAAAAAGGTCCGTGAAGGCTATACGGGGGATATTTGTAATTCGATGTGGATATTATACTCTTAGGTTTTTCGGTAAAGTCACGTATAGGTAAAAAAATAAATTAAAATTAATAAAAGTAAAATAAAATAAAAACTATTTACTTGATACAGCAATCGTGCTGTGACGGTTCCACCTGAAGACGGAAGCTTGTGTTGCCTCCGAAACGTCGCAATCTTTATTTTACTTTTATTAATTTTAATTAAAAAAATATTTTTACCTACGTGACTTTACCGAAAAACCTAAGAGTATGAATCCTTGCAGTCACGAAAGCTTCAAATCCAAGTGTGGATATTGTTGTGTTCAGCACACTATCGTCCAGGGTTTTCCAAACTTCAATCCTCGCAGCCCTTACCGCCACCTCCCATTCAAATACAAAATGAATTGTCTTCCACGCTTCACACGCCCGATGATTGTTACACACGTCCACATGACGCGCGAGGCAATTAATGCTGTCCTCCTTTACACGGAACACGTGTAGACACACGCACTGAGATATACACTTTACTGTGCATCGGCTCGATTAACGCAAACAGCGTTCATTGCTTCCATATTAGACGGTGCTAATGGTCCACTCCCCATGAACAACGCGTCAAGAAACACGATGTACCATGAACACCCTGCACGCGGAGACACGTGACCCTCAAAACCGGACTAGGAACTCACAGTGTCCCACCCACTTCTCACACGTGAAAGTGATGTTCGTCACATGACAGTCACAATAATTATTTTTTTAATTCTCAGAGCTGGAAGTCAGACAAATGAAGGACAAATCAAAATTTTACGTGGAGTATTTTTGTTGTTATGCGGTCATTGGTGACCGAGCTGAGACGATCGACTCATTGCACTTAAGAAATCGGTTTGATCACAATTCAGTATTTGTAATTCTGTGGGCATCTATATGAGTCTATAATCTATGGGTCTCTATATGAATATGGGTATTTATGCGAGTCTATGGGTGTCTGTGTGAGTCTATGGGTCTCTGTGTGAGTCTATGGTTCTATGTGCGAGCCTATGCGTGCCTGCGTGAGTCTATGACTCTCTATATGAGTCTATGGGTGTCTGTGGGAGTCTATGGGTCTATGTGAATCTATGTGAATTTATTGGCCTCTATGTGAGTCTATGGGTCTCTGTGTGAATCTACGGATCTCTATATGAGTCCATGGGTCTAAATGTGAGTCTATGAGACCCGGTGTAATCGCTGTGGTTGGAGCTGAAACCCTGGATTGGAACCCAGGCTCTACAACGTTGCCAATTCTGCGTCTCTTGACCTTTGAGGCACTCACTGGATCACTTCTCTGGCTGGACATGACACGTCTTAATCCTCCAAAGCGGGCGCGCCTGACCAAGACAAACTGCGGCAACAGGTGTCCCCGGGAGTGATGTGACAATTCCAAGAACTTATTGGACACTCTGGGAGACAGAGCCAGCGAGCGAGATCGATTGCGAGATTTGTGAGAAGAGGCGCGTTTAAAAATATATATTCGTCCCCAATTGCATCTCAGTTGTGCTACGTGAATGATGATAATGGAAAATTCACAACGATAGGGTTTCCCAGCAATCACGGCAATGGTGAGTAAAATGTATTATTATTTCGCTTGTCTTACGCAGGAAAGCCTCACTGAGTCTCATGACTCTTTTTCAGGAGGGTCCTGCCAAGTCAACACGTTAGTTATTTGCGACATCAGTTTTCAAACTTGCCAAATCTAACACCGTGATACCTGACGAGTGGCTGATGATATTTAATATGTTAACGCTGCTGCCGATGATATTTAATGTGTTGACGCTGCTGCTGATGCTGCTGCTGATGATATTTAATATGTTAACGCTGCTGCTGATGATATTTAACGTGTTGACGCAGCTGCTGATGCTGCTGATGATGATATTTAATGTGTTGACGCTGCTGCTGATGCTGCTGCTGATGCGGTGACGTCTCCTCGTTCCCTCCCGCCTCATCCCCCACCCGCCCCAAAATCAGTGACAGCACCACAGCCTAATTAGAAGTGCGCAATATATTAAATACTAGCTTTACTACCCGGCTTCGCCCGGGACTTGGATTCTTGTCTTGAATTAATACACGGCCTACGCGGAGAGTGGGGGGGGGGCGGCTTGATATCAGCAGGCACACTGCGTGACGCTGCCGCATGCGGGTGACATCACAGATGTGACGTCACCGCTCACTTACCGTGCAAAATATTTCCATGATTGCGCCCCCCCTCACCCCCACAAAATACAAAAGTCCATCTTTATACTTTTGCATTGTGTACAGTCTGGAAGCTACCCACATGCCAAATTTCAAGTTTGTTGCATGTCGGGAAGTATGCTAAACATTTCGAACAGACACACACATTCACAAATTTCCTTCTATATATATGAAGATATTGTGCCACATCGTTCAAACTGTGCAGGAGAGTGGTCCTTGGCCAGGACAACCTCGCCAGGAGGAAGGGTATGATGGCAAATGGTCAAGATTCATGAGGGAGCCGCAACTGAGGAATGAACGTGTTACGGGAGGACGACGGCCGCGGAGGAGATGGAGCGGTGAATTCGGCGAGTGTAAATAATAATAATTTACACTTATGACGCGCGTTTCACCCAGAGGTTGCAAGGCGCTGCACAGAGCTAAAAGCAAGCAACTCACGCAATTCTAAAACCTGATATAAGAGACACACACATAGGCACACAGTCTATGCGTGCGTCTCTCTCTGGATGAACGTGAATATTTATAAGGGCACGGGGTGACCAATAAGGTCTGAATTGGTGTGTAATAAGGTGGTAAGTGGTTGACCAGGTATGCAACAAGGGAAGGGCCACAGCAGAGAAGAGTCTCTCGTGACAAAGATTAGCACACCTAATTTAAAACAAATACAAATCGTAGTGCTATATAGAATCTCAAATTAGAAATACAAATAAAAAACTATCAATAGATCATCTTCTTGGTTCTTTCGGTAAAGTCACGTAGAAGGGAAGTAATAAAATAAAAACATATTTATTATTTTATTACTTCCCTTCTACGTGACTTTACCGAAAGAACCAAGAAGATGAATCCTGCAGTCACGAAAGCTTTAAATCGAAATATCAATAGATCAATAATAAAAGTTAAAAACTAGAGAAACAAAAACAACAGAGTGGGAGCAGCAGCGAGTCAGCTAGCGTCTCTTAACCCGCAGCGGTGAATCAGCGTTGGTGAATCGCTGCATCGCAGGATCGTGCGAGGTGGCGACGGCTTGGGGAAGGCCTTCATCCAGCAGTGGATTGACCGTGGCGGCTGCTGCGAACGATTGTGACGAGTATTAGAATTGTATTGTTAATATTATTATTGTGACCTGTAACTCCAATGTTGCCAGGGAACGTGATGCGAGCTCGGGATGATACGCACACCATCGCTTCTATATTTACATTTTTTTCCTGGGAGTTATTCTTAACTTGTGGCGAACGGCTTGTATAACGCAGCACGAGGACTCGAGTAACTACAACAGACTGATGTCAGGACACGAGCGATAGCCAGAGAGACTGCGTTAATGTTTGAGTTGTTTCCATAAAACATTCAAACATCGTCTTTACCTCCTCCACACCCCACTAGGCCTCGGCAAGGAAAGGTAATTTACCCTTTTTACCGGGTAAAAGGGTAAAGGTAAAGGTGTTGACATGCCAAGGGGTAAGGTAAAGGGTACAGGGTAAAGGTAGCTCGGAAGAATTACCCGGTAGGGTAAAGGAAGCGCCAAGTATTACCGGTAAATACGGTGCCTTGGTTACCGCTAAAAGCTCCGTGGTGCAGTCCGTGGCTTCCATTTAATAAGTAATATTTAAAACAACTTTAAAAAACACGCTTTTATTAAATGTACTCGTAATGGCAGAATTCCACGACTCCAGGAAGTGGCCGCAAAGCTTGCCACAACGTAAGGGGCCGTGGTGATTTACAGCCAACGTCAGTTGAGCGTGGACAATTAGACCCAAGCCGAAACATAACATAAAAAATGTTTAAAAATATATATCTTTTTAATGATAGAATATAGTGTTATCATCAGTATGACATAAGTATACCAAGTTTGCAGTCGATACCACATTAGGAAGTGGGTAAAAATTTAGTTACAAGATTTGAGGATACAACAACGATGACAACGACGACGACAACAACAATAACAACGACAACAACAACAATGATAACGACAACAACAAGCGTGTAAAATTGGAATCATCGAGAGTATTCTATATGAATAAAGTGCTCTACCGACCATTTACCGTTATAAACCTTGTTCATGTGTAGTACCCTAGTAATTACCCTGTAATCGGGTAATTCGTATGGGGTAAGGGTAAAAAGGTAGGCTCTTGCTTTTACCTTACCTGCTAAAGGGTAAAGGTAGGGTAGAGTGATTGTATTGTGGTAAGGTCAAAGGTAGGGTAAAGGTAGGCTCGTTGCTTTTTTACCTTTTACCTTACCTGCTGAAGGGTAAAAGGTAGGGTAGAGTGATTGTATTGTGGTAAGGTCAAAGGTAGGGTAAAGGTAGGCTCGTTGCTTTTTTACCTTTTACCTTACCTGCTGAAGGGTAAAAGGTAGGGTAGAGTGATTGTATTGTGGTAAGGTCAAAGGTAGGGTAAAGGTAGGCTCGTTGCTTTTTACCTTTGAACTTTTACCTTGCCTTGCCGAGGCTTACCCCCACCCGACCATACGATCCTGTCGCCGTTAGTGCTCTTGGCGCCGTGCCATAAGATCATGGGCCACCCCCTTGCAGCGGCAACGCATCGCCACGTGCACGTGACCAGAGGTGTGGACTCGAGTCATGTGACTTGGACTCGAGTCAGACTCGAGTCATGAATTTGATGACTTCAGACTCGACTTGGACTTGCATAACAATGACTTTGTCCCACCTCTGCACGTGACATTCGAGAAAATGGCCCGCGGGAGAGGACATCAGGGAACTAGTTTTGAGATCCCATCAAGCGTAAAGCGCTTTCGCACCCACACTGCTGCAGAGATGAATAGTTATTTTGCGTGACATTGGGCGACAGATGCCGTGGCCCAACGGTAGCGTGTTCGTCACTCGTCGCAGAGGTTCGACGAAGGCGGCCGCCCTGGTTAATACTCCGGATGTATTAACCGTAGTAACATCTGCTTCAGCTCACAACGGACGTTCAAGATGCCGTGACGTAATTCGCAAGAGTATGATATTTGTGTGCCACTGGCTCACACACAGATCCACCATCTGTGTGTGATCCACCACCTGTGTGTGAGCCACCAATCACAAACCAACCCTGGCTGCTGCTGCTGCTGCTTCCATGGCGCTGGATTACAGGCCGCGTGCAGCACAGCCACCACCGCTCAAAGCTCTTACATCTTCACCATTCGGCGACCTCAAAAGAAACATTAATTGTACAACTGTTTGAAACTACGTGAGTGGACGTTTGGTGGAATTAAATAATGAATAGGGCGTTACCCCTGGCACGATATTGCAATGTTTTTATATTTTTCTGCATATTTTACCACTAGATGGCAGACGTGTGACGTTGCAAAACACACATCAGCGCCCTTGCACGTGTGCACATTAGACGATCTAAATACGATTTGTCCGCGTGCTGATATTGTTTTTTTGTCTTGTGAAGCTGTAAAATACCTCGCAAATGTTCCAGAGAAGGAAGCTGTGAAAAGTTCACAAAGGTTCCGATTGTGATGCCTTTTTTACGTTTATTTTTTATTTCATCAGGTGTACAGCCCCACTGAGCTAAATAGTATAGCTCTTTAACACGCTTTCATTTAACTCACTCTGTTGTTGTTGTTGTATCCTCAAATCTTGTTACTCAATTTTAACCCACTTCCCAATGTGGCATCGACTGCAAACTTGGTATACTTACGTCATACTGATGACAATAACATATTCTATCATAAAAAAATTAAACATTCGTTTGTATACTATGGGAACCTCATTTGCCAGTAAAAATATGATAATTGTTTTTTTTACTCTTCTATCTGGCAACAAAACTGACACCTTTTTACAAGGAGTCATGTTTGTATAGACCGCAATACCTGCAGTCATAATACAAACAAAGACAACTCTGTTGTTGTGGACCAATCA
Source organism: Lethenteron camtschaticum (assembly GCA_018977245.1). Taxonomy (NCBI): domain Eukaryota; kingdom Metazoa; phylum Chordata; class Hyperoartia; order Petromyzontiformes; family Petromyzontidae; genus Lethenteron; species Lethenteron camtschaticum. The sequence goes on from MU249632.1 coordinate 4,805,834, forward strand.
ACTGCAGGGACAGTGCACATTATCAGAGTTATGTCTTTGTTTGTATTATGACTGCAGGTATTGCGGTCTATGCAAACATGACTCCTTGTAAAAAGGTGTCAGTTTTCTTGCCAGATAGAAGGGTAAAAAACAATTATTATTCGTTTGTATATGTTATGTTTCGGCTTGGGTCTAATTGTCCACGCTCAACTGACGTTGGCTGTAATTGGCCACGGTCCCTTACGTTATGGCAAGCTTCGGGCCACTTCCTGGAGTCGTGGAGTTCTTCCATTACTAGTACATTTCTTAAAAGCGTGTTTAAAAAAATATTTTTCAATATTACTTATTTCAAAAGCGATCTGGCTATCACAAATGATAGTTCAACGAAGTGGCTTATCACGTGGAAATCTGTAGCAGCCACAGACTCTAAACGCATGTTGATTATAAATGTGGAGGGAAAATCCGGAAGACCCGAAGAAAAATCTACGCGACCACAGGAGAACATGCAAACTCCAAATATACAGCAGATGTTAAGATCTCGCCACCGTGGCGCCCGCAGAACAATGGGGAACAATGGATGAATGAAAAATGAAATGTTGTCACGCAATGTTTACCCAAATCGGACCGACATCGGTTAGCTATTCATTGATATAAGGGGCCATCCATAAATGACGTCACGCGATTTTGGACGATTTTTGACCCCCCCCCCCCCTTCGTCACACGGCGTCACAAAAGTCAGACCCCCCTTCAAATATGACGTCACGAAGCTCTGNCCCCCTCCCCCAAATAAAACATGCTTCAAATCGCTTTAAACTATTGTATTGATACACGAGGGGAGTGAGTGACTAGCACCACGCCCGGCCGTTTTGTCTCCCTAGTGGCGATGTTTTACGCACCGAACCAAATACTCATTTGAGGCTAATCGACCTAGGGGAGGCCCAGGACCAATTCAAATAATCGTCACTGGGTGTTGGCCGTGAGCGGGAATCGAACTCGGGTCCGCCGTGTTCGTGCGCGGTGCGCTAACCACTACACTACCGCAAGGCAGATACACCCACAAGGCACGTAGAGAAACAGGCAGAGACGTAAAGGAGAGTACAATAGACACAACTACAACACCGCCATTCGCCACTAAGTGGCGGTGACGTCACCACGACGCTTGTGCCAGGCCATGTGCACCTGAGGCCACGTGAAGTGTCGAACACCCGCTGGCAGGAGGTCATGGGGCAGACCCAGGTGCCACGGGTCGACTAACTGAGATGACTGAGATGACTGGCTGATGCACCACCTGTGGCACAATAGACACACACCCACACACACAGGCAGAGACATCTCTCGCGTATGATGTAAGGCGTTAGACCCGTCCGACATTAAGCTGAAGACTTGGCACTCGGTCAACTTTGTGTCGCCTCAACAACAGCAGGGTTCCTAATGACCTATTCATTCCCAGAGCTGCATTACATCATCATCATCACCAGTCCCTGGGAAGGAGGCTTGAGAGGAGGGTGAGAGGAGAGGAGAGAGAATGCGTGTAATGGGTTTTGCTCAGACGCCTCCAAATAAGGACAGAGCGATGTGCAAGCCATTTTTTATGAATATAAATAATTAAATATACCTCCTGTGCTGTCTGTTAGTTCCTTCATGCATTGTGTAGCCATGGAGTGAACATTGGGGGGCAAATCTAATCTTCCAGGGGGTATGCCCCCCCCCCCCCCAGAAAAAAAAATCTAAATTTGAAAACGAATTTCCTGCCTAAAATATTTAAAAATAATTCACGAACACTTAAGTATGGACTTTTTCTTTATTGTTTACAATAATGTCTAATAGTGTATTGTATTACATTGCTCTGTTTTTCTTTTTTAACCATTTCTTGATTCATTGTATGTAATGGCAGAGATTAGGGATTTATAAAGTACAACCATAACCACAATCATATAAACAGAAATCTATTTTATAGCAATATATTGGGGGGGGGGGGGGATTTTGAGCACATTTGAATATTGGGAGAGATGTGTCCTCCATTATTACTGACAATGTCCAAATTAACTGGAATGCGTCCGGTTAATTACGACTATCCACAATAACATCATATTATTACACAATCATATACTGTATTATTCCACCCTATATTTCTATAATCCGACGAACAGGTTTATCAAACTAAAAATATATATGGCGCGATGGATATGGCGAGCCAAATAATCTCCCCTCCCAGCCCCTCCCTCTCAATAATCTCAGACCACGTCCCAGTGGCACCCGAGTCGCTCCCTAAGCAAATAACGTGGAGAATGTCGTCTCCAGATTAAAACATTCCCTGCTCAGGGAAGGGAGGGAGGTGGGGGGGGCGAGGGGGGGATGGAGGGAGGGAGGGATGGAGGGAGGGAGAGAGGGGGGAGGGAGGATCATATTAGGCGGCCTGAACTCATTCGGTCATTCCTCGAGTTTCAGGTTGATTTTTGTTTTGACCAGCTGAGAGCTCTAGAGGCCAGGATTACGAATTTAATTTGCAAGATCGACATCGGTCATCGCAACGACAAGGAGAAAAAAGATACAAACAAATTACAGCGATTAAGCAAATGTCAATCGGTGCACTAAACAAGCGCATTACAGAAGCAGTTGAAATTACAGAACTGCAGAATCCTTGAGCGCGCAATGTCCGATAAAAGCAAATACCCGTCACCTAAGTTGGCACCGACAAATTCATTTTAAACCGTTCATCGCACGATGATGTGACAGAGACATGAAACAGATTCAACGCATTCGTCAATAGCAACACCCGTGACCTGAAAATAAAAAAAAACAGATCACGTTTCTGGACAATGGCCACTCCTCGTTGCACGTAGAACAATGCATGTGCAATGCGGAAGGAACGTCCATTGCCCGAACTGTGATTGTGCACCGCTGCCAACGCAGCAACACGAAAACCGTTCGTTTAAACCAGCGGTCGGGAACCTATGGCTCGCGAGCCATATATGGCTCTTCCAGTGACGGCATATGGCTCCCATACAATTTTGAGTTGAAAAAAATAATAAAATAAAAAATAAAAAATCAGTTTGGAACTGATTTTAAAATACTTGTGATATTTGCTGAATAATACCGTGTCATTTTAAAGTAAACAGAAATTAGTTTTGAAGATAAATTTCACGGGTCACGCCTGCATGAAGCTCAACCTCACCACGTCGTATGAACCAGACTACAAGGCCATCAGCAAAACCATGCAGCACCAGAAGTCGCATTAAAAGTAAGACATATTTAACTTATTATACGTTAAAAAATACTATATGGCTCTCAATAAATATATTTAGAAATATTTGGCTTTTATGGCTCTCCCAGTCAAAAAGGTACCCGACCCCTGGTTTAAACGCTTGCAGTCGTGATTGCTTCATATCTAACGAGGGATACCGACCCGTGTCAATGGGACAGCAACCAGAGCCGAGCAGCATTCGGTAACGGCACCAGGCGCTGCAATGCGCTCAAGGTAAAAGCCCTCTCCGTGTTCATTAAAGGTCCAGTCTGCATGTATTCAATATGTATGTTCCAAAGCTATGCCCTGACCGCACAAATTGACTCCCCACGAGTATTATCCTCCTTCTTCGTCACCCCCCCCCCCCATCCTGGCTGTAAGTTGGAGCAGAAGGAGCCGAGCAAATATTGGAATATTCATCACTCTCCTCCTAAGCTCATCATCGCACTCATCGTCTGCCAACTCATCCTCCACTGTTTGTTAAGGAGGAGGATAACAGATATTGAAGTAATTATCATCCTTACGAATTCCCTCCTCCAATCACGTACTCCTACACCCCCGACCCTCGCGCCTGCAACAGAGGGAACGCGACTCGTTCCAGGACGTGCTGCTGCTCTACTTTGTCCGTGCGCCAGGTATTCCCGCGTGCACGATGGACCCCAACCTCCCCCTCCACAGGGGGCCGTCCATAAATGACGTCACGCACCTAGGAGGGGGGGGGGTCAGACATTTGTGACGATGTATGACGAGGTGGTTGAGAAATGTGACGTAACATCAAAATGCGCAACTTTAAATGAATGTAGACAACACGTTCTACTTAATTAAATAGACTTTTTAATAAATATTGTCGCCTACAACATCAGAGCGCAGCGCCACATTAAATACGCACTACAATGACAATAGTTTAATGCGATTTGAAGCATGGTTTTTTTGGGGGGGGCAGAGCTTTGTGACGTCATATTTGAGGGGGGGGTTGACTTTTTCGACACCGTGTGACGTGGGGGAGGGGGTGTAGAAATTCGTCCAAAATCGCGTGACGTCATTTATGGACGGCCCAACCATCATCCCTTCCACGATCCTCCTCCTGTAACTGCTCCTCATCCTACTCCTCCAACCTCATCATTCTCTCCCCCCCCCCCCCCTTGTCATCGTCATCGTCCTCTAAATCATCATCATTCGCCCGCTAAACAGACTCCTCCTGCAACTCCATCCTCCCCGTCGCCCTCCTCCTCCAACCTCATTATCCCCTCTCGCCCGCCCTCCGCCCCAGAAGGAAGGACGACCCGTTCCGGAATGTGATGTTATTGCGCGGTATGCGTGAGTGTGGGGTGTGTGTCTGTGTGTGTGTGTGCGTGAGATATTCTCGCGTGTATTTATGGATGGAGCAGCCACAGCTGCAGATGTGAATGCGAAGCGGGGGCCGTTCCTGGAATCAGAGGCGCGCGCTATTAGCCTGGTAGCGACATGTAGCGGCTGCTTGTTTGGAATTAAATTAATTAAGCGCTTGCGCGTGCGTTTTGTTTCGTCTCCATTCTCCTCCCAGTCGCATTCCGACTGTGGATTTTCAGGTCACGTTGGCACGTTTCCAGTAAGAACACGCTCGCATTGCATCCTCTTGGCCTTCGGGGGCGTCCATAAATGACGTCACGCACCTAGGAAGAGGGGGGGGACAGACATTTGTGACGATGTGTGACGAGGGGGGGGGGTGGTTGAGAAATGTGACGTCACGTCAAAATGCGCAACTTTAAATAAATATAGACAACACGTTCTACTTAACGAAATATACTTTAAAATGCATGTTTTCTCCTACAACATCAGAGTGCAGCGCCACATTAAATACGCACTACAATGACAATAGTTGAAAGCGATCTGAAGCATGTTTATTTGGGGGGGCAGAGCTTTGTGACGTTATATTTGAGGGGGGGTCTGACTTTTTGTGACGTCGTGTGACGAAGGGGGGGGGTCAAAAATCGTCAAAAATCGCGTGACGTATTTATGGACGGCCCCTTTGGAAGAAAACGTCGCAGAACGACTTCTGACCCATTTCAGTTGGTTCATATCAGCCCGAGGTGGTGTGCAATTCACAAGCCACATGCAGTGTTGGTGACAACTTTGGTTCTTTCGGTAAAGTCACGTAGGTATTCTACGTGACTTTACCGAAAGAACCAAAGAGTATGGATCCCTGCAGTCACGAAAACTTCAAATCTAGATTGGTGACAACCTATTAAGGGCCAGTAGTGCGCGCGAGGCGTGGTGTGGCTAGGCTCCACGCCCGGCCGCGTTTGTTTCCCCGTACTAGTGTACTATTTTGAGGCCAAGTCAAACTAGGAGAGGCACAGGACCGGGACCGGTTCAAAATTCGTCACTGATGTTGTCCATTAGCGGGAATCGTAACGCAATGCAGTAATCACTGCAGCATCGCTACCCCATACACAAAAAATTAACCCGTAAAAACAAAGTTTTCACTATAAATCCTTTATATGCGTGGCGGCTAGAGTCCTCTCGTCCTCTGGCTTGAGATGGCTGCCACCTATGGGTCAGATGATTGCCTGCCACCATTAAGCAATTGGTAATTAAATAATATTTATTTTTTCCTAAAAGTGTAAAATTTTGGAAAAAAATTTCACGAAATAATTGTCACGCACAACGAGTCTGTGTGCAAAATGTCAGCTCGATTATCACGGGAAGTGGGTTAAAAAACGACCGAAAGATTTGCACGGTCGTAAGCGCGCAAGCAAGCAAGCAAGTGAACTTAATATAAAGGATTTAAAAATACAAATATACCCCGGGTAACCCTTTAACAGACTATTGGGGCAAGTGCTGTTAGTGAGCACCTATAAAGGCCGGACGTCACACAAGAGGTTGGGTGGCCATCACCACGCCCGACCGCCTTTACAACAACAACCGTCATTCGCACTAAGTGGCGGTGACTTCACCATGGCCGTCATGCTTGTTGTTATTGTTTAACTTGCGTCATATTGGGATTTTTGCACACAGCGTTGTAATACAGTGGGTTTTTTTTCTGGAAGATTTGCTGGTTTTTCCAGGATGTTTGTTGCGCGTCGTCGCTTTAAGATGGTTCCCTGTTCATATTTTGTTTGTTGCGGTTGCACCCGACTCAAGAGCCGCATGGCTCACAGGGCTACACCGAATAAATGAAACTTGAAACTTAATGCCAGGCTAGGTTCACCCTGAGGCCATGCAAGAGGTCACGGGACAGACCCAGATGCTCACTTGCTGAAATGACTGGCAGATGCTCCACCTGTGCCCCTTCTGTGCCAACTTGCTGTGTTTTCGCCGCATGGCGCTCCGCTCGTTGTGAGCGTCGCTTCCCCGCCCTCTGCTGTTGTTGGAAGGCAACTGCCTCCAACTGCCCAGTAGCGTCCTTCAAAAGCCTCCTCCACAGAGGCCGATCTTGACACCATCGGTACCAGTCATCGGCAAGTTTACTCAAGCTCAATATCTTACTGTACCGCAGTAAGGCACGCAGGGGCTGGGCATGCGGGCTACATGACCGTGGCCGAGAAGACCACAAGCTTTGTGTAGAGCGCCAATGACAAGATAATGCCACCCAATTTATTCCGAGTGAGACCTCTGCCGTCAAACCGAAGCTGGTCATAAGCACACTGCCCAGGTATGATCACCTCTCCATTCTCTCCACAACTGCCCCATCGTCAATAGGGAGTTGAGGGGTGGAGTGTTTGATTACACAAAATACCCAAGCAGGTGCTTTGTTTTGGCGAGACCGATGGTAGGGCCCTACCTCTCTCATGCACAAACACACACACAAAGCTAGTATCGCCTTTAAACAGACTGTCGGGGCATGACCACACACCCCAAGGCCGTAGCCATGGAGTCAACATTGGGGGGACCAAATCTTCCAGGGGGTTTAGGGGTCCCTCCCAGAAAAAAAAAAATCTAAATTTGAAAACGAATTTCTTTTTTACAATAATGTCTAATAGTGTATTGTATTATATTGCTCTGTTTTTCTGTTTTACCTTTTCTTGTTTCATTGTATGTAATGGCAGAGATTAGGGATGAATAAAGTATAACCATAACCACAATCATATAAACAGAAATCTATTTTATAGCAATATATTGGGGGGGTATTTTGAGCATATTTTAATATTTGGGGGGATCCCCTGGGCAGTTGGATGTGTCCCCCCCAATATATATTATAATTACGGCCTTGACACACACACACTCTCATACATTAATACACATTTACACTGACACCCCCCCCCCCAAGCGTGATATCAGCTGCCTGCCACCCATCAACACCCGTGGCGCCAGCCAATCTGTCTATTAAGCGGCGCAGCACGTGGCGAATTTGGCTTCGGATTTCGGAAATCATTGAGCTCGCTCTGGGTTTACTCTCTGAGCGCGGGCAGCGAGCGGGAGACCGCGGGAGGGAGGGAGGGGAGGAATTGGACACAGCCTCTCGCTCTCTGCGTTGTTAGGAGCCTAAAAATATCAACGTCTAAATTCGGTACACACATAGGGGCCGGAACGGTGGCGCAGTGGTTAGCGCGCTGAACTGTGAACCCGGCGACCTGAGTTATCTTAACACGCACATGCCACATGGAGGTAGAGCGGTGGCGCAGTGGTTAGCGCGCTGAACTGTGAACCCGGCGACCTGAGTTCTCTAAACACGCACATGCCACATGGAGGTGGAGCGGTGGCGCAGTGGTTAGCGCTCTGAACTGTGAACCCGGCGACCTGAGTTCTCTAAACACGCACATGCCACATGGAAATGGAGCGGTGGCGCAGTGGTTAGCGCGCTGAACTGTGAACCCGGCGACCTGACTTCTCTAAACACGCACATGCCACATGGAGGTGGAGCGGTGGCGCAGTGGTTAGCGCGGTGAACTGTGAACCCAGCGATCTGAGTTTAATTCTAGGTCGGTTTTGGGCCGTATGTGTGTCCATGTATCTGAGTGTGTATGTGTGTGAATGTGTTTGTATATGTATCTGAGTGTGTGTCAATTTATCTGTGTATGTGTATGAATGTGTGTGTCCATGTATCTGAGTGTGTATGTGTGTGAATGTGTTTGTATATGTATGTGAGTGTGTGTCAATTTATCTGTGTATGTGTATGAATGTGTGTGTCCATGTATCTGTGTGAATGTGTGTGTCCATGTATCTGAGTGTGTGTGTCCATGTATCTGTGTGTATGTGTGTGAATGTGTGTCCATGTATCTGTGTGTCTGTGTGAATGTGTGTGTCCATGTATCTGAGTGTGTATGTGTGTATGAATATGTGTCTTGTATGTGTGCACATGTGTATGTGTAGATGTGTACAAAGACAAATATCCCCCATATAGCCTGAACAGACCTGTTGGGGCAAGTTCTGTTCGCGAGTAGCAGCTATGAAGGCCGGATTGGGTGGTCAGCACCACGACCGGCCGATTTTCTCTCCCCATTCCCGATGTTCACACACCCTACTAGGAACCCCGTTTAAGGCTGAGTGGGGCTTAGGGAGGCCCAGGACCGGTTCAAATATCACTCACCGCTGTTAGCCGTAGCCGGAACACACCGACACACGGACACACGCAAAATACTCCCCGTGGGTCATTGCCTGTGGGGTTGTGAGTGGTGGGTGTGTTGGAGGTGTGTGTGTGTGTTAATGTGTGTGTGGGGAGCTCGCTAACAGCACTTGCCCCTACAGTCTGTTAAGGCTAAACGGGGATCTTTATTTTTGTGGGGAGCGGTGGTGTAGCGGTTAGCGCACTGCGCTATGAACCTGGCGACCCGAGTTCGATTCCCGCTCACGGCCAACACCAGTGACGATTATCTGAAACGATCCTGGGCCTCCCCTAGGTCGACTCAGTCTCAAATTAGTACCTGGTGCGGTGTGTAGTAAAAATCGCCACTGGAGAGGCAAAGGCGGTCGGGCGTGGGGCTGGCCACCACCCCCTCGTGTCCCATTCCGGCCTTCATAGGTTCTCGCTAACAGCACTTGCCCCAACAGCCTACACGGGGGGGCGGGGGGGGCTGTGTCTTTGTGCATCTGCGTGTGTCGGTGTGTGAGCCTTTGAACAACTTGCACTCTGCTTTTGCCCACACAGGGTTGGGGGGGGGGTACAGGGGAACAGCCAATCACAGGCGCGCGCGTGCGCGTGATTGACAGGCGAGGCTGCTTACCCGAGGTAGTTGTCCTCAACGCAGAGGTCGCCGGCGGATCTGGAGACCCAGAGCCCACGAGCTCGCCTCCCCCTATTGCCCCCCCCCTCCTATTGNCCCCCCCCTCTCCCTATTGCCCCCTCCCCCTATTGGCCCCCTCCCCCTATTGGCCCCTTCCTCTTCCATTGCCCTTCCCTCCCCCTATTGCCCCCCCTCCCCTATTGCCCCCCTCCCCTATTGCCCCCCCCTCCTCCTCCTATTGCCCCTCTTCCCCTATTGCCCCTCCCCTATTGCCCCCCTCCCCCTATTGCCCCCTTCCTCCTATTGCCCCCTCTTCCCCTATTGCCCCTCCCCTATTGCCCCCCTCCCCCTATTGCCCCCCCCTCCTCTTATTGCCCCCCTCCCCTATTGCCCCCTCCCCTATTGCCCCCCTCCCCTATTGCCCCCCTCCCCTATTGCCCCTGCCCCTATTGCCCCCCCCTATTGCCCCCTCCCCCTATTGCCCCCCTCCCCCTATTGCCCCCCCTCTCCTATTGCCCCCTCCCCCTATTGCCCCCTCCCCTATTGCCCCCTGCCCCTATTGCCCCCCCCCTATTGCCCCCCCCCCTATTGCCCCCTCCCCCTATTGCCCCCCTCCCCCTATTGCCCCCCCCCTATTGCCCCCCCCTCCCCTATTGCCCCTCCCCCTATTCCCCCCCTATTGCCCCCTCCCCTATTGCCCCCCCTCCCCCTATTGCCCCCCTCCCCTATTGCCCCCCCCTCCCCCTATTGCCTCCCTTCTCCTATCGCCCCCGTCCTTCTATCTCCCCCCCCTCCTCCTATTCCCCCCTCCTCCTCTTACCCCTACCCCTATTGCCCCTCCCCCGTCCTCCTATTGCCCCCCCCCTGCTCATATTGCCCCCCCCCCCAAATACCCCGCCGTGTATTGCAGGGTCCGCGAAGAGAAAAGGGAAGAATCAAAGAATGAAAACGGAGACGCGATTCATCGTGAGAGACGCGGCGAGGGTTGGGGGTTGATGTTAGGGGTCATGCTCGTCACTAGGGGCTCATTGGCTCGTTTTTAAAGTGCTAGGGTTAGGGTAGGGCGACTTCCTATTGGCTATGCGGTTCGGGTGTTAGGTTGAGAGGTAAGGAGCTGCTTGGCGAATGTGTTAGGGGCGTCCATAAATGACGTCACGCGATTTTGGACGATTTTTGACCCCCCCCTCCCTCGTCACACGGCGTCACAAAAGTCAGACCCCCCCCCCCTCAAATATGACGTCACAAAGCTCTGCCCCCCCCCCCCCCAAATAAAAAATGCTTCAATCGCTTTAAAATATTGTCCTTGTAGTGCGTATTTAATGTGTAGTTGCACTCTGATGTTAGGAGAAAACATTAAAAAGTCTATTTTATTAAGTAGAACGTGCTGGCTATATTTATTTAAAGTTGCGCATTTTGATGTGACGTCACATTTCTCAAACCCCCCTCCCCTCGTCACACATCGTCACAAATGTCTGACCCCTCCCCCCCTAGGTGCGTGACGTCATTTATGGACGGCCCCTTAGGGTTAGAGGTAGAGCTAGTATACTAGGAACCGTTCGGCGATAGTTAGCATCAGTGGTAGAGTGTGGTTGGTTAATTGTTTAAGGTTAAGGGTAGCGCTAGTTAATGGGGTTAGCTGGTCAGTAGGATCGGTCAGTGCAGGATTATTGTAGGAGCAAAATTAGCTACAAACGCTACGGGCCCCGCACTTTCAAGGGCCCCTCGTTAGATGCTTTTAAGCTATAAATTCCGGTTCAGTGATTCTGCACTTGCTCTATTACTACAGTACTATACCGCCTTCAACTTTTACGAACGACTGGGTGTTTAAGGTCAGCGGTTTGTCGTATTATCTGGCTGTATAGCAATTTAAAAAATACAATTACTTTGCTGTGCAAGTAAAAAAATTGGTGTTTTAAAACGTGTGTGTTTTTATTTAGGGCCCCTTTATGACATATGCTACAGGCCCCGCACTATCTTAATCCGACACTGGGATCGGGCTTTTTTTTTTACGATCAGTGGAAACAAGAAGATGCTCAGTGTAGTCGGCACTTTGCTTCGTTCATCATTTCGTATTTTTTTTTACTTTGCTTTCTGCCACCGAGCACACGGCCTCCTCCATCGCCCACTGCTCCTTGAAGGCCGGCACGGCGTTGTGTCAGCCGCGCATGGCGGAACTCCAGCCACACCCTGGCTCCGACCAGAGCGCGGAAGATGCCCAGGCTGCTGGCCGGACGTTTCCCCTCCAGGGCCACCTTCCTCGCCAGGGCTATCACTCGTCAAGGTTGTAGGGCCAGGCTCTGGCTTGGGTGCTTGGCCACAGGGACAGTGGCGAGGCTGGCCCTGCCGTGGTGAATGTTGTTGTTGGGGTAGCCGAGGGGCTGGTTGGCTGTGCCAGTGTCGTGAGCGTGAGAGGGTCGAGGGGTGCTACGGGCGTCTGAATAATCGTGGGGGTAGGGGGGGCTCGAGTCATGAGTGAAGAATCCCGTGGTGGTGGTGGTGGGGCGGGGTGTCTAAAGTTCCCCCCCCCTCCCCCCCTCGTCCCCCACCACCCATCTCGCCCCATCGCTCATTTCACTCGCATTGCATCAGGCTTGGGAGGGTTTTTTTGTCTTCGGTTGAGCGAAACGATTCGCTGTTCGATTAAAGAATCGTTTCTTGTTCAAGCTATACAATATGCAGGGGATGCTTCAAAAAAATGTTAACACTTATATTCGACTATTGTTTTTAATGGAAAAAGAACGGATAATGCACTGTAACATGATAACACATATTCTTGGTTCTTTCGGTAAAGTCACGTAGAAGGGAAATAATAAAATAATAATACAAAATTACAATTTAATTCTCACGACGTTTCGACTGCAACACAAGCAATCATCATCAGGTGTGAACTCCACAGCAAGAACATTTGAAAAAATTTCGAAAAGTCGTGAGAATTTTATTGTTAATATTTTAATTATTTTATTATTTCCATTCTACGTGACTTTTCCGAAAGAAACAAGATGTGATAGACAAAAACTGATGCCAGATTTGGAATCAGCACCCCAAATTACATTAAAACCGTTGGAAAACCTTATGCCAGACAATGTGTGTTGACCAGTGTTATCCGAAGTGTTAACATTTGTTTTGAAGCACCCTGTTTCCAGTACTATATTGGGAGCTTAGCGGCCCCTAGTGGCTAGGCGTCGCGAGCACGCATTACAAACACATCGCTTGCTTTTAGTCAACACACGACTGAAATTGCATGAGTTCTGCAGAGAGACAGGGTAGGGATAATCTTTTGGTTACTCATTGTGTTACTTAGATTTTCCACAACGACGCTGATGATTATCTTTTTTATGTTTTAGATAGTTTGGCGCCGAACTAGGAGCCTATATCTAAATATCAATCTGACAGTTCACCAGCAAGCCGTGATGGGACCATCAATATCAAAACGTCTCCCGCGAGTTTGATTTATGAATAATGATTTGTGAACGCCCAATGGATGTATGTTGAACTTCTTTAGCACCGTACGTAGCCAACCGTGCCAATCAGAATGGCTCTTGGTCCGGCTAAAGATGTGTTCGTAAATTACGAACGCCCCTTCGTTTGCTCAGAGTAATCCTCAGCTAAACTTACGGCGTCTCTACGATGTCATGAGCCGTTCTGTACTCTAACGACAGCACCCGTTCAGACGTTATCCGTGGCCAGGAAACGAACTCAGGTTGCATGACACGCGTAATAAGACCACACACGCCTCCTTCCCATATCCGTCTCTCCGCGATGAACATCAAATTATAATTTTTACACATTCACATCAGCCTTCTGGTCCGGTTAATTTTGTTCGCAGCATTGGTTTAAAACAAAGCTAATTCTGGACAAGTTTTGACATTCAATGTCTCACCAGCAGAGTCGGGCTGCGATTGAACCAAAGCTATACTACCAGATGTTCATAGACACGGGCCGGTTTTCACATTTGGTGTCTCGCCTGCAGTCGGGCTTGCTAGACTATTGCTGGTGAACTGACTAGATGTCTAATATTCTTAGGTTCTCTCACTTGATACAGCTATCGTGCTGTGACCGTTCCACCTGAAGACGGAAGCTTGTGCTGCCTCCGAAACGTCGTGATTTTTATTTTATTTTACTTTTATGAATTTTATTTTTTTTACCTACGTGACTTTACCGGAAAAAAACCTAAGAATATGAATCCTTGCAGTCACAAAAAAATCTAGAATTAGATGTCAAGTGGCAGGCAAGGAGCCTCTCTGCTCGACTCGGGTCCTATAGGGTCAACGCAAAATCTCTGATATAAACAAACGACCTAATAATCATCAGCGTCATCGTCTTCATGGAGAATATAAATATGAGGGAACAGATAAGCGAGACAATTCACCTCCTTTACGAATCCGTCAATCCGGTCGCTGGGTTGGTGGGTGTCAAATGAGTTGGAGAAGAATGTGTACCACGTGGTGTACCTGCGAATGGCAGGAGGCAGAGCCATACGTTACGAGAGACATGAGCTGAATTCAATTTTTAAAAAACCTAAATATGCACCCCGAGCAATCACCTCCATTCCCACAGCTGCCAAACTCTATAATTTACGCCGCGAGGCTTTTCCTTGAGAAATAATATATATATTTTCACAAATGGACAGAACTTTGTGTGAACCACCCACCGGCCCGATTGATTCCTCGACACACCGCGTTGCTCTTGGGGCGAGTTATGTGACCCGAACTTGAGCCGTGACCATACTTCACCGCGCTGGTCAGTGTCGGTTGGTGAGGAAATGGGTTGAAGGTGAAATTGCGACGGTCACCAACCAGCCCTCACACTGACCAGCGTGTAGTGAAATATGGGTGAAAACAACACCCATGGCCATAATCTTGATTTGAAGTGTGGTGCCACAGCGACGGGGCCGCTCTGCCGAGCCAGGGAGCCGCCCGGCTTCCCCCACCGCACTGCCCNCCCCCCCCCCTAAGCACACACCCGCACGCCCCCCCCCCCCCCCCCCATAGAGCTGGAAGGGAAGGTTACCTGATCGACCGGTTTTTATCCAAGAGACCCTTATCGGGATTAATTCTCACGGTTTCCGGCGATCAGGGAATTGGATGACCTCCCCCGTGCTACGTGGCACCGCGGCGCTGCGGCCGGCCTTAATATGGTGTGGTCGCGGCGTGGGGCATTCGGCCACCGCGGTTGAGGCGCATTTCCCCCCACACACGCGAGTATCGACGGGGCAGGCAGAGGGAATAAGCATTGTGATGGAGGAGCTTCATTAGAAAACACGCAGGCACCATTATTAGGGGAGTTAAAGGAGAAGGCTATTAGTATGAATAACCTGGAGAGCGGGGTCACGCGGGCAGCCGTGCACAAATTCCCACGGCGCGCCTTTGTGATGGACACCGCCGCATGAACCTCGATGATGGGGGCCTGCGTGAGAAAAGGATTGATTGGAATTTGCGCCGTGCAGGTCGCTCATTGATTAGCGGAACAAAGGCACCGCGGAGCTGCCTGGCCCGGGCGAGGGGGCGCGTGCCATTGTTTGGAGTTCACGCCGCGCGGACAAAGGATTAATTAGCATAGCGAAGGCGCACGATGCGTGGGAAGGGGGTAGGGGTCCGGGAATCAGGATAAATGGGGAGCGCAAAGGGGAAATCGCTCTCTTACTCCAGCGCCAGGCGACCAGACGCAGCTCGAGCCAGCGACCCGGACGTCCGTGCGACGCACCGAGGCACGCGGTTAGCACAAGGATCAGCGGACCGCCGTGGACACTTAACAGTGAGTAAGAAGGTGAATTAGAATCATAGCCGATAAATAGTGAATAGGTGCCGGTTTAGTGGAATAGGCCAGCCTCGTCGACTCACTGATTGAACATTAGTTACCAGGTAATAAATCATTAATAGCGAAGCGTGGTCTCGCGTGATCTTGTCGTGCAGTGTGAGCGTGTGGGAACGCGTGTGGTACTGTGTGTGCGTAAGCTCGCGGCGTGCGTAATCGGCGTCCCCCAGGTGCGCGATCATAACGTAAGCGGCCAGCAGGCGGCGAGCGCTGCGCAGAGCGGCGCAAGAGTGGGTATCGCGTGTGGAGCTGTATGCGTGTGTGCGCGCACGTTCACTACGTGTATAATACAGGTGCGCGATCCTAACGTGAGTGGTCTGTATTGAGTGAGTGCCGCGCAGAGCTGTGTGTGGGTGTGCACGTACGTAATTAACCATGCCTATTACGCGGACCCGCGGGGGAGGGGAATC
Organism: Lethenteron camtschaticum; assembly: GCA_018977245.1. Lineage (NCBI taxonomy): Eukaryota > Metazoa > Chordata > Hyperoartia > Petromyzontiformes > Petromyzontidae > Lethenteron > Lethenteron camtschaticum. The sequence continues at coordinate 4,821,424 of MU249632.1, forward strand.
CTCGAGCGACGGCTCTCACCCCATGGGTGAAGAACCCAACAGCGGTTCGCCTAGTAGCGAGGGGGCGAGTAATGAGGTTAATAATGAGGTTAACCCGGCCGTTAGCGGTACAGAGGGAGGGATCTCGGGGGCCAGCGACCCCCACAGAAGCTTTCGTGACTGCAGGAATCCATACTCTTTGATTCTTTCGGAAAAGTCCGTAGGTAGAAAAATAAGAGATCACGACGTTTCGATCGCAACACAAGCAATCGTCATCAGGTGGGACAACCACGGCAAGAAAAACCCATGCCCATACTTCACCACGCTGGTCACTGTGAGGGGTTCAGTGACTTTGATGGAGGTATCACTCGCCACCGATGTTATCCGTGTCCTGGAATTAAACCACTACGCCATTACTCCGTGCACTATCATCATCATCATCATGAGCTATCCGCTGCTGGATGAAGACCTCACCCCCAAGCCGCCGTCTTATTTCAAGGTCTTGCGATGGCGATGCATGGATCCCATCGCGTCCCGACGGGCAGAGATCGCCCTCTCGTGGTCACTGTCGGGGTTGTTGAGCTCGCGAGATGCGGGAGCTCTTTGCTTGCCGCTGTGTGGGTGCGTGGCTGTTTGCTGCTGGTGATGATAACGATGGAGTGAGTGGTCATCATCATCACCACCACCACCACAACCGCCATCACCACTTAAACAAAAACAGAAGCCCCACCACCACCATCATCACCTCGACAAGAAGTGTCACTGAGAGCGTGACAACAACTGCAACGTCGTCGTTTTCAACATCACCACCACCATCACGGCCATTATTAGACCACCACCACTATCACCGCCATTATTAGACCGCCATCACCGCCATTGTTAGACCACCACCACATTTACCATGAGGTCCGCACAGAGGGTCCTCACCTGGTATACAGGATGTCGTGGGTTCGATCCCTACCCTGACACCTGTATATTTGGAGTTTGCCTGTCTCTCTCTCTTTTTACGATCAGAGGAAACAAGAAGATGCTCGGTGTAGTCGGCACTTTGCTTCGTTCATCATTTCGGTTTTTTTCAATGCTTTGCTTTATGTGCCCCCCCCCCCCATTATCTACCCCCTCTCTCCCTCCTCTATGTCTATGTTCCCCTGTTTCCTATGTCATTTTTCTCTCTCTCTCCTCATGGTCCCGTAGATATTTCCTCCTGGTCCTCCGGTTTTCCCCTCCACACTTAGAATCAGCATGCGTTTCCAGCATTTTGCTGCCATAAATGTCCACGTGATGATGAGCCACTTCGTTGAGCTATCGTTTGTGATAGCCGGTCTCTTCTGAAAAAGAGCTACATAGCTCATAAAAAATGTTTTTTGAATGGTTTAGTCCACCATCCACAGGCTACGTTGTGGGGCCCTCGTTTGTGTGAGTGCCGTGGAAAGTTCCAATTCTGCTCCACATTTGGAGTGCCCTCATTACCATGATTACCACAACTAACAGCAACATCGAATACAATGACCACCATCACCATCACCGGACCACCCCCACCATTATCACCGTCAATCACCACTATGAGCATCAATCACCACCAACAGCAGTTGCACAGAAACATTAATTCCGTGGGAATGAAAATGAGTTCTCTGTGTCTATCCTTCACCGATATCTCGCGGTGACAGAGCCCTGGGGGCGTCCGTCCCATCGGAGCCACTCGCCTGCGATCACGTGAGGACAGCGAGAAGTGCAACGTCACAACACGAACCACGTGGAATTATCTCCATATATAAAAGGCAAAGATGTGATTATGTGTGTCTGTTCAAAATGTTTAGCGTACTTCCCGACATGCAAAAAACGTTACATTTGCCATGTGGGTACTTTCCAGACTGTACACCATGCAAAAATTATAAAATACACTTTTGGGGGGGGGGGGAGCTCAATAATGCATATATTTTTTGCACGGCAAATGAGCTGTGACGTCAAATCTGTCATGTGACCCGCGCATGCATAAGCGTAACGCATTGTAGTGTAGTGGTTAGCGCGCTGCGCTACAAACCCGGCGACCCGAGTTCGATTCCCGCTCACGGCCACCACCGGTGACGATTATTTGAACCGGTCCTGGGCCTCCCCTAGGTCGACTCAGCCTCAAACGAGTAATTGGTGGTGTGTGAACATCGCCACTGGGGAGACAAAGGCGGCCGGCCGTGGTGGATCCAAGTCCCGGGCGAAGCCGGGTAGTACAGCTAGTATACAATATGCAACACGGGCGTATGTACATCGCATCACTGTACAACGTGGCTTTATATACATTGCAATACCATACAACGTGGGTGTATATAGATTGTAATGCAATACAACGTGGATTTATTTTAAAACAGTGAAGGGGCACTGAGCTATAGAGGTCTTCTTCAGAAGCGACCTGGCCACAAATGATAGCGCAACGAAGTGACATATCACGTGCAAATGTCGAGCAGCCAACTTCCCTAAACGCGTGATGTTGATTTTAAACGCAGAGGGAAAAATCTGAGGATTCGGAGAAAATTCTAGGGATCGAACCCACGCACTCCTGTATACCAGGCGAGGCAGTGAACATCTCCTAGCCACCGTGATGATGATGAGAGAGAGAGAGACACGCAAACTCCAAATATACAGCAGGCGTCAGGGTTTGGGATCGAACCCACGGTTTTCTGTATACCAGGCGAGGCAGTGAACATCTCGCCACCGTGGCACCCATTAACATTGCAAGTAAGTGGGTTTACAGTACTGTATATACATTACAAGTCAATGCCACCTGGGATTATATACATACAAATGGCGCGTGGGTTTTTACGGAGGTGTCTACATGCGACCGCATATAATTAATCAGCTCGAACAGAAGTAGTGGCCCATTGCAGACAAAAATTGGGCACCAACAGACAGAGCTACCCGAGTTACATGCAGCAGTGGATTGACCAAGGCTTGTAGATTATTATTGTTAGAATTTTGCTCGTCGGTGAATTAATTGGTAAATGCACGAGATGCTTTTAGCCGTAGGGAAGTTTTATTTATAGATGCAATCAATATTAATATTGTTATAAAATAATGTACATACCAATATATATAGACGGAACATCTGAATATGGTTAACAATCCCTGACACAAATTTACGCACGCCCATACACCACAAAGCCACATTAGCAAAAATTTATTTCACGAAGTAATGACAATGAATTACCATTAATTTGACATCGTTTATATTTGGAAAACATTGTTTTCATGTTGCACATAACGACAACCACTTTACACGCACACGCATATCACAGTATCCATCACTCATCGTAACATGACCCAGTTTGACTGGTTCTACACAGGTTAGGACACTGCAGAATCAATAATTACAGCGACTCATCACTGGGCGATTCAAGTTCCATGCATTGTGTGAATAAAATCACATTAACATACAGAGGTAGCATTCCGGGCGTGGTGTTGTTGGTGGTCGTGATCATGATGTCTGTCCTACGACCTTCTCTGCCAGCGTTCTCACCCGAGAAAACAAGTTGAAGGCGCAGCCCTGCAATTGCCTGCTCACTCTACTGCTGGCGAAAGGTGGTCTCCAGGTAGAGAACGCACGTTGATTGGAGAGACGCATTGGCCGAATGCTCTTCCGCGTTGGGCCAGACGTGTTGGAATAGGTAGCCGTGACCACACTTTGCCCCCACCGTCACACACGACCGACATACCGACTGTGGTGGACAAACTAATACTGGTGGGTGGATAGAGAGGGATGAGAAGGGGGAGGTCACTCAGCCCATCATCCCTGCATCCAGGGCCGATAACACAACGAGCAGCACATTGGTGTGGAAGTCAACAGCGGCTGCCCTATGGGATCGACTCGCCCCTGCCACGGGAATGTGGAATTTTCACCAACCGGCTCTGTAGGACTGCACACAGGTGATGTGAGCAGAACGTATCACTACGACGTGAGTCCGTCTCAAGACGCTGTGAAATAGCGAGTGCCTGGTCCGTGGTGTGAACATCGCCACGAGGGAGACAAAGGCGAGTGCTGGCCACCCACCACCTTGTATGCCACAGTGGTCGGTCTTCATAGGTGCTGCTACTCGCAACTATCAGCACTTGCCCCTACAGCCTGGTAAAGGCTACACAGGGTGATATTTGGCTTTGTCTAAGTCATGGGAGCCTGGGAAAGAGAAGGGAGTGGGTTTATTTTTGTGTTATTTGTAGACAGGGGTGGGGGAGAGAGTCAAACGAGCCACTTTACGGCCATAGACGTGAGCGACAGATGCGGTTTGCGGTTTGAGAAGTAAAGGAATTGATGAAATAATATAAATATATAAGTATATAAATAAATAACGAGTCCTGTCCGCGGGGATGACTCCACTGAGCCCTGGGCAATACACCGGGCAATTTCATTTTCATTATATATATTTTTTTCACATTACAGCCACCACATCCATTTAAACGCGCGGTATTTATATAATACATTTAAATTATGAAATAAAACGCGTATTTCGCGTTTTCACGAGATAAATGTCAGCGTGCTCTCATGGATCAGCGTGAATCTTTCAAGTTGGCTCAACTCCCAGAGCAGCTTGGGCGTCCCCTCCCGTGACAATGAACCGCGGCAGGTGTGAAATTTACGTGTAGTGCGTGCCTGCCTGTGAGTGTCAGTACCTGGTGGGGAGCGGTAGTGTAGCGGTTAGCGCGCTGCGCTATGAACCTGGCGACCCGGGTTCGATTCCCGCTCACGGCCAACACCAGTGACGATTATCTGAACCGGTCCTGGGCCTCCCCTAGGTCGACTCAGCCTCAAATGAGTACCTAGTGCGGTGTGTAAACATCGCCACTGGGAGACAAAGGCGGTCGGGCGTGGTACCCCCCGTGTACCGTTCCGGCCTTCATAGGTGCTCGCGAACAGCACTTGCCCCAACAGTCTGTTAAGGCTATACGGGGGACTCTTTATCTTTGTGAGTACCTGGGGGACAAGGTGCACACAGCCTGGAAAAAGCGTCGCGGTGACGTCACCGCCACTTAGTGGCGAATGGCGGTTGTTGTTGTTGTTGTTGTACCTGGGGGAGCGGTGGCGTAGTGGCTGGCGCGCTGCGCGACGAACCGGGCGAAGCGAGTTCGATTCCAACAATTGGTGACGAATATCTGAACCGGTCCTGGGCCTCCCCTAGGGCGACTCAGCCTCAAATGAGTACCTGGTGCGGTATGTAGTGAACATCACCACTGGGGAGACAAAGGCGGTCGAGTGTGGTGTTGGCCACCCACCCCCTCGTGTGCCGTGCCGGCCTTCATAGGTGCTCGCTCACAACACTTTCCCCAATAGTCTGTTAGGGCTATATGGGGATCTTTGTCTTTGTATGTGGGCAGCCGTAGTGCAGCTGTTCGGTTGTAGCACACATTTGGCCCGATCATTGTAGTCGGATAAATCCAAAACTCAATCACAAATCGTAATCCTGGCTGCGAACACCTTATTGTATTATGACTATGCTGGCAGTAATAATATAAATAAATGATACAGAGAAAGTACGATGTGAATGATCGGATTATGGTGTCAGGGGTTGCGATTCTAAATCAGGGTGCGGCGGCTCACGCACTGACTAGCTCACTCTTTCATCCATACACTCACTCACTGACCCATTCACTCACACACCCACACACTCTCTCACGCATACACTCACTCGCCCAGTTACTCACACACCCACCCACTCTTTCATCCATACACTCACTCACCCAGTCACTCACACACCCACCCACTCTTTAATCCATACACTCACTCACCCAGTCACTCACACATCCACCCACTCTTTCATCCATACACTCACTCACCCATTAACTCACTCAGATAGCCACCCACTCGTTCGTGCGTACACTCACTCACCCATTCACTCACACAACCACCCACTTTCTCATGCATACACTCACTCATCCGAAAACTCACCCACTCACTCAGCCACCCACTCTCTCATCCATTCACTCACTCAGATACCCACCCACTCGCTCATGCGTACACTCACTCACTCACACCCACTCATTCATACACTCACCCACTCACCCGTTCACTCACACACCCACCCACTCACTCATACATCCACCCATGCAATCATGCCCCCACTCACTCATCCACGTATCCACCCCGAACTCGCTCATTACTCAACCAATTAATCAACCACTCACCCAACCGATTCACCGACACATTTTCGACTCACCCACTTGCTCTCGAAGCTCGCCCACTCATCTACTCACCCATTCAGTTTTCATTCATTCACCGGAATGTTTCAGGCAGGTTTCAAACCCCTTCCAGACGTAGGAGGTGTAAGTCGGAGGGAAACAGCACATCACAGAGTGTTTGCCTCCGGCAGTGATCACAAGCCGACTGCGATAAAACATAATAGTGAAATATCGAGACTGGCAAGAACAGGTTGGAGTGCTTTTGGTAAATTGAGTTTAAAACATGAAAAGCAAGATACCCATTTTATCTTCATGAAATTATATTAGATCGTTAAGTATACGCTACTGCTGTGGTTATGGCTAGAGCACTGCCACCCGATGTCTCGATGTCAGCCATGGGATGTGTTTGACCATACTTCACCACGCTGGTCAGTGCGGGTTGGTGAAGTTGGTTCCAGCGGGCGGGGGGGGGGGGATGTCTTGAGCAGTGTAGCTCAACATCGGATTGTTCTGCCCTGCCCCCTATCGAACCCCCCCCCCAAACAATTGCTTCTCGTCGTTTCTCCATCGCAGCCCCCGTCATCTGTAACGCCATCCTCTTATTCACATCCGCAACGATCAATCATTTTCCTCCTTCAAAAAGCCCATCTAAAAGGCGCATCTCTTCAGCTCGACATTTCACCGAGTCTCACTGGAACCGCGCCACGTGATCTGACGCTGAGCTCGGATCCGCGCCTCACATTTGCGCGAGTTATAAATTGAAAAATTATTATTATTATCGAAGTAGCCTACAGCGCCTGCGTTCTTTTTGCGCATGGCGCTCGCCGGGCCAGATGTGAAAATCCACTCGCGCGTCGAGCGGGTCGCTGTGTGGGCGAGTGATGGAGGCGACCTGGGGGAAGAGGTCTTCATCCAGCAGTGGAGAGACTCAATTGTCGAGCTGTCAACTCTGGAGCCTGAAGCAATCGAGTTGTGATTTGCCTTTAGCCGGCATCCTCCACAAAAAAAAACCACAGGGCGTGGATGGAGGCCTTTAACCAGCGGCGGGCTGACAGAGAGCAGTAAAGTGTGAATTTATATTTTTCTAGCAGGATATTTATACACGTCCAGGTGAAAACCCAATGTCGTAAAATAACTTCTGCAGGGAAGACAATGTGGACGAGCTGTACACTCGTTTCTCATTCACCATGAATCAGCTGCAACCCTGCAATATCTCACGCTGCCTGCAATGTCCCATATAGAAAGGGAAATGTTGGCCTACCCTTGACACCCTGGCTAACCCTATCCACACTGCCCTACCCTTTTCTCACTGCCCTACCCTATCCACGCTGCCCTACCCTTACCACGCTGCACCCTACCCTATCCACACTGCCCTACCATCACCACGCTGCACCCTACCCTATCCACCCTGGCATACCCTTTCCACGCTGGCCACACGTTTTGAAAGAGGTGGTTAATACCCACACTTTACCCCCATCGCACGCGATCTAGCAGAAGTCGTAAGAATCTTTCTCAGGAGGGTGCTGCCACTGCCGCGTTGGGTTCATATCTGTGAAATGTTTTCAGTCGATTAATGATGCGTTGTTGTTTGCTATTCTCTTGGGGAGGAGAGCGGAGCACCCCTAGAATATACCACGCCTTGTGCGAGGGGACGACGCTCTATCCCCTGGTACAGATGGAATGAACAGATGGAGATTATCTTCTTGGTTCTTTCGGTAAAGTCATGTAGAAGGGAAATAATAAAATAATGTGGCCGAAACGTCGTGAGAATTGTATTTTTTTTTTTTTTCCCTTCTACGTGACTTTACCGAAAGAACCAAGAAGATGAATCCCTGCAGTCACGAAAGCTTTAAATCGAGATGGAGATTAGTCCAGACATTGCTGCACCGCCTTTCTCCTGGCGAGCCAGAGGGCACGGCTCCTCGACGCCCACGGGGAAGGGAGTTTCACAACAACATCCGCGTGTAATCCACCAACGCTTGCCGCTGACTCCACAGTGCTGGACTACAGGGAGCGCAACTGTGGTTGAGGGTGGTGTGGGCAGCGTTACGCGACGCGTCGGAGCCCAATCGGCCACAAATGGAGGCCCCGAATCAACGGATGAGCATCGTAACAACAATGTTAAGAAAATGTATTCATAACAAAATGTTCTTCCAATAATTAAACCATGAATGCCAAAACGCAATGTTGCAACTGAATTCTTTTTTTCTTCCGAAACACACCGAACGCATAATGTAGCAATGCTACTGATGTGTGTTACGCAACACCAGGCTTTTTTGCTAATTGACATGCGCACGAAAGCAAGACGCACGAAAACTTAATACTGGTAGGAACCTCCTGGTTACACTAGCCCACANGGGATTATTGTGTCCGTCCGTCCGTCGTGCAGGGAGGGGCTGGGTGGGGAGGGAGGGGCTGGGTGGGGAGGGGAGGGTGGGAGGGGCTGGGTGGGGGGTGGGAGGGTGGGGTGGGGGGGGTGGGANGGGTGGGGCTGGGTGGGGAGGGGTTGGTCACCCCGTGGTGCCCTTATAAAACTCAACGTTTAACCTACTCACGCCGGCTTGTGCCCGCCCTCACAGTCGGGCATATTTGCGGAATACACCACGCCGCCGTTGACCCTGGTATTGACCGAGCAACCCAACGTTCCTACCAGCTCCCTCCGCATGAATGTGTTTGCTAACTGACATGCGCACGAAAGCAAGACGCACGAAAACTTAATTGTGAGTCTTGTACCCTTGAATCTTTTATTTATACTGTCACTGTGAGACTGTCCTCCTCCAAACCCAATACACGGTGCCACTAAAATTAGATATATTTTATTAGATATGTTTTATTTTATTATTTTATTACTTCCCTTCTACGTGACTTTACCGAAAGAACCAAGAAGATGAATCCCTGCAGTCACGAAAGCTTTAAATCAAAATTTAGATATATAGTTATTATAGCCTACGTATTATTGTACTGTGTACGGGTTAAGAACATCCGTAGCTATTTAAATGAAAGTTAGTCTGGTGAAAAGGAGGGGCGGGGCACAGTCGTATCTTTTATAACCTCCCTCCCTGCCTGCCGTTGAAAGAGTTTGCTGCGTCTCTGCTGAACTTTCGGCAGCCGCGGGCAACGTTGCCACCACCGTCGCCCGGTCGTGCATGGACAAGTAAAACAGATTGCAGTCAGTTCTTCTCTAGCGCGTGTTGTATTGATAACGCGAATTTCGATATAACGCGATGAATGCATTGGTGGAACACTTTTTTTTCATATAACGCGGATTTGAATTGGATATAACGCGATCGAGTGAACAGAACTACGTCACGCCAGCAGAAATAAGCGGATACTGCTGGATGTTTTCAGATGCTACCCACGTGCCTCAAGTCGTTGTTCAGCACTGCTTTACGCATTTCTCGTGTTATCGCTTACTCTGCTTCATCCCTCTAGCTTTGCTACCCGGCTTTGCCCGGGACTTGGATTCACCACGCCCGGCCGCCTTTGTCCCCCAGTGGCGATGTTCACACAGCAGACCAGTTACTCGTTTGAGTCGACCTAGGGGAGGCCCAGGACCGGTTAAAATAATCGTCACCGGTGGTAGCCGTGAGCGGGAATCGAATTAGGGTCGCCGGGTTCGTAGCGCGGCACGCTAACCGCTACACTACAATGCGTTACGCTTCCACATACGCGGGTCACATGACAGATTTGACGTCACAGCTCACTTGCTGTGCAAAAATATATGCATTATTGAGCCCCCCCCACCCAAAATTTTATTTTTATAAATCATGTTTGCTTGGTGCACAGTCTGGAAAGTGCCCACATGGTAAATTTCAAGTGTGTTGCATGTCGGGAAGTACGCTAACCATTTTGAACAGACACACATAATCACAACTTTGCCTCTTATACATGGAGATTAGTTATTAAAACGCGGTCTTCAGGAACGCAACACCATGTATGTTGCTACATGGCGGAGCTGGGAATCCAGAGGAAACACCTCGCACGTACGAGATGGGGACCATCAACGCTCCACACGCATGGGGATACAAATCCACATACTGTACTGTCATTTCCTACCCTAGGTAAGCGTTGGGAGTCTCACACATACACACACTGTGCCCGCAATAAAGCTGGCTCATGGGTGCGGTTCATAATGGCCACCACGCCCAGCGTTTCAAGACAAACTGTAAGTAGCATCATGCAAGCACTGGGCAGCAACCACCGATACTTGCGTCGAGATTCGCGGTTCGATGTCCAGCGGCCGCCCTGGTTAATACTGCGGTGTGTTTGTTATCAACGATACGCTCCTTCGTCGTGAATGTTAAAGATACCATGAAATCATTCGCAAGCGTAGGACATTGTCTGCCGGCGCCACGGTCCACGTTTTCTATATTTGAATGAAGAAATGAAAAATATCCCGCAAGTTACTCAGTTGGATCAATTGGACATTTTTTCGCCAGTACAAATGTAATGCGGGCGTAAATGGGCGGGGCGGATATGACGATCCGAGAGGGAGGAGTCAGGGTGACGTGGGGGAGAAGTTATAGCGGGGAGACAGGAAGCTATCTGGGGAGTCGGGGGAGTGAAGGGTGGTGAACACGTTGGGTGGTCGCCGTGCCTCAGCCTGGTGGCTGAGGGGCTCATGACGGCGCCAGCCAGCGGGGTGGAAGAGAGAGTGGAGGACTGAGGTAGGAAGTGGCGAGATAGCCACAGAGGCCACGAAGGGCTGAGGTAGGAAATGGCGAGATAGCCATAGAGGCCACGAGGGCTGACATTGGAGGTGGCGAGATCGCCACGCACGGAGGAACAGGGAGCAGCGATGGAGCTGCTGGGGAGCAGCCAGAGGGCTGTACCAAGAGCCTGCAGCGGAGCTGCAGGAGCGTGGAAGGCTACGGGAGCGAAGGCAGATGTGGGGCTGCCAGGGAGAGAGTCTCAGGAGGAGTGCCGTGTGGGAAGGAGAACGCGAACCCCAAATAAAGGACACGGAGTCAGCAAGAAGTGTCTGAGTCCTTTTATTACAAAAGTATGAAATATAATATTATGTTTAACCCTCTTCTTGGTTCTTTCGTAAAGTCACGTAGAAGGGAAATAATAAAATAATACAAATAAAACATAATAAAATAATATAATAATATAATAAAATAAAATCATAATAATAAAATATAATAATATAATAATTTTCACTCTCTTATTTTTATTATTTTATTATTTCCCTTCTACGTGACTTTACCGAAAGAACCAAAAAGATGAATCCATGCAGTCACGAAAGCTTTAAATCGAAATGTTTAATCCTTTCTGGCAATAAACAGCTGTTAAGATGTTCAAACGCCACATTAAATAATCAGGTCCGCATTGGCTACATGTACCAGTGGTGAACATGCAAAAAACATGCTCTAATAATATATGGGTATCGTCTTTGAAACTGATTGGTCTACATCAGGGGTGGGGAACCTTTTTTTCTGCCAAGGGCCATTTGGATATTTATAACATCATTTGCGGGCCATACAAAATTATCAACTTAAAAATTAGCCTGTTGTTATATTTGGTCAAACATTTAATGAACTCACCCCTAATGCGATGTCTGGAACTGCTTCTCTTTGGCGAGGCGTGTGATGGTAGCTGGTATTGATGATGATGTTGCTGCTACTCGCAACTGCTTTTCCAGGTTTGCTCCGAGATTTATTGAATTTCGAGTCTCGCCTGCGGTTGCTTTGGCAGGGCCAGACACCAAATGATTTCGCGGGCCTCGTAGACCGTTCCCCACCCCTGGTCTACATCATAGAAAGCAGCCGACATCATATGGCCTTGTGTCGCCAGTGTCAGACCACAGAACGCCAAAAGGCAAATAGCGCTAAGACAACGCATGCATTATAATCAAGCATCTTTGTTTACATGTTCACTACAAGTACGTGCGGTTAAGGCGGACATGATTCCTTGAAAAAGGAATCTATTTGGTGTTTGAACGTCTTAACACCTGTTTTATTGCGAGAAAGGGTAAAACCGATTCTTATTCGTATTACTCTTTGGTTCTTTCGATGAAGTCACGTAGAAAGAAAATGAATTAAATAATAGAGTACGACGTTTCGATTGCAACACAAGCAATCGAAACTGTCGTGATTTGTTTAATTGCAACGCGAGCATTCGAAACGTCGTGATTTGTTTTATTTTATTTTATTTCCAACTACGTGACTTTACCGAAAGAACAAAATTGACTTTGCTTTCATCTTCACGAATCACGTTGAATCCGCTGCTGCACGCCGGTGCAGCACGTTCATTCCTGCTTTGGCTGCCGCTCCTGATGCGTCTGGGCCAAAGCCCCACTCGCTGGTCCTTCTTGACAGTCCACGTGACGTCTCCGAATTCGCGTGTCCGTGCCATGAACCACCCGCACGCCTCTCGCTCAACATCTCTGCTCGCTCTGCGAACAGCAACGTCTATCAATCACACGTGACACCTCGTCACCACGCCACTCGCTACCTCGTACGCGACGTATGTTCTCGCGATAATTGCGGTCCCTATGAATGCAGATTGACTTATGCGTGCGTATATGAGTGTCCGCCTCTGTTGTCTTCCTAGTGGTGGCGATGGTTACCCCACGCACGAGGTAGTCATTTGAGGTGACAAAGGCGGCCGGGCGTGGTGCTGGCCACCCACCCCCTCGTGCGCCGTGCCGGCCTTCATAGGTGCTCCGCGCTAACAACACTTGCCCCAAAAGTCTGTTAAGGCTACGCGGGGGATCTTTGTTGTTTGTTTTCAGTGGGAATTAACGAAGGGACTTTACAAAACGGACGCTGTGAGCGGTGGCACGGTGGTTAGCGCACTGCACGATTCGCCCGGCGACCCGAGTTTGATTGTACGTTTGCCTTCTTTCGCACCGTACGTAATCCCAGGCCGTGGTGATTGATGTCGCAAACCCGGTGTTCCTGGGTGCCACCACCCACCGCGTTCCACCAATCCCGCACTGACCGGCGTGGTGAAGTATGGGCAAACGACCTTCATCACCGACAGTGGCTTGCTTGACAAAGGGTTGTCAAATTACACTGGTCAACACACTTTTTCTGGCATAAGGTATTCCAACGGTTGTAATGTAATGTTGGAGTGCTGATTCCAAATCTGGAATCAGTTTTTGTCTATCGCATCAGGTTTTTGAGATATCAAATATTGCATTTTCAATAAAAAATGCAGAAGAAAAATATTAAATAAATGTGGATATCTACATAAAATTATATTATAAAACACACTATCCTAAAAATACAGCACCATAGTTTAACAGTAAAGCAGTCACTGACTCGCAACAACTTGCAATCATAAGTGACAGAGTTAATTTCGGGTAAAATCAATGAAAATGGGGTATGCCGATAGCATAAAAATGATGTGATAAAGAAAATCTGAGATCAGATTTGGAATCAGCACCCTGAAATTAGTCTAGAACAGCTGCAAAAGTCCAGGCCAGAATTTTTTTTTTGTTGACCAGTGTTATAATCATACTCTATTTTTTTTAGTGGCTTGGCTGGAACGCACAGTCACATTTAAAACACGTGTTGCGCTGCTCGTTTAATATAACCTCGAAGTCATCGAGTGAAAAGCAGATGTGAATGACTGGGATTACGATGATGATAACAAGGATGATGATGATGATGTCAGTGTTGTGCTTTCGACACTGGGTGTGGTGGCGAAGCTGCACACTCGACGCAATGTTTGGATGCAACACCATTCGTCAACCTGCACCACGAGAACACGTGGGGGGAGGGGGGGAGTGCAACAGAGTTTGAGAAAACATGGAACGAGGGGGGGGCGTAGCTCGAGGAGGTGAGCATCTCGGCAGGTATGAAGGCGGGTTCCTCTATCGCATCGCGCGTATTGCCCCCCCCCCCCTCTCTGTATTTGACAGCTGTGGCTACAGGGTTTGGTGGTACATGTTGTTTATGTCGTTTATTGTGAAATTTCGGTCACAGTTCCTATGATCACTGTTACATTGCTTTTATGGCTTTATTTTGGTGATTTCAAAACGTTTTTTTTGGTTTGGCCATGTTTGTTTGTTGTAGTACGGAGTTAGGCTGATGGCTTTAATCTAAGTTGTCTTGTGGTTGTTGTTGTTGTTTGACTTGCATCCCACTGGGATTTTTGCACGCAGCGTTGGTGTACGGTGCTTTTCTGGATTATTTGCTGNTTTTTTCCTGGATTTTTGTTTGCACATAGTCACATAGTCACTTTAAGATGTTTTCTTGTTCATGTTTTTTTTGTTTGTTGCGGTTGCACCCGATTCAAGAGCCGAATGGCTCACAGGCGATAGCAAATAAATGAAACTGAAAACTGTAAATGTATTTTTCCCTCCTCGCCCCTCGCCCCTTCTCTCGTGTACCGTACGATGAACTTCTTTTGCACGGCACGTAATCTGGATTTGTTGGAACAAACAAACAAAAACTTCGAGAGATATTAGACCCCCTGATCGTTCTGACAAATTATGCAAGATCCAATCATAACAGATTATACAGACTGGATGCTATATTCTTAGGTTTTTTCGGTAAAGTCACGTAGGTAAACATTTAAAATTTTAATTAATAAAAGTAAAATAAAATAAAATAAAATAAAAACCACGACGTTTCGGAGGCAACACAAGCTTCCGTCTTCAGGTGGAACCGTCACAGCACGATAGCTGTATCAAGAAAAAAACCTAAGAATATGAATCCTTGCAGTCACGAAAGCTTCAAATCTAGACTGGATGCTGTTTATTTGTTCGGGCTGTGTTATATACACAGTAAGATAACTAAATAAGTTAAGCGATTGCCCAACACAATGGGGAAAACAAAGTGGGTGTGGTGACGCACGGCTGGCTTGAGCATTGCGTTTTGGAGACGAGGGTTAGGCGATCACTCACTGACTCACCCAACCATTCACACTCGCACTCACTCGCTCACTCACCCCCCTACCCACCCACTCACACAGCCACTCACTTACCTGCACACCCACCCACTCACTCACCCACCTTCACGCAGCCACTCATTCATCCACTCAACTGCTCATGTCAACCAGAGACTCAGAGGGTTGAGAAAAGTGTGGCTCTCCCAACAGGCAGAACAGCGAAACGGTGATATCAACGGCACACTGGTGTTCATTCCCCACTAGGGCTCATCGATACAGACCACCGTCGTCCCAATTGGCAGCAGTGAGACACATAGACACTTTATTTTCACGGCTCTGCGCTGTGTGGGAACGCCCACCCAATGCTGTGACTGCCCTAACACGCAGCGTCATGGAGGCGAGGAGATATAATCTCATACGCCTGCTACGCATGCGGTCCGTGGGTTCGAACCAGGACACTGGCGATGCCTGTTTAAAATATTTGGAGTTCACGGGTTCTTATCCTGTTTTGCAGAGTCTAAGCGAGTGTGATTGAGTGAGCGATTGAGTGTGCGATTGAATGCGTGTGTGTGTAGGTGAGTGTGTGTAGGTGAGTGTGATTAAGTGGAGGTGAGTGTGTGCAGATGAGTGTGATTAAGTGGAGGTGAGTGTGGTTAAGTGGAGGTGAGTGTGTGCAGGTGAGTGTGAGTGTGTGCAGGTGAGTGTGAGTGTGATTAAGTGGGGGTGAGTGTGTGTAGGTGAGTGTGATTAAGTGGAGGTGAGTGTGTGTAGGTGAGTGTGAGTGTGATTAAGTGGGGGTGAGTGTGTGTAGGTGAGTGTGATTAAGCGGAGGTGAGTGTGTGCAGGTGAGTGTGATTAAGTGGAGGTGAGTGTGTGCAGGTGAGTGTGGTTAAGTGGAGGTGAGTGTGTGTAGGTGAGTGTGATTAAGTGGAGGTGAGTGTGTGTAGGTGAGTGTGATTAAGTGGAGGTGAGTGTGTGCAGGTGAGTGTGGTTAAGTGGAGGTGAGTGTGTGTAGGTGAGTGTGGTTAAGTGGAGGTGAGTGTGTGTAGGTGAGTGTGATTAAGCGGAGGTGAGTGTGTGCAGGTGAGTGTGATTAAGTGGAGGTGAGTGTGTGCAGGTGAGTGTGGTTAAGTGGAGGTGAGTGTGTGCAGGTGAGTGTGGTTAAGTGGAGGTGAGTGTGTGTAGGTGAGTGTGATTAAGTGGAGGTGAGTGTGTGCAGGTGAGTGTGGTTAAGTGGAGGTGAGTGTGTGTAGGTGAGTGTGGTTAAGTGGAGGTGAGTGTGTGTAGGTGAGTGTGATTAAGTGGAGGTGAGTGTGTGTAGGTGAGTGTGGTTAAGTGGAGGTGAGTGTGTGTAGGTGAGTGTGGTTAAGTGGAGGTGAGTGTGTGTAGGTGAGTGTGATTAAGTGGAGGTGAGTGTGTGTAGGTGAGTGTGATTAAGTGGAGGTGAGTGTGTGTAGGTGAGTGTGATTAAGTGGAGGTGAGTGTGTGCAGGTGAGTGTGATTAAGTGGAGGTGAGTGTGTGTAGGTGAGTGTGATTAAGTGGAGGTGAGTGTGTGTAGGTGAGTGTGATTAAGTGGGGTGAGTGTGTGTAGGTGAGTGTGATTAAGTGGAGGTGAGTGTGTGTAGGTGAGTGTGGTTAAGTGGAGGTGAGTGTGTGTAGGTGAGTGTGATTAAGTGGAGGTGAGTGTATGTAGGTGAGTGTGATTAAGTGGAGGTGAGTGTGTGTAGGTGAGTGTGGTTAAGTGGAGGTGAGTGTGTGTAGGTGAGTGTGGTTAAGTGGAGGTGAGTGTGTGTAGGTGAGTGTGATTAAGTGGAGGTGAGTGTGTGTAGGTGAGTGTGATTAAGTGGGGGTGAGTGTGTGTAGGTGAGTGTGATTAAGTGGAGGTGAGTGTGTGTAGGTGAGTGTGGTTAAGTGGAGGTGAGTGTGTGTAGGTGAGTGTGATTAAGTGGAGGTGAGTGTGTGTAGGTGATTGTGGTTAAGTGGAGGTGAGTGTGTGTAGGTGAGTGTGATTAAGTGGAGGTGAGTGTGTGTAGGTGAGTGTGGTTAAGTGGAGGTGAGTTTGTGTAGGTGAGTGTGATTAAGTGGAGGTGAGTGTGTGTAGGTGAGTGTGATTAAGTGGAGGTGAGTGTGTGTAGGTGAGTGTGATTAAGTGGAGGTGAGTGTGTGTAGGTGAGTGTGATTAAGTGGAGGTGAGTGTGTGTAGGTGAGTGTGATGAAGTGGAGGTGAGTGTGTGTAGGTGAGTGTGGTTAAGTGGAGGTGAGTGTGTGTAGGTGAGTGTGAGAGGGATATTCTGTGAGAGAGAGTGGAGTTCGCGTGATCTCTCCCCGTGGTCACGCGTGGATTGTTCTCCGGGTTCATCCCCTGTTGCCCTACACATTCATAACCAATACGCGTTTAGATTACGCGGCTGCTGATTATAAATCCCAGTGACGGACGAAACTAGTGCGGGCCTGTAGCATATGTTATTAAGGGGCCCTAAATAAATAAATAAACACAAATTTATTTTTAACACACATTTTTTTACTTGCACAGGAAAGTAATTGTATTTTTTTATTGCTATACATCCAGATAATACGACAAATCGCTAACCTTAAACTCTCAGTCGTTCGTAAAAGTTGAAGGCAGTATGGTACTGTAGTAATAGAGCAAGTGCAGATTCACTGAACCGGAATTGATAGCTTGAAAGCATTTAGCGCGGGGCCCTTGAAAGTGCGGGGCCCGTAGCGTGTGTAGCTACTCTTGCCACTACGGTAATCCGGCACTGATACATCCCCACGTGCAATGGGGAGCTATCATCACGTGCGTCCAGGTCGTCCCCGAGACAAGAGTTCATAAGCTCAGTAGCTTTTAACCTGCAGGTCAAAAATAAATAATAATAATAATAAAAAATTAGTTTAACACGTAGGCTTTCGCGACCAATATTATTCATAAGCAACGTTTTTGGGTTTAAATAACGCGATCTAAACCCAAAAACGTTGATTATGAATAATAAAAAATTATTTTGCTCTATTCTCTCAACTCGTTTCTGAACTTAAAAAAAAAAACGTGAATATCGGCACATCCAAACTCTGGGCAAGGCGAGAGCGTTGCGCGCGCGCGTGTCACGGCCTGAGGTTAGAAATCTATTCTGGTCGCGGCCCGAGACCACGACACGGGAGGCGGAGAGACGGGAGGCGAGTCCTGGCACATCTCCCGCAGAGAGCCCGCGGTGGGGCACGGTGGGTGGGGTGCGGGTGGGGAGGGAGCAGGAATCCGCCGAGACGATGAGCGACGCTCCGGGGAGGAGGGAGCAGATGGGGTACGCGGGGGGGGGGGGGTAGCTGAATACGCCCGGTGGTTGTGTGTGTGTGTGAGAGATAGTGCGCATTTGTGTGTGTGTGTAACAAGGTGCGTGTGGCAACGCCACTGGGGAGACAAAGGCGGCCGGGCGTGGTGCTGGCCACCCACACCCCCCTCGTCTACCATTCCGGCCTTCGTAGGTGCTGCTACTCGCTAACAGCACTTGCCCCAATAGTCTGCCAAAGCTGTACGGGGGATCTTTATCTTTGTTTTTTGGAATGGCTGTGCAGTGGTGAGTGCACTGCGCTCCGAAGCTCTGCGACCCGAGTTCGATTCGCGCTCACAGCCAACGGCAGTAGCGATTATCTGAACCAGTCGTGAGCTTCCCCGAGGTCTGCCGAAGTCGCTCTGTCAGCCAGCCACAATAATGAGCACTTGGAGCGGTGAGTAGACATCGCCACGAGGGAGAGAAAGGCGGTCTGGCCACTGACCCACTCATGCGCCGGGCTAAATCGAGGTGCTAGCGCTGATAGCACTTTCCCCAACCATTATTCGAAGGCTATATGGGGGTTCATATTCGTTGGGTCTTTCGGTAAAGTCGCGTAGATAGCTTCAAAGAAAATAACCAAAAAAATACAAAAAAATACAGCTTTAAGTCAAGATTTATATGCCTGTACTTACGAATGTGTTTTATATGCACGCGTGTGTGTGGAATGTGATAGGGTGTGTACATAGTGGGAGCGGCGGTGCAGTGGTTAGCACACCGCGCTCCTATCCTCTCAATCTATAGGTTATATTCCCAGCCACAGGTTAATATCGGCGGCAAGTGCTCTCCGAACCCATCCCGTGCCACCCTTGGGTCAACTCAGCCTTAAATTGCTAGCCATTCGCACCGGCGAGACAAAAGTGACATTCGGGCAAGGTGCTACACCGACATTTGGCAGACCGTGGCAGCCTTAATAGGCGCTCGCGAACAGCACTTTGACTCTTGAGTCAGTGAGGCTTAAGGGGGATTGATATGTCCTAAGGCTGCGAGGCACACCTTGGTAATGTGATTACAATTCCTCGNACACACACACACACACGCACATATTTTTTGGATTTGTTTTTTTTAAAGCCAGCTGAATTGTAGGGGTGTTTTTTCGTCTTATGCTCAGCACGCGAACAATGTTTTCTGGCCAACAAAAGTCGGTGGTTTCTAACTCGAGTGAGCAGCGATGCAGTGATGCTGTTCTACTGGTTACAGCCAGCTAGTGTGAATTCCACATTGCTATGGCAGGATGGGGGATGGGGTGGGTGGGGGGAGCGATTTTCCCTAAAGGACAACAGGGAGTTGAACTCACGAGCTTCAGATGTGAGATGTTGTCCGGCCGGTTACGATTTTATGATCCTGACCAACAACAAAAAACCCCTGCAGCTAAATGACCAAAATTATTAAATTTCACTGGATCCGCTGTCGTCAAGCTGTACTCTGGCAGTTGTGACCTTAGGTCGACTCAGCTATGAGTACCTGGTCATGTGTGTAGTCAACATCGCCGCTAGGGAGGCAAAGGCGGCCAGCACGTGGTGCTGGCCACTCCATCCCTCATTTAATCAGTGCTATTCGCGAACAGCACTTTCCCCAAAACTCTGTTGAAGGCTGCACAGGGGAGCTTTGCCTGCGACTGTGATATTTACACTTCAAGGCCACGGGGTGTGTAATAACCGAACTGCATCGCGATCAATCACTGCCAACGTCACCCTGGGTGCTCATTAAGCCCACACGCGAGTGGGGCTCCTTGAATTCACGAAGAAAATCGAGGGCGGCATTATGGGAATCGTCTATAGATAAATGGGGGGGGGGGGCAGCAGTCGTGACAACAACAACAACAACATTACGAGAGTCACCCGGAAAATAAAGTCCACTTTTATTTTTTTCGGCCAAAATCTATTGAAGAAAATCATTGTGAGATGTATTGGTTACGTGCGCGTTACTTTTCCACGTAATCAAATTCCACTTCAATGACTTTATCCATAATATAGGTTTTTGGGTGTTAGATCGCGTAAATATATAAATGTGTCGTTAAAACCCGCCACCACCCCACAGAGCCAATCAGTGAGGTTTGTCACGTAAACAGAACGTGGCCGATTCGTCACTCGTACAGCACACTGATGTGTTGGAGAACCAAGCCACACCATTTACAATCTTGGCTTGGCTCTCTAACACACCAGTGTGCTGTACTAGTGACGAATTGGCATGATCGCGTTATTTATAAATAACGCGATCTAACTCAAAAACGTTTATTATGAAGGCTGCACAGGGGAGTTTTGCGCGATCTAACTCCAAAACGTTTATTATTAATAATATTGGTCGCGACAGCCTTCCACGTGTTAAACTCAACGGCTTTACGCCATCGAGAAAACGTGACCCGGTGTATTCATTGCCCAATGGGGCATTCCTGTCTGGCGACACTCGTAAAGGACGATGCGATTCTTAACGCGCTGCGCCAGACATTCGCGGACATGAACGACCGTGACCCTGGATGTGCCCGGTCAAGTTCAGTGTCGCTTGAAAGCCAGAGGCGAGAGAGAGAGAGCGAGCGATGTAGTGGGGCCTCTAAGTGTCTCTTTGAAGGCGGTGTCAGTTGAACGCTGCTGCTCCTGCTGCTGTGAATGTGCAGCAGCAGTGGGATGATGACGGCCGCGTTCCAGACGGCGGGAGCTGCCACGGAGAAACGACTACCCGCAGCAGTGGCCACGATCCTGCTCCTGGGTGTAGAGAGGAGGATGTTTGTGAATCGCGCTGCTGCTGCAGAGAGTTCCACCGTGAATTGTAGCGCAGGGTGCAGTGCAGGGTGACAGGAGCTGTGGTGCAGGGTGACAGGAGCTGTGGTGCAGGGTGACAGGAGCTGTGGTGCAGGGTGACAGGAGCTGTAGTGCAGGGTGACAGGGGCTGTGGTGCAGGGTGACAGGAGCTGTGGTGCAGGGTGACAGGGGCTGCGGTGCAGGGTGACAGGAGATGTAGTGCAGAGTGACAGCAGCTGTAGTGCAGGGTGACAGGAGCTGTAGTGCAGGGTGACAGGGGCTGTAGTGCAGGGTGACAGGAGCTGTGGTGCAGGGTGACAGGGGCTGTGGTGCAGGGTGACAGGGGCTGTGGTGCAGGGTGACAGGAGCTGTGGTGCAGGGTGACAGGAGCTGTGGTGCAGGGTGACAGGAGCTGTGGTGCAGGGTGACAGGGGCTGTGGTGCAGGGTGACAGGGGCTGTGGTGCAGGGTGACAGGAGCTGTGGTGCAGGGTGACAGGAGCTGTAGTGCAGGGTGACAGGAGCTGTGGTTTCAGGGTGACAGGGGCTGTGGTGCAGGGTGACAGGGGCTATAGTGCAGGGTGACAGGGGCTGTAGTGCAGGGTGACAGGAGCTGTGGTGCAGGGTGACAGGAGCTGTAGTGCAGGGTGACAGGAGCTGTGGTTTCAGGGTGACAGGGGCTGTGGTGCAGGGTGACAGGAGCTGTGGTGCAGGGTGACAGGGGCTGTGGTGCAGGGTGACAGGAGCTGTGGTGCAGGGTGACAGGAGCTGTAGTGCAGGGTGACAGGGGCTGTGGTGCAGGGTGACAGGAGCTGTAGTGCAGGGTGACAGGAGCTGTGGTGCAGGGTGACAGGAGCTGTAGTGCAGAGTGACAGGGGCTGTGGTGCAGGGTGACAGGAGCTGTGGTGCAGGGTGACAGGAGCTGTGGTGCAGGGTGACAGGAGCTGTGGTGCAGGGTGACAGGAGCTGTGGTGCAGGGTGACAGGGGCTGTGGTGCAGGGTGACAGGAGCTGTAGTGCAGGGTGACAGGAGCTGTGGTGCAGGGTGACAGGGGCTGTGGTGCAGGGTGACAGGGGCTGTGGTGCAGGGTGACAGGGCTGTGGTGCAGGGTGACAGGAGCTGTGGTGCAGGGTGACAAGAGCTGTAGTGCAGGGTGACAGGAGCTGTGGTGCAGGGTGACAGGGGCTGTGGTGCAGGGTGACAGGAGCTGTGGTGCAGGGTGACAGCAGCTGTGGTGCAGGGTGACAAGAGCTGTAGTGCAGGGAGACAGGAGCTGTGGTGCAGGGTGACAGGAGCTGTAGTGCAGGGTGACAAGAGCTGTAGTGCAGGGTGACAGGAGCTGTGGTGCAGGGTGACAGCAGCTGTGGTGCAGGGTGACAAGAGCTGTAGTGCAGGGAGACAGGAGCTGTGGTGCAGGGTGACAGGAGCTGTAGTGCAGGGTGACAGGAGCTGTAGTGCAGGGTGACAGGAGCTGTGGTGCAGGGTGACAGGAGCTGTGGTGCAGGGTGACAAGAGCTGTAGTGCAGGGTGACAGGAGCTGTAGTGCAGAGTGACAGGAGCTGTAGTGCAGGGTGACAAGAGCTGTAGTGCAGGGTGACAAGAGCTGTAGTGCAGGGTGACAAGAGCTGTAGTGCAGGGTGACAGGAGCTGTAGTGCAGGGAGACAGGAGCTGTAGTGCAGGGTGACAAGAGCTGTAGTGCAGGGTGACAAGAGCTGTAGTGCAGGGTGACAAGAGCTGTAGTGCAGGGTGACAGGAGCTGTAGTGCAGGGAGACAGGAGCTGTAGTGCAGGGTGACAAGAGCTGTAGTGCAGGGTGACAAGAGCTGTAGTGCAGGGTGACAAGAGCTGTAGTGCAGGGTGACAGGAGCTGTAGTGCAGGGAGACAGGAGCTGTAGTGCAGGGTGACAAGAGCTGTAGTGCAGGGTGACAAGAGCTGTAGTGCAGGGTGACAAGAGCTGTAGTGCAGGGTGACAGGAGCTGTAGTGCAGGGTGACAGGAGCTGTAGTGCAGGGTGACAGCGGCTGTGGTGCAGGGTGACAGCAGCTGTTGTGCGCGGGGACAGCGGTGAGAAGAGATCGGTGGTGGACCACCGAGAGGAGAGACGCAGTGGTGGCACGGGCAGCAGGAAGTGTCGCAGATGACCCTGATGGTGGTGATGGGAAACCGGCGGAGGAGGGAGTGGGAGGCAGGCGAGGGAATCTACCCGAGGCTGACGGTGGCAGGCACCGAGGGCGACACGGGCGAAATGTTTTTTGCGATCGCGAGGAGGAATCCCCTGGGGTGGCTCGATCTCCCTTCTCCGCTGTCGCGTGGTTTGCCCAGGAATTAGCAAGGGGAGCGGCACGTGGTCAAAGGTCTACGTCACAGTATTGAGGGGCCGTCCGTAAATGACGTCACGCGATTTTGAACGATTTTTTACCCCCCCCCCCTTCGTTCGTCACACGACGTCACAAAAGGTCAGACCCCCCCCCCTCAAATATGACGTCACAAAGCTCTGCCCCCCCCCCCAATTTTTTTTAATATGCTTCAAATCGCTTTAAACTATTGTCATTGTAGTGCGTATTTAATGTGGCGCTGCACTCTGATGTTGTATGAGAAAACATTTATTAAAAAGTATATTTCATTAACTAGAACGTGTTGTCTATANTTTTTTTAAGTTGCGCATTTTGATGTGACGTCACATTTCTCACCCCCCCCCTCGTCATACATCGTCACAAATGTCTGACCGCCCCCCCCCTAAGGTGCGTGACGTCATTTATGGACGGCCCTGATGGCTTCCTGCTCCGACCGGGAGGCTGACGAAGAACAGCGTTCGGTCTTAACGTGGGCGATGGTGTCGGTGGTGCTGAGCAATTACGAGAGAGAGAGACTTTTGACTTTTTAAACAACTTTTATTGCCGCCAGCAGCAACAGTACTGAAGGCGATTTCGATATGAAACACGCAAAGTCACCAGCAAACAAATGAAATGAAACGCTACAAATGCACGCGCTTGTGGCGCTAAATGCACCGCCCACAACACGAAAGAAAAGTCACGTGGTGGTGGTTGTGGTGGTGGTTGTGGTTGTGGTCGTGGTGGTGGTGGTTGTGATGGTGGTGGTTGTGGTGATGGTTGTGGTCATCGCGCACGCCACGGTGACGAGCGAGCGCTTCAGAAGGTGAACATGAAGTGCCGTCCACGCTGGTACAGAGGGCTTTTCCGGCTCCCCAGCGTTCGAAGAAGACGTGCACATCACCGACATGTGTGTGGTACATGGCGTGCTCCAACCGGAGCCGTGCCTTAAGCAGGCCTCTGAACACTGGAAGCACAGAGCAGCCGTCCGTGTCACGTTCCAGCATATTTTTTTCTCGTTCTGTACACCGCCATCTTCGCCTGAGCACAGGCGAAGTTGGCGAGAGAGAGAGAGAGGGGACATCGTGAAGGTTACCAAAATTCCTCTCGATGGGGATCGAGCAAGGGCGGAGGAGTTGCAAGTTCCGACGATGCTTGGTGGGTGCGCGTGCAAGAAGGATAGAGGATGGAGTCGAGAATGACGAAAAATAATATAACCCGTAAAACAAAGTTTTTCACTATAAATCCTTTATATGCGTGGCGGCTAGAGTCCTCTCGTCCTCTGAATTGAGATGGCTGCCACCTATGGGTCAGATGATTGTCTGCCAGTATTAAGCAATTGGTAATTAAATATTTAATTTGTTTTCCCTAAACAGTGTAAAATTTTTGNAAAAAAAATTCACGAACATTAATTGTCTCGCACAACGAGTCTGTGTGCAAAATGTCAGCTCGATTGGATGACGGGAAGTGGGTTAAAAAACGACCGAGAGATTTGCACGGTGGTAAGCAAGCAAGCAAGCACTTAATAAAGGATTTAAAAACACTCGACGTGGTCAGAGAATTGAGCGTAGCCAACATTACGCTCGAAGGAAGCGTGGATGTAGTTGTTAGTGCTGGGCCTCCCTTAGGTCAACTCGGCCTCAAATGTTGACCTTCATTTGTATATGAACGCGAGAGATTATTATTTAAATGTTAAAATGTGAATTCAAAATACACGAGTCATCAACCTAGAACTTTACGCTCCGACGCCTTCCGATAGCGTGTAAATTGCAATTACCACCG
Source organism: Lethenteron camtschaticum (assembly GCA_018977245.1). NCBI lineage: Eukaryota > Metazoa > Chordata > Hyperoartia > Petromyzontiformes > Petromyzontidae > Lethenteron > Lethenteron camtschaticum. The sequence continues at coordinate 4,846,578 of MU249632.1, forward strand.
TCTCTTATTAACTTCCTTCATTCATTACTTACTTGTGCCAAGAGAGTACACTCGAGTCCAGGACTTTTTGCCGGGTGGGTCCTGCTGCCGCTGCTGCATTTGGGTGCACCCGGATAAAACCCACGCGTTGTGCGAGGGGCAACACACTATCCCCCCCCCCCCCGACAGAATATATAGAGAAATATACTACCAGTTTGTCTCTTTGCGGTGGAAGTTAAAGATCCCGTGACGTAGTTGCAAGAGATTGCCATCGTGTGCCGGGATAGGTCCAAATATGAGAACAAATAAGTATAACCCGTAAAAACAAGTTTTTCACTATAAATCCTTTATATGCGTGGCGGCTAGAGTCCTCTCGTCCTCTGGCTTGAGATGGCTGCCACCTATGGGTCAGATGATTGTCTGCAGTATTAAACAATTGGTAATTAAATATTTCATTTGTTTTCCCTAAACAGTGTAAAATTTTGGAACATTAATTGTCTAGTACAACGAGTCTGTGTGCAAAATGTCAGCTCGATTGGATCACGGGAAGTGGGTTAAAAAACGACCAAAAGGTTTGCACGGTCGTAAGCAAGCAAGCACGCAAGCACGCAAGCACGCAAGCAAGCAAGCAAGCGAACTTAATATAAAGGATTTAAAAAGGAGTGTCCATTCGCGAAATATAGATGTGATTTAAGCAGAAGGAAATTGCACCACCGCTTCAATATTACGAGTCACGTGTTATATATTATATTCAGAATAAAAATACGTGTTTATTCTGCATGAGGAATCCGATGAGCCGTAAAGCTCTGTTTCACAGATGTCCAGTAAGGGCACGGGGTACGAACATTAACAACAACAAGCAATACAAACATACGATAGTGTTGCAAAGTAAAATAAAGGTTTAACACGTAGGCTTTCGCGACCAACATTATTTATAACAAAGGTTTTTGGGTTAGATCACAGTTATTTATAAATGTGTCGCAACTCTCCACCACCCGATACGGCCAATGAGTAAAAAATGTGTCACTTTAACAAAACGCCAATTAGTCACTTCTTCGGTCCACCGGTGTGTTCTTTAAGTCTTACGCTAATGTTACGTCCCGTCTGTCCAATATATTGCACAATATATATTTTGTAAGACTGAAAGAACACCAAAGGAACATTAAATTATCTCAAACGCAGCTGTCAGCAGTGGCAGAGCATGCTTGCAACAAGGACATTCATTGATTTTGATAACGTGGAATGTTATGCAGAACGAATATTACTGGCCAAGACTTATTAGAGAATTAATCGAAATTGAGAAGAATACAAACAATTTCAACCGCTGTGATAGCTACAGACTCAGCGCAGCCTGGAAGCGTATTATTAAGTAATGCACAATACATATTACAATTCCTTATAGAGTAGTCCCATGCTAAGTGACTGATTACTGAACTATTACATACTTGCAATACCCCCCCATCTCCGCCTCTGATCTCGAATCCTGATGAGGTTCAACAATGATGACGTCGTCCTATTTAAGACCGGGAGCAGGTGGGTGGCTTCACTATTCTGGCAAATCGCCGAAGATGCTGGATGTAATTACCAGCGGAACGTCGTCAACTAAAATTCGAATGTTGTGGATTCACTCTTCCAAACACACCGGTGGGCTGAAGCAGTGACTAATTTGCGTTTTGTTAACGTGACACATTTTGATTTAAAGCTTTCGTGACTGCAGGGATTCATATTCTTGGTTCTTTGGTTAGGTCACGTAAAGGGAAACAATATAATAATAAAAATATAAAACAATAAATTCTCACGACGTTTCGACTGCAACACAAGCAATCATCATCAGGTGTGAAAAACACAGCAGAAATTTCTTGCTGTGTTTATTGTTTCCCTTCTACGTGACTTTACCGAAAGAACCAAGAACGTGACGCATGTTTTACCGATTGGCCGTGTCGGGTGGTGGAGGGTTGCACACATTTGTAAATAACGCGATCTAACCCAAAAACCTTGATCATGTACGAGAAAGGTAAACAAATCGCCCAGAGACATACAAATAAAACTACCCAACCCCATCCTTACCCGTCAGACAAATCATCAGCGTTGCTCCGTGGTCGAATCAGCATTGGTCCAAGAGATGGCAGCAGTGTCGTTCGGTCCGCATGTTGCTCACGAGCTCGCATAGACTTACACTTTCCCCAAAGGGTTACATTGGACCCATAGATATGCATAGGACTACAGCAGAGACTTTTATAGACCTTCATATACGAACGAGAAAAAAAGCTTACGTAGAACCCACATGCGTATGGAAAGTTACATGGGACCTGCGTAGGACTGTAGACTTGCACAGGATCCATGGATTTGCATGGACTACAAGGCACTTGTACACAACGCAAACTTATCATTAGCGTCGTTGTGCAAATTATCAATACGAAATAAATTAGCAAAACGGTGTCTCTTCACGTATCCGTCTCGCCACGTACAAATAAACAAAACGTGTATTTTGTTACGCATCTCGCGAACCTCGTGGGAGTGCATAGTTTCAGCAGCATCGCTCAAGACGCGCAAACTCTCGACCGAGTTTCACGTAACAGTGTCTCATCAGCAGACAAGGTTTGCTGCCATTAACGCTGGAGGAACTGTCGATTTTACTGCCAAGGATCCCCTCTATTAGATGAGAGTGAGATGCGAGGGGAGAGGCAGGGGAGTGTGTTAAGAGGGAGTGGAGTGAGATGAGAGGGGAGAGGCAGGGGAGTGTGTTAAGGGAGAGTGGAGTGAGATGAGAGGGGAGAGGCAGGGGAGTGTGTTAAGAGGAGAGTGGAGTGAGATGAGAGGGAGAGGCAGGGAGTGTGTTAAGAGGAGAGTGGAGTGAGATGAGAGGGGAAGGCAGGGAGTGTGTTAAGAGGAGAGTGGAGTGAGATGAGAGGGGAGAGGCAGGGAGTGTGTTAAGAGGGGGGGGGAGTGAGATAGGAGGGAGAGGCAGGGGAGTGTGTTAAGAGGGAGTGGAGTGAGATGAGAGGGGAGAGGCAGGGGAGTGTGTTAAGAGGGGAGTGGAGTGAGATGAGAGGGAGAGGCAGGAGAGTGTGTTAAGAGGAGAGTGGAGTGAGATGAGAGGGAGAGGCAGGGGAGTGTGTTAAGAGGGGAGTGAGATGAGAGGGGAGAGGCAGGGAGTGTGTTAAGAGGGAGTGGAATGAGATGCGAGGGGAGGGGCAGGGGAGTGTGTTAAGGGGGAGTGGAGTGAGATGAGAGGGGAGAGGCAGGAGAGTGTGTTAAGGGGGAGTGGAGTGAGATGAGAGGGGAGAGGCAGGGGAGTGTGTTAAGAGGGGAGTGGAATGAGATGCGAGGGGAGGGGCAGGGGAGTGTGTTAAGAGGTGAGTGAGATGCGAGGGGAGGGCGGGGGAGTTCCAGACTATGGAGGCAGCAGAGGGCCACAGACTTGCATCGCGAATAATATATTAACAGAGACCCGTAGACTCACATAGAGACCAATATATTCACACAGGGACCGTAGACTCACGTAGAGACCAATATGAAACTATTAACAAACTAAACTACAGTGTTATGTTATAACTAAACGTTTTTATTTATTTTACCAGGTCATACCCAAAGAGCTGTATTGCTCTTTCGATTTAAAGCTTTCGTGACTGCAGGGATTCATCTTCTTGGTTCTTTCGGTAAAGTCACGTAGAAGGGAAATAATAAAATAATTTAAAAAAACATATTACAATACAATTTTTAAATAAAATTGTATTATGTCTCATTTTTTATTTTATTATTTCCCTTCTACGTGACTTTACCGAAAGAACCAAGAAGTTACACTATGGGAACCTCATTTGCCAGTAAAATATGATAATAGTTTTTTTACCCTTCTATCTGGCAACAAAACTGACGCCTTTTGGCGTCATCTGGTCCAACCCATGTGAGACTAGGCTCTAAGGAAAGCTGTCTCGGGTGTGGATCAATCAACTTCAAGGACAGTGCACATCATCAGAGTTATGTCTTTTGTTTGTATTATGACTGCAGGTATTGCGGTCTATGCAAACATGACTCCTTGTAAAAAGGTGTCAGTTTTTGTTGCCAGATAGAAGGGTAAAAACCAATTATCAACCAATAAGATGTATCGCTCTTGTTCAGAAGCGACCTGGCCACAAATGATATCTCAATGAAGTGGACTATCACGTGGAAATGTATAGCAGCCGAACACTCGAAACGCACGTTTCTAAATGTGGAGCCCAGAGAAAACCCACGCGACCACGGGGAGAGAGACACCCAAACACAAAATACACAAGCGAACGTCAGGGTTCGCGATCGAACCCACGACCTCCCGTATACCAGGCGAGGTAGTTAACATCTCGCCACCGCGGCGCCCGATGGTAACGCAGAGACCCGTCGATTCACATACAGACCCGATGATGCACACCCGTATAGCGATCACCTATTTCCGAGACCTTGGGTGCAGCACAAGAGAATGAGCGACCCCTCCCACGGAGTGCGTCAGGGGGCAGGGGAAGGGTACAAAAGGGTAACATGAACAGATGAATGTTATTTTGTCTTTAACATTTCGTGCTCAGTAACTACCGGCATCGCGACTCGCCATGCTGCTTTGTGCCGAGTGTCAACAGGTCATGGGTTGGGTTTTTGTAGGGCGCCGCCAACAATAACAATGCCGTTTGGTTGACGAGAGGAGGAATTATGACATTCATAGAATCTTCTGTCAAATCTTCCAGTCGACCGCCGCTGTGTGTGAGGTCGCGCAATTTCCTCTGATGCCCGCCGCAAGTCTGGACATATCTGATCAGTGTACAGGTGTGGGGTCTCTGCCGGATTCTATGGATCTCCTTGTTAGTCTTATCGGTCTCTATGTGAGTGTATTGATCTCCATACCAGCCTATCGGCTTCTGCGTGAATAACTTGATTCGAAGCTTACGTGACTGCAGGAATTACTCTTTGGTTCTTTCGGTAAAGTCACGTAGAAAGAAATTAAATTNAAAAATAATAGAATACGACGTCTCTGTTGAGTGTCTCTCCTGCGTGTGTGTCTGTCTGTGTCTGTGTCTGTGTTTTGCCTCTCTCTCACGTTTAATAATCTTTGGATGAACGTAATCAACCAGGTAGGTGTTGACTGTTGTGTTGGCCGACTCTCTGTGTTGTACTGCATTATATTTCCATGTTTTCTATGTTTGTTTTCTCATTCTTACCTGATGACGGTTGCTTGTGTTGCAATCGAAACGTCGTATTCTATTATTATGTAATTTAATTTCTTTCTACGTGACTTTACCAAAAAAAACAAAGAGTACAGTATATGTGTGAATCTTTGGGACTTTGTGAATCTACGGGTCTCTGAAAATTGTGGGTCTCTATGTGAGTCTATTGGTCTATGTGCGAGTGTCCATTGAGTCCAGTAATCTGTGCTGCCGGCATTCTGCCCCTGGTCAAATGACTGAATGCCTCCCAAAGACTCACACGGAAACCCATAGACTTACACAGAGACTCATAGACTCACACAGAGCCCCATAGACTCACACAGAGACCTAGGAACTCACACAGAGACCCATAGACTCACATAGAAACCCATAGACTCACACAGAGACCATAGACTCATACAGAGACCATAGACTCACACAGAAACCCATAGACTCACACAGAGACCTATAAACTCACACAGAGACCCATAGACTCACACAGAGCCCCATAGACTCACACAGAGACCCATAGACTCACACAGAGACCTATATACTCACACAGAGATCCATAGACTTACACGGAAACCCATAGACTCACACAGAGACTCATAGACTCACACAGAGCCCCATAGACTCACACAGAGACCTAGGAACTCACACAGAGACCCATAGACTCACATAGAAACCCATAGACTCACACAGAGACCCATAGACTCATACAGAGACCATAGACTCACACAGAAACCCATAGACTCACACAGAGACCTATAAACTCACACAGAGACCCATAGACTCACACAGAGCCCCATAGACTCACACAGAGACCCATAGACTCACACAGAGACCTATATACTCACACAGAGATCCATAGACTTACACAGAGACCCATAGACTCACACAGAGACCCATAGACTCACACAGAGACCCATAGACTCACACAGAGACCCATAGACTCACACAGGGACCCATAGACTCACACAGAGACCTATAGACTCCCACAGAGACCATAGACTCACACAGAGACCCATAGACTCACACAGAGACCTATAAACTCACACAGAGACCCATAGACTCACACAGAGACCCATAGACTCACACAGAGACCTATAGATTCACAGAGACCCATAGACTCACACAGAGACCCATAGATTCACACAGAGACCCATAGACTCACACAGGGACCCATAGACTCACACAGAGACCTATAGACTCCCACAGAGACCATAGACTCACACAGAGACCCATACTCACACAGAGACCTATAGACTCACACAAGACCCATAGACTCACACAGAGACCCATAGACTCACACAGAGACCATAGACTCACACAGAGTCCCATAGACTCACACAGAGACCATAGACTCGCACAGACACCCATAGACTCACACAGAGACCTATGAACTCACACAGAGACCCATAGACTCACATAGAAGCCCATATACTCACACAGAGACCCATAGCTCACACAGAGGCCCATAGACTCACACAGAGACCTTAGATTTACACAGAGACCCATAAACTCACACAGAGACCCATAGACTCACACAGAGACCCAAAGATTCACACAAGACCCATAGACTCACACAGGACCCATAGATTTACACAGAGACCTATAGACTCACACAGCGACCCATAGATTCACACAGAGACCCATAGACTCACACAGAGACCTATAGACTCACACAGGGACCCATAGATTTACACAGAGACCTATAGACTCACACAGCGACCCATAGACTCACACAGAGACCCATAGACTCAGACAGAGACCCATAGACTCACACAGAGACCATAGACTCACACAGAGACCAATAGACTCACACAGAGACCCATAGACTCACACAGAGACCCATAGACTCACACAGAGACCATAGACTCGCACAGACACCCATAGACTCACACAAATACCTATGAACTCACACAGAGACCCATAGACTCACATAGAAATCCATATACTCACACAGAGACCCATAGACTCACACAGAGACCCATAGACTCACACAGAGACCCATAGACTCACACAGAGACCATATATTTACACAGAGACCTATAGACTCACACAGCGACCCATAGATTCACACAGAACCCATAGACTCAGAATCAGAATATGTGTTTATCCTGGAGGAATTCGATAAGCTCTATCGATATTTTTTACAGAAACCCAGTTGAGGCAGGTCAGAACGTTACAGCAACAAACAATACAAATCCATGACAGGGGTGCAAAGTATAGGAAAGGTAAGCAAATCGCTAAAAACATATATACACATCAAACTAAACCATTGTTTACTTGACCAGGTAAAGCCCACCGAATTATAAGCTTATTTTTCAGAAGCGACCTGGCCGCAAATGATAGCTCAACGAAGTGGGCTTATCACGTGTAAATTTATAGCAGCCATATAATCTAAATAATCCAGACGCACACAGATACGCAGAGACACCCAGAGACATAGACTCACATGAAGAAACATAGACTCTGCAATTTTACTGGAAGGAACCACCTGGTTCCACCAGCCCACAGGGATTATTGTGTCCGTCCATCCGTCGTGCATCCAAAAATGGGAGGGGTGGGCTGTGTAGAGAGGAGAGGGTGGGAGGGGCTGGGTGGGTGGGTGGGGCTGGGTGGGGGTGGGAGGGTGGGGCTGGGTCGGGAGGGGCTGGTCACCCCGTGGTGCCCTTATAAAACTCAACGTTTAACCTACTCACGCCGGCTTGTGCCCACCCTCACAGTCGCCCATCTTTGCGGAATACACCACGCCGCCGTTGACCCTGGCCATTGACCGAGCAACCCAACGTTCCTACCAGCTCCCTCCGCAGGAATGTGTTTATTTTTTGTCTTTTGCTGCTGCTGTTGCTGCTGCTGTGATGATGCACCACGAATCTCCTGTGTAAAACAGAAGCTGGGCAAATGGCAACACGGGGCCCACTGGTGTAACTCAACACTCAAACGCAAAGAGACATTTGACTCATTGCCTCTCTCGCTAGCTCTGTACGACAAATGTGCCCACTGTTTCTACTACGCAGCATCTTGAGACGCGATATTCACACATTGAGTGTCGTAGCCATATCATGGCCACCACAACATTCCAGTGAGTAATATACACCGACGGAATACTCTCTTCTTGTGGACGTATTGGCACACGCACATATACATACAAGATCCCCCGTGTAGCCTTCAACTGACTGTTGGGGCGAGTGCTGTGAGCAAGGAGGATCTATGAAGGCCGGCACTGCACGCGAAAGGGTGGGTGGCCAACACCACGCCCGGCCACCTTAGTCACCCCAAACTTGATGTTCATACAAACCGGGCCAGAAATTCGTTTAAGGCTGAGTAGACCCAAGGGGAGGCCCAGCACCAGTTCAGATAATCGTCACTGGTGTCTGTAGCCGTGAGCGGGAATCGAACTCGGCTGGCCGGGTTCCTAGCAAAGCGCGCTTAACCTCTGCACTCCCACGCCCATTCATAGACAAAGACAAAGATCCCCGGTAAAGCCTTAACAGACTGTTGGGGCAAGAGCTGTCAGCGAACACCTACGAAGTCCGGAACGGCGCACGAGCGGAAACGTTAATACATCGCACCAGGTACTCGTTTGAGGCCGATTCATACTCACGCACACACACACGCACGTACAGAGAACGCCGCTTATTTTGAGCCCAGTGAGTAAACAGCATGAGACGTCGTGGGTACAAGATTATGAAATCCGCATGGGTGAGGAGGAGTCTGTGTCATTGTTATTCTACGCGAACGCCCAGACATGAATTGAATCATGTTCGGCGATGTCGCCAGGACGCACGCCGAATGCCAACAGCCACGCGTCGCCTCGTATTACGCGGTCCACGTTGGTTTTTGGTGGGTTAGGCCACATTGTATGTTTCTTTTTTTTTACACGCCAATAATCCTGTTCGTTAACCCATCCACCACCCGACAAATAGAGTCACGTTTATTATTTTATACCTACGTGACTTTACCGAAAGAACTAAAGAGTACCATTGGAACCTCATTTGCCAGAAGAAAACATATGATAATTGGTTGTTTACCCTTTTATCCGTCAACAAAACTGACACCTTTTTTCACTCATACTCTGATGGTGCATTGTCTTTGAGTTGTGCGCCTTTTGGCGTCATCTGGTCCAACACCATGTGAGACTAGGCTCTAAGAAAGCTGTCTCGGGTGTGGACCAATCAACTTCAAGGACAGTGCACATACATTATCAGAGTTGTGTTTTTTGTTTGCATTACGACTGCAGGTATTGTGGTCTATGCAAACATGACTCCTTGTAAAAAAAGGTGTCAGTTTTATTGCCAGATAAAAGGGTAAAAAACCAATTATCAACTAAAGAGTATATGTACGGATAATATTGATACGCGTGCCGAGTTATTGATTAATTTCTGATCGATACAGCTCCTCCTCTCCATCCTTCCCTCCCCACTCTCCATCGGGGTCTGGTGCCTGGAGACTTCGTCACGGCTGAATTGAACGCCAACGCACGGTGACGACGTTTCGTTGGAACCGCTTCGGCCTTCATCAGAGAACGAGTGAGCGAGTTCAGAACTCGGCTTGCTAGGATCACGCACGTTCGAGCCATCACCCCCAGGTCACCACTATCGGAAATGTCACGCTGTCCCCAATGGTACATGTTATGTATATCGTTTATACTGGTAGGAACCACCTGGTTCCACCAGCCCACAGGGGATGATTGTGTCCGTCCGTCGTGCATCCAAAAATGGGAGGGGTGGGGCTGGGTGGGAGGGTGGGAGGGGCTGGGTGGGAAGGGTGGGGAGAGGTGGTGGGAGGGAGGGTGGGGAGGGCTAGGTGGGGGGGTGGGGGGTGGGAGGGTAGGGCTGGGTGGGGAGGGGCTGGTCACCCCGGGGTGCCCTTATAAAACTCAACGTTTAACCTACTCACGCCGGCTTGTGCCCGCCCTCACAGTCGGCCATATTGCGGATACACCACGCCGCCGTTGACCCTGGCCATTGACCGAGCAACCCAACGTTCCTACCAGCTCCCTCCGCAGGAATTGTTTGTAAAATCTCAATCACAATTCCTATGATCACTGTTACATTGCCTTTATAGATTTATTTTGGTGATTTCGAAAACGTTTTGTATAGCCATATTTGTTTGTTGTAGTACAGAGTTAGACGAAACTTTAATCTTAATTGTCTTATGGTTGTTATTGTTTGACTTGCATCCTACTGGAATTTTTGCACACAGCATTGATGTACGGTGCTTTTTCTCGAAGACTTTGCTGTTTTTTCCTGGATTTTCTGTTTGCGCGTAGTCACTTTGAGATGTTTCTTGTTCATGTTTTTGTTTGTTGCGGTTGCACCCGATTCAAGAGCCGAATGCCTCACAGGGCTATACCAAATCAATGAAAACTGAAACTGAAATCTCGTCTCTCGGCTCGTCACCTGATTAAACATTTAACTCGAGAACATTAGTCCCAAAGCGGACAACGAACGATAACAACCGCAGGTGCACCGGTGGGAAATGGCATCATTCGCGGCTCACATTTCAGAGATGAGGCCGTCAATTGCGCCGTACGCCTGCTTACGTTCGGGAAATATTGCACAGCGGTGGTTATGCAGCACTGATGAGTCCTGCTAAGCGCGAAACCAGCCGCCAAAAACAGTCCGTCCACTCTCTCTCGTGCTCTCTCTCTCTTTGGCACCACTGCTGATGCTGCTGCCCGTGTCGGTCGGCCACATTTGTTGACGTCTACCGTGACGGAGGCTAAGACGAGAGGAGACCGCGGGCAGAACTACAGGAACCGCCGACGCTTTTTTGTTTTTGTTTTCGTTGTTTTTTGCACCACGCACAAAGGACGCTCTCGTTCGCTCGTCTTGCTCGTGGCTCACGTCCAGGGAGCCGCCGCTAGCCGGCCCGCTGGCCTGGCCCTGCACCACCAACCTCCCTTTGGCACCACAAAGTGTCACTCTTCCACCTTAGGTTCACCCGCCCACCATCCCAAACAACAACATTACTGCCCCCCCCCTCCCCACCAAGCCGAGTGGAGCTCGTGGCCAGGCCTGTGCAGCTCCTCCCCACCCCCTAACCCTCAAGCACGCATAAGCTGCTTACAATAATGATCAGGTCTTCCGTTGACCTCGTGGGCACGGCCACTGTGAATTGGTGTGCCCGCACGGTGGCTCTGTCCACCCGCCTGAGATAGCTGCGGTCCCGAGCCTTTGATCTCGGAGGCCCACTCAGATGGCGCTCCCCCTCTCTGACCCGGCATCTGCAAGCCTCCGTCACCCATTCTTAGAGCCAGTCAGATGTTGTTGTTGTTGTTGTTTTTTTACAGCATTCTCCGCATTATTCGACGCTCTGGAAAGTTAGGAGCCGTCCATAAATGACGTCACGCACCTGGGGGGGTGGGGGGGTCAGACATTTGTGACGAGGGGGGGGGTTCTAGAAATGTGACGTCACATCAAAATGGCAAACTTTAAATAAATATAGACAACACGTTCTACTTAATTAAATCGACTTTTTAATACATGTTTTCTCCTACATCAGCGCCACATTAAATACGCACTACAATGACAATAGTTTAAAGCGATTTGAAGCATGTTTTATTTTTTTGGAGGGGGGGGGCAGAGCTTTGTGACGTCATGTTTGAGGGGGGGGTCTGACTTTTTGTGACGCCGTGTGATGAGGGGGGGGGGTCAAAAATCGTCCAAAATCGCGTGACGTCATTTATGGACGGCCCCTTAAACGAAACCCCGCTCTTGAGCCCGATGTTAACAAAGTTATGCGGATCTGATCACACGCGCACACACGCGCACAAAAGACAAAATATCCCCCTATAATAGCCTCTAACAAACTGTAAGGGCAAGTGATGTTAGCGAGCACCTATGAAGGCCGGAACGGTACACGAAGGGTGGGTGACCAGCACCACGCTCGACCGCCTTTGTCTCCCCAGTAGGGATGCTTACAACACCGCACCGGGCACTCATTTGAGGCTGAGTAGATCTAGGGGAGGCCCATGACTAGTTGAGATAATCGTCACTGGTGCTGGCTGTGAGCGGGAATCAAACTCAGGGTTCCGGGTTCGTAGCGCAGTGTGCTAACCGCTACACCACCGCTCCCCACACACGCGCACACACGCATACGAATGCACACACGCACGCATGCCGGATTATAAGACGCAACCCCTAACCTTTGGTTTAAATTACAGGGAGAACGCAGTGCCGAGTAAGCTCTCATTACGAAGACCGGGGAAATAAGATAGACTGAGTGAGCGGGTGAGAAACGCGGGTGAGTTAGTAGGGGGCCGTCCATAAATGACGTCACGCGATTTTGAACGATTTTTTACCACCCCCTCGTCACACGGCGTCACAAAAAGTCAGACCCCCCCCTAAAATATGACGTCACAAAGCTCTGCCCCCCCCCCCCCCAAAAATAAAACATGCTTCAAATCGCTTTCAACTATTGTCATTGTAGTGCGTATTTAATGTGGCGCTGCACTCTGATGTTGGAGAAAACATGTATTAATAAAGTCTATTTAATTAAGTAGAACGTGTTGTCTCTATATTTATTAAACGTTGCGCATTTTGATGTGACCCCACATTTCTCAAACCACCCATCGTCACACATCGTCACAAATGTTTGACCCCCCCCCCATAGGTGCCTGACGTCATTTATGGACGGCCCCTAAGCGGGTGAGTGAGTGGGTGATCGAGCGAGCGAGCGAGCGATTAAAAATGAGTGAATGAGCGAGCAATGTGAGCGGGTGAGTAAGTGGGTGAGTCAGTGAGCGAGTAAGCGGGTGAGTGAGTGGGTGAGTGAGTCAGTGAGCGAGTAAGCGGGTGAGTGAGTGGGTGAGTGAGTCAGTGAGCGAGTAAGCGGGTGAGCGATCCGGCGAGAAAGTAAAGACTCCGCAGGCGAGAAACACCAGGTCTGGGCGTTGGCCAAGTGCGTGAATCAGGGAATAATAGAGGTTGACAGCGGAGACGTTTGGGTCTTTGGGAACCGGTCTGCCCCTTCCATCCACCCCTCCTCCCTCCCTCGCTCTTCCCTCCTCCTCATAATCCCCACGCTCAGTCTCGCTTTAAACTCTCCTCTCGCAGAGTGAATATCATGCGCGTCTCCCCTGGGGCTTCACGCGCGCGCGCACGTGCCTCAAACCGGATTTTAAGCTTCAGCCCACAATTGTCATCGTCGTCGTCATCGTCGTCATCATCGTCGTCGTCACCATCGTTATCGTTGTCATCGTCATCATCATCGTCGTCATCATCATCATTGTCACCATCATCATCATCAGCAGAGTCGATCGTCTAATCGCAAAAATTCGTCGTTCGCTCGAGTAGTCGGATACAGTCACATATTTGACAACAGAGGTCTGAGCTCCGCTCCTCTACGTTGTGCCGCTGGACGGGAGGTGATGGGCGGAAGCTCGCCGACGTCATCGGCATCAATGAGCCCGCGTCACCGTGGCCGTTGCTCGGAGGAGGTTTCCCGCTTTGGGGGTGAGGCCCCGAGTCATCGAAAGCAGGAAAAGTAATCGATTGCTTTTTTTTCGATTTAAAGCTTTCGTGACTGCAGAGATTCATCTTCTTGGTTCTTTCGGTAAAGTCACGTAGAATGTTAATAATAAAATAATAAAAATAAACATTATAAAATAATTTTCACGACGTTTCGGCCACAACGCAAGCAGCCGTCCTCAGGTGGAGAACAGGTCTGTCGGGAGACAGTCTGAATGACACACTCCAGGCTTGGAGCGACTATTTAAGCTGGGATGGAATTGTAATGTATTACTTACTGTTAGTAGCTCAGCTTATTGGAGAGTATATTTAGTATACTGATGATACTATGTAGTTTATACTTTAGTTGTTTACGTGGTGGTTTAGTTACTGCAGCTACATACTATTAACATTCCTTTATTAATGTTACCCCTATCCCCTCCCTTTGATGCTGCTAATCCTGCATAATGCACGGGCATAATGACTTTAAACCCCCGCCAAACCTCCTACGCATTTCACAAGTAGTACTAATCGCATATCTGCATTTCCCATAAATGTGCTAAATTCCTCTTGATATGCAAATTATTTTGTCAAGGCGCTCTTCGCCCCTCCATCCCAGCTTAAATAGACGCTCCAAGCCTGGGATGTGTCATTCAGACTCTGTCTCCCCGACAGACCTGTTCTCCACCTAAGGATGGCTGTTTTGCATTGTGGCCGACGAGTCGTGAGAATTATTTTATTATGTTTTTTTTTTCTAATCGATTGCAGTTTTTGGTTATTGACTCCCCCCCCTCACCCACCCCTCCCCGCCCCCATGTAGACTCAATCAACGAATCGTCCTGTCGTAGTCCCTCATCGTCAGCCTCGTCGCCACCTGCCATGGTCTACCCACTGCTGGACGATGGCGTCTTCGTGCTCTCACGATCCATCCGCGATCCTGCAATTCCACGGCCCATCTTGAACGCGTGCTGCGCGGGCTGACGTGTCCGCACGCATCTTGCATCCTCTATGCTCGTCTCGAGTTGTAGAGCGGCGACGCAGGGTGGGTGGGAAACTGATTGGTCCACACCAGAGACAGCTCAGTTTCAAATACAATGCGTATATTATCAGAGCATGTTTTTGTTCGCGTGTTCACCACAAGCACGTGTGGGTAATGCGGACAGGATTCCTTGCAAAAGGTTTCTGTTTGGTGTTTCAATATCTTAGCACAACTGTTTAGTGCTAGAAAGGTTGGACCATATTATTATATTTTGATACTGGCAAGAAATGTCACATATTGTAGCCACAGTGTTATTGACATGTAACGTGTTGAGTTTATTTTTGTTGTTGTTATCTGTGCACCACTGCCAATGCAGTAGCAGCCGCAGCATCGCCAGGTCATTTGTTGCATCTCCATACCTGCCAACCCATACGGTTTACCCCGTATTCCTGTACAGGGAAATTTGGTTTTCAGGTCCATACGACGTGCATAAAAAATATCTAAAAATGTATCTATTTCTAGATTTGAAGCTTTCGTGACTGCAAGGATTCATATTCTTAGGTTTTTCGGTAAAGGCACGTGACTTTACCGAAAAAACCTAAGAATATGTATCTATTTATTTGTGTTTCTCCCTTGTGATGGGACTTTGTAGGATGAACGTTGAGATATATAAGGGCACGATTGTGACCCATAAGGTCTGAATTGGTCTGTAATAAGGGTTGACAGGTACCAATTATCTGTGCACCACTGCCGACGCAGCAGCAGCTGCAGTATCGATCATTTGGTCATTGGCCATCATCATCATCGCCCCATACTTGAAAGATCAGGAAGCCCTCCTCAAAATGAGTCACGGAGGCTCCGGTGAGGCTTCCCTGGGTGAACCAAATGTCACATATAATTATAACATTTAGATATATGTTTTCCATAATAGAGGATTTTGGGTTCGATTACGTGATATATAAATGTGTCGTTAAACCCGCCACCACCCGACGCAGCCAACTAGTAAGTTTTTTAAAGTAAACAAAACATGCCGATTCGTTACTAGTCGAGTAGACCGGGGGTGTTGTAGATTAAAGCCGCAACGTGACAATCCATCCAAAGCACAAGCCGGGGTTAAAGGCTGCTTAGCAAGTAATACGGGCGGTCCTCGGGTTACGAACCTAATTCGTTTCCCGAGCTCCGCTCGTACGTCGAACGGTTCGTAAGTCAGAATTACAGAATACACCGTATTTAAATGCCCATACGGTCAGTGTTATGAAATGTGTTACGGTCGACAAAAACGAGGCATTGTGAAACTCATGATTAAGACATTTGTATGTAACGCCGTAACGTAAATACTGTATAGTAAAAAAACGAACTAAAGTAACATAAATCCCTTTTAAAGGGATTACATCTTGAATCATTGCCTCACAGCTAATCCGGCTGTGACGGTCCCACCTGATGACGGAGACTTGTGTTGCCTCCGAAACGTCGTGATTTTTGTTTTATTTTATTTATTTTTTATTAATTTTGATGTTTTACCTACGTGACTTTACCGAAAAAAAACCTAAGAATATGAATCCTTGCAGTCACGAAAGCTTCAAATCTAGAATTAAAGTAACATAAATAAAAAATACAGTTTGATTTTCACTTACCTTGGTCCTGAGAGCAGTGCGGATAGAGCAATGAGACCACAATTGCACCATACGGGACACGCGGGGCACGGCGACAAAGAAAGCCACACACACGACACGATCCCCCCCGTGTAGCCTCAACAGCTGTTGGGGAAGTGCGTTAGCGAGCACGCCTATGAAGGTCGGCAAGGACGAGGGGTGGGTAGCCAAGGGCCACACCCAGCTGCCTTTGTCTCCCAGTGCGATGTTTACACACCGCCACGAGGTACTGGTGTTGGCCGTGAAGAATCGAACTCGAGCGCTGTTTTCGTTGCGCGCGCGCTACTACACTACCGACACTACCGCTCACAACAACAACAACAACCGCCATTCGCCACGTGGCTGTGACGTCACCACGACGCTTGTGCCAGGCTATGTGCACCTTGAGGCCACGTGAAGTGTCGAACGCCCGCTGGCAGGAGGTCATGGAGCAGACCCAGTTGCCACGGGTCGACTGAGATGACCGTGATGACTGTGCCCCCTACTGTGACAACTTGCTGTGCTTTAGCCACCCGGCGCTCCGCTCGTTGTTGTGAGCGTCGCTCCTCCGCCCTCTGTTGTTGTTGGAGGGCGACTGCCTCCAACTGCCCAGTAGCGTCCTTCACGAGCCTCCTCCACAGAGGCCGATCTTGACACCGCGGTACCAGTCATCGGAAAGTCCACTCAGCTCCACATCCTCCTGTACCACATCACCGCTACACTCACACTTCCCGCACACACGCGCACACACTACTCCCAGCGCGAGGCTGACTCGTTACACCTCGCGAAGGATCGCTCCTCTGACAAAATATGGTCCAGTTTGCAATTGTGCGAGTTCGCGTTTTAAGTCAAATTTTTAATATATTTCATGGAAGCTGGTTCGTAATTACGATTGTGCGTAAGTCCGCGCGTTCGTAAGTCGAGGACCGCCCGTTACTGAAAGCAGCTCAAGCCTCCTGTAGACCACGTGACTTCTGCGTGGCCACCCCACTTCAAACCCCTTTCGTCTACCCAGCACCACCCGCTGTGAAGACAGACTCCGCTCCTCCTCCGTACAGCTGTGAAGGTACCCTCTCACCCCCTTGCCTCTCCTGCACCTTCTAATCTCTCCTGCACATTATCCTCGTTTCTCCTGCACCCTCTGTCATCTCTTCTGCAATCTCTCCTCACCTCCCTGCCCCTCTATCTCTCATGCACCCTATCATCTCTCATGCACCCTCTCATCTCTCCTGCACCCTTGAATCTCTCCTGACCCTTGAATCTCTCTGACCCTTGAATCTCTCCTGCACAATCTGCTCGTCTCTCCTGCACACTATATCCTCACCTCTCCTCACCATCTACTCATCTCTCCTGCACCCTCCTCATGTCTTCTGCACCCTTTCCTCATCTCTGCTGCACCCTCTCAACTCACCTGCACCCTCTCCAAACCCCTGCTCCCTTTCCTCCGTCTTCCATCGTTTCCCTCTCTTTTCCCATTCTTCCTCTCCTCCCTTCCCTCTCCGTTGCTTTCTCTCCTCGCCACGCCTTCCATGCTTGACTCCGCTGCCCTCCCCGTGGCGGTCGAGCTAGCACGGAGCACAGAAGTTTGGGGTCGGTATTAATCAACCTCGGCGCGTCTCATTTACAGCGGCGCACAGAGGATGGCGTGCAGCGAGCTTGTAACAGGAGTTCCGCGGGCGGGGGGGGGGAGGCTCACAAGGACACGGGGGCATCAAACGTGATAATAAAATGAAATATTTAAAATACTTTTTTTTTNAAACACGCTTTAATGAAATGTACTGTCCGAGCTGCCCTTCCCCCTGCCCCCTTCCCCCATCGCCCCTCCCCTCCTTCCACATCCCCCGCCCTCGGCGTGGCTCCCCGTGGCTTGCCGTGACGTAAGGGACCGTGGTGATTTACAGGCAACGTGAGTTGAGCGTGGACAATTAGAGCCGTTAACGTGGACAATTAGAGCCGTAAAAAGATTGTTTAAAAATATATATTTTTTTATTTTCAATGATAGAATATAGTATTGTCATCAGTATGACACACCTATACCAAGTTTGCAGTCGATAGGACATTGGGAATACGGTTGAAATTGAGTTAGACGATTTTAGGATACGACAACACACAGAGTAAGTTAAATAAAGCGTGTTAAATGTTGAAAAGTATATGTTTTGGATTTTTTACGATAGAATATAGTATTGTCATCAGTATGATATAGGTATTTCAAGTTAGCAGTCGATAGCACATTGGGAAGTGGGTAAAAATTGAGTTACAAGATTTCTTTTTCAGGATACAACAGACGGAGTGAGTTAAATAAAAGCGTGTAATAATAATAATGAAGATAAATCGTCACGGCATGACGCCGCATTCCGAGCAGTGGACTCGCCTCCAAACACTAGAGATGGTGCGGAGAGATACGGGGCCTGAGCATGCGCGTGCAGTGAAATGTTGACGTTAGAATAGCGCGGTTTGGATTTTTCACGAGTGGTGATCTTTCACTTTAAGGTCAATAACGCTCGTGTCCGCACGCATCAAGAAGGGGAACTGGGTTCGACTCCCAACTTGCAACTGTTCTGCATAGAGTTTGTTTGTGTTCTGCCCCTGTTCTGCAAAGTGTTGGGTGAGCGAGTGAAAATGACAGTGCCTGCGTGTGTGTGTGAAGGTACGAACCCGGTGACCCGAGTTCAATTCACGGCCACCAACACAGGTGGTGATTAAATAAAAAAATGTTGCAAGTTTATAAAAAAAATGTCACCCCACACCTCACCCCTCGACCGCATCTGTACAAATGGATACAAACGCCACCACAGTCAGCCAACCGGCAGGAAGAGTGGTGGGGTAAAGTGGGGTTTAGTACAGCCTCTTTCAAGACGTCTGAGCCAGCGTGGAAGATCAGGCCAACATCACCTCGTCTAGAGGAGCCAGCCAGCCTCTCTAAAGCTCCCTCCAGTGCAGGCCCTTCTGCCAGCAGTGCGTGAGAAAGATATTGCAAGGAGCTGCACCTTTGCTATTGAATTGTTCTTTTTTAATAAAGTCACGTTGGACAGCACAGGACACGCACCCAGGGTGTGTGGCTGTACGATAAGATCTTGGTGTTTTTGTTGCTGTTTGTTGCGAGTTAATGTAGCTGAATCAAGCCCTACATTGTGATATATTTCTGGCATCTGTTCTGTCGCTGGGAGATGAGAGTTGGCGAACCTTGGTGTTTTGTGACGAGATTATCTATCTCGCATATGCAAAGGTCACCGATGCGGAGATACGCCTTCAAAGAACGCACAGCGACTGCGAGGCTTTGTAAAGGCACTGTAGCGTCCTCGACCTACCCCCCCACTGAAAATGTGGGTTTGTAAAAACACATTCAACAATAAATTGAAATATTGATACATTCCGACCATTCTCAATCCACCCATGGACGAAGGCCTCCCCATGCTATTGTGGTCATGGGGGCTTTGCATAAATGGGTGATTGGGAGAGCAAGTGTGTGAGCGGGTGGGTGACCGACTGGGCGAGTGAATGGATGGTGAATGGATGAGTGGGTGAGTGAGTGGGCGATTGGGTAAGCAAGTGGAGAGTGGCTGATTGGGTGGGTGGATAGAAGAGTGTGTGGCTGGGTGAGCGAGTGGGTGTGCGGGTGGGTGAGCAAGTAGGTGGATTTGTGGGTCAGTGAGTGACCCACCCAGATTTGGCATCGCAACCTTCATACCTTCATATGGTCATAATCCCAGCTATTCACATCTATAGTTCAACAAGATGATAATTTACAGTCCTTTGTCAATCCTCTGCTGGATGAAGGCCTCCCCACGCCATGCTGATTATTGCACCATACTTCACCACCGTGGTCGGCACAGGTTGGTAAAAGTGGTGGCTTCCCAGGACCGGTTCAAATATCACCCGTCACTCATGTTGGCCGTGGCCGGGAATCGAACTTAGTTATGTGGTTTCATAGCGCAGAGCGCTCACCACCACCACCACACTCCCCCCACCCCCCGCGCCAATATCTACACATCATCATCATCAGCCATGTTCAATCCACTGCCGGATGAAAGCCTCCCCAAACCATTTCCACCTCTCACGATGAAACAATTGTCAGGGCGCCCTGCACGTGGGGCTGATTTCATAGCTCCATCTCCTGAGCGGAGGTCCTGTTGTATCCGTGTCATCCCTAGGCTGAGACAACTAATTGACAGTGGTAATGTTTTCAGGTGACATCTGTTGGCAACAATAAAGGCTTAATTTTATATTTTAATTGCGTTGCGCTGGGGCAATTTCCATCGTAAATATTAATAGCAATGTCCTTTACCCATCCAGAAGAACTTCTCGTAATAATAGTTTAGATTTGTGTTTCATATTCCGCCCTTCACGCGTCTCAGAGCGATTCAAGGTGACTCAGCACCTCGCCGACGAGCAGGGCATGAGTCTGGCAGGAGAGGTCGATGACTGCTCTGTAGTCTAGGAAAGAGAACCCCCAGTGGCAGAACCAGGCTTGCGGACGGGCACTAGTCTGCTGCCAGTAGCGGGGGACGATGTTTGTTGCTGCTGTGCTTGCGACCCCAATTGAGTAATTTATCAAATTCGGCAAATCTGAGCCGTGACGCCCGGCAACCCACGATGGCCTTCGCTTGCTCATGATGTCATGGGATATTTAAGGTCTCACTTCGAGTGAGGCAGATGGGTGGATAATATTTAAACGGTTAATACCGCACCGCAGTAGTAACAGGGGCGGCCTGCCGGATACTAACCGTGAACTCTGTGCAACCGAAGGCGAACGCGCCACTACATGTGATTGCAGGATGATTCATATGTTCATGAAATTGGCTCGTGACATTTTTGACAACTTAAGAAAAATCTAACCCTCCAACTACCCCCCCCCCTTACCCCAAAGGCGTTGGCACAGTAATAATCTCCGAACAAACTGCGAGGCTCACTTATTGGGCGCTCGTGCCAGCTTGTAATGTATAATGTACATAGCCAGGTGGTGTTGCGGGTGAAGGTATTGTGAACGGGTTTATTCTTTCCCTTGCACTCCGACTCTATAATGATTCTGGAATTGAGGCAGAACCTGAGATACAAGCTGGCACGGCAGCTGCCGATTGGAATTCAAATAATCCTGTTGGGGTCCAGGTGGCCGCGGCTCACATGGTGGGTGGGGCGGTTCATAATGGCCATGTCGGCGACGCTGAATCAGTACCGCTGAGAATCTGGATTGGAATTCAGGTGTCAGCCACCCAACCGCGATTACAAACCGCGTTCTTAAGGTAGATAGTTCATGTACCAATCCGTATAGACTTGCATAGAAACCCATAGAGTCACACACATACCCGTCGACTCACATATAAGAGACCCATTGACTCAACAGAGACCCATATGCTCGTATAAAAACCCAGACTCGCATATAGATCCGTAAATTCACGTAGAGACCTATAGACTCAGCAGAGACTGAGTTGTGATTAAACTGGGTCCTCAAGTCCCGTCAGTTCATGGTGTCAATGGCTGCACAATGACTGATGATGCGCACACAGACAAAAAAGACATCCTGTCAAAATTTTGATTTGTTACTTCATTTGGCTGCTCTAACAACTAAAAAAAATGTGGTTTGGCTGTCATGCGGCAAACCCCTTGTCACAGCGCAGGAGGCCATGGAAGGACCCTCAGGAAGTAGCTCTGTGAAGTCATCTTCCACGCAAGGAGGTGCGCTACTTCCTGCAAGAGTTGTCGAATGGAGATGTCTTCGCCCCGTTACAAATGTATCCGTCTCTCCACGTTAAATAAAATAAAAAATGTAAATAAGAGTGTACGTTTATATATATTTTTTTTACACAAGCCATTGGTTTCCACGGCCTTCTGGGAGCGGAAACACTGCACAGTGCTCCCAACAGCGTTGGTTCAGAAAAAAAGGAAAAACTAGACCGGTTTTGATATTGAGCGTCTCATCAGCAGTCGGGCTCGCTTGAACACAGTTTCAGTTTCATTTATTTGGTATAGCCCTGTGAGCAATTCGGCTCTTGAATCGGGTGCAACCGCAACAAACAAAAGACAAAAACGTGAACAATAAATCATTTTAAAGTGACTATGCGCAAACAGAAAAATCCAGGAAAAAACTGAAAAGTCTGCCAGAAAAAAAAGCACCGTACACCAACACAATGCTGGTGAACGAATATATGTTTATAGCCAAGATATTGATATCAGGTATGAAAGTTTTAAGAAATTGGGATCACTTTGAGCACTCAAAGTAACTCCCTGCTCAAAACAGCATCAATGCAGTATCGCTCATTTCGTGCCAACTGCCCTGAGCCAGTGCAGTGGTGGACATTCCACGTTCCTATGGCAGGTGCGAGAACATCCATAGGAGACAGCCACTGTTGGCCCTCCCAACAAAGTGGTACTCGTCATGTCATTAACCCCCGGAGGCACGATGATGGGCTGAGTCAAAGGGTAACTAAAAACGTTGCTTCATTTGACCACCAACAGAGCCGCCACGCTTCGGGACTTTCGTCCAACTCCAGTGAACGAGCGCATGACAATCGTCGTATCGTGAGATCTGACATCTTAGCGTATTCAATTGCACGGTCAATTATCGTATCGCGGGAGCATTGCTACTGGGCTAATGACTGCGGTCAACCCACGCGGAGTGCAGCGCTTGGCTCACTGATTAATGCATTGACACAACGAGACGATATTGACACAAGAGCAGTTGGGCGCAAATATTTGCAGGTGATCACAAACTCGCAACACCTTGCGGCAATTCAAGAGCATCTCGCGGGTCTATTATGCAGTAGCCGTGGCGTGCAGGGAAGTACAGTACTGAAAACATACAACAGTGACCCATTTAAAGACACCCGCTGATTTTCAAAGAACCTGCCCGCTTTCTTTTGAACGGGCGATTGAATATTGTGAATGCTGCGAACGCGGTTGGCCCGTGTGAAGTGCGGTCGCGGGCCGTGTGAAGTGTGAGGATGAAGTCACGTGGGGCTGGGTTAGGATGACGTCACGGGCTGTGTGAGGATGACGTCACGGGCTGTGTGAGATGAAGTCAAGTTCAAGTTCATTTATTAGGAATAGCCCCGTGAGCCATTCGGCTCTTGAATCGGGTGCAACCGCAACAAACAAAAAACAAAAACATGAACAAGAAAACTGAAAATCCAAGAAAAGACAGCAAAATATTGCAGAAAAAACACCGTACACAAACGCTGTGCAAAATCCCAGTGGGATGCAAGTCAAACAACAACAACATTATTTTTTACTTACGTGACTTTACCGAAAAAACCTAAGAGTATGAATCCTTGCAGTCACGAAAGCTTCAAATCTAGAACCACAAGACAACTTAGATTAAGGCCATCAGTCTTACTCCGTACTACAACAAACAAACATGGCCAAACCAGTAAACTTTTCGAAATCACCAAAATAAAGCAAAGCAATGAAATAGTGATCATAGGAACTGTAACAGAATTTTCTCAATAAACGACAAACAACATGTACTACCACGGGCTGTGTGAGGATGAAGTCACGTGGGGCTGTGTGAGGATGACGTCACGGGCTGTGTGAGATGAAGTCAGGGCCGTGTGAAATGAATTGTGGGAAGCAACAATCCAGAGTTCGCCGGTTTGAATCTCCTGGCACAGCAGTCGAAGCAATGGTGCAAAGTCTCTAAATCCACCCAAGCAGCGCCATAAATGGGAAGTACCATAAGTTAGTCGATTGGGCCCTCCTCTCGGTTCAATTATCTCTGCCCAGCGTAGCGGCGAGTACACCAAAAACACCCTCTCGAGTCGAGAGGGTCTCACTAGAGCCTCGTCTAGTGGCGTGAGCAAGCAATTGCATGGCTGCGCCTTTACCTATCACGTGTTAAGTACGCGTGAACAATTTTCGAAACGTCATGAGAATTTTATTGTTTATATTGTTTTATTTTTGTATTTCTCTTCTACGTGACTTTACCTAAAGAACAAGAATATGAATCACTGCAGTCACGAAAGCTTTAAATCAAAATTTAAGGGCAAGGTGGTTATGCTCATGAGCGGCAGGAGTTGTGGCACGGATCGATATCTTGATGCCCAGAATCTGTCTGTCTGCGTCGGTTCGTCATGGCCATGCGGGCACCTCTGAGTCAGTACCAAGCTGCTGCTAGGTCCAGAGTTCAAGCCCCACATTCCTGAATAATCGTCCCTAAAAAACTGCATTCCTAACGGAGGGTTGTGGACACTCCCAACCTCGAGGGCCTGCGCCGAGGTGGCGATGTCAAGACGGTTCGGCAAGTGGCTACTTGAACTCACTCGCGTGGGGATTTGGGTGTATTCCCCTTGTATAGGCTTGGTGGATTCTCTCCCACGCGGAGCTAAACCTCTATTTCCGAGTGGAAATTCTTGGCCAAACATCCCAATCAATACTCTTTGGTTATTTCGTTAAAATCACGTAGGTATAAAATAAAATAAATCACGACGTTTTTGGCGCAACCCAAGCGTCCACCTGATGATGATGGACGCTTGTGTTGCGCCCGAAACGTACCACCTCGTGGTGGTAATTAATAACTAAAGCGACGGGAACTGACAGGGTCACATAAGGACAGTACGTGACCTAAGTGGTCGTAAATAATCATTGAGGAGACAGGGACAGACAGGGCCAAATGAGGTCAGACAGAGTTCGGGAAAAAGGGGGGCGTGGCCGAGTCCGAGAAGGGGATAAAAGGCTCCGTGGAGCAGGGCTCTGGGCTGCTGCGATGGGGGTCCAAGCGACCGTCATCGCCGTCGTCATCTTGGCGTGGGTCGTCTTCATCTACTTGAACGGGGGCACATTATAGTCTTGGAAGGCTAGGGAGGCTTTTACTGGTAGGAACCTTCTGGTTACACCAGCCTACAGGGGATTATTGTGTCCGTCCTTCCTTCGTGCAGGGAGGGGCTGGGTGGGGAGGGGCTGGGCGGGGAGGGTGGGGCTGGGTGGGACGGTGGGGGGGGGGCTGGGTAGGAGGGAGGGGCTGGGTGGGGAGGGGAGGGTGGGGCTGGGTGGGGAGGGTGGGGCTGGGTGGGGAAGGTGGTGAGGGGCTGGGTGGGGAGAGGAGGGTGGAGAAGGGCTGGGTGGGAGGGGCTGGGTGGGAAGGGTGGGGCTGGGTGGGGGTGGGAGGGGTGGGGCTGGGTGGGGAGGGGCTGGTCACCCCGTGTTGCCCTTAAACGTTTAACCTACTCACGCCGGCTTGTGCCCGCCCTCACAGTCGGCCATATTTGCGGAATACACCACGCCGCCGTTGACCCTGGCCATTGACCGAGCAACCAACGTTCCTACCAGCTCCCTCCGCAGGAATGTGTTATATATATTGTCTCCGTGGCTGCTATGCCTTCGCTTCTATCTAGTCAGTCAACTACATAGGGAACGTCGTGTCGCAGTGACATAAGTTACCCAGCTGTACGTAGTTACTCGCGGTTATCCGTTAAAATATCAGTGAGTCGGGCGGACCTTAATAGATAATAAATATATATATAATTCAACAAGACAGTGTCTCTTAATACTACATTACACAATTATAATAATCACCACGTTCGTGATCGTAAAATGTAACATGCCAATGGGTCTAAGGGGCCGTCCATAAATGACGTCACGCGATTTTAGACGATTTTTGACCCCCCCCCCCCCTTCGTCACACGGCGTCACAAAAAGTCAGACCCCCCTCAAATGACGTCACAAAGCTCTGCCCCCCCCCCCCCAAATAAAACATGCTTCAAATCGCTTTAAACTATTGTCATTGTAGTGCGTATTTAATGTGGAGAAAACATTAAAAAGTCTATTTAATTAACTAGAACGTGTTGTTCATATTTATTTAAAGTTGCGCATTTTGATGTGTCGTCACATTTCTCAAACCCCCCCCCTCGTCACACATCGTCACAAATGTCTGACCCCCCCCCCTAGGTGCGTGACGTCATTTATGGACGGCCCCTAAAGGCCAAGACATCAAGGCCACAGGATGCAGGGAACTGGACACGCAGGGCGCTGTAAAGTACAGTACAATAAAGTTGGATACCCGACGAAATGAACGATCCGCGATGAGCCCAAAAAAGGAAGAAAGTGCGCGTATGAAACAATAGGAATAGACGTTGACCCTTTCTGGCAATACAGCAGGAGTGTTAAGATGTTGAAACGCCAAACAGATACCTTTTTGCGAGGAATCAAGTTCGCGTTAACCACACGCAATACTTGTGGTGACCAGACAAACAAACACACCCTGATTACACTGGTCAACAAAAAAAAACTTTTTTTCTGGCCTGGATTTTTGCAGCTGTTTTAGACTAATTTCAGGGTGCTGATTCCAAATCTGATCTCAGGTTTGCTCTATCACATCTATTTTAAAAATCCTTTATATTAAGTTCGCTTGCTTGCTTGCTTGCGTGCTTGCGTGCTTGCTTGCTTGCTTACGACCGTGCAAATCTTTCGGTCGTTTTTTAACCCACTTACCGTGATCCAATCGAGCTGACATTTTGCACACAGACTCGTTGTGCGAGACAATTAATGTTCGTGAAAAAATGTTTCCAACATTTTACACTGTTTAGGGAAAACAAATTAAATATTTAATTACCAATTGCTTAATACTGGCAGACAATCATCTGACCCATAGGTGGCAGCCATCTCAAGCCAGAGGACGAGAGGACTCTAGCCGCCACGCATATAAAGGATTTAGAGTGAAAAACTTTGTTTTTACGGGTTATACTTATTATGCTATCGGCATACCCCATTTTCATTGATTTTACCCGAAATTAACTCTGTCACTTATGATTGCAAGTTGTTGCGAGTCAGTGACTGCTTTAGTGTTAAAATATGGTGCTGTATTTTTAGGATAGTGTGTTTATAATATCATTTTATGTAGATATCCACATTTATTTAATATTTTTATTCTGCAGTTTTTATTGAAAATGCAATATTTGATATCTCAAAAACCTGATGTGATAGACAAAAAGTGATGCCCGATTTGGAATCAGCACCCCAAAATTACCTTAAAACCGTTGGAATACATTATGCCAGAAAAAGTGTGTTGACCGCTGTAATATAATGGCCATTGTCTTTGATACTGATTTGCACCAGAAACAGCGGCCTTCTTTAGGGCCTCGTCTCACCAGTGGCAAACCAGAGAACGCCAACGGGACATTTTTGTCAGTATCAAAGTAAGAAAAAAATGAGAATACGTTGACTTAAAGCGTTCGTGACTGCAGGAATTCATATTCTTTGGGTCTTTCGGTAAAGTCACGTGGATAGATTCAAATAGAAGGGAAGTAATACAATAATAAAAATAAAATAATTCTCAGTGAGAATTATTTTATTATTATTATTTTATTACTTCCCTTCTACGTGACTTTACCGAAAGAACCAAGAAGATGAATCCCTGCAGTCACGAAAGCTTTAAATCGAAATAGATTCAAATACTTTGTTTTCCCTCCTGATGACGACCGCTTGCGTTGCGAACGAAACGTCGTAGTTTTTTGTTATTTTTTTGTTATTTTCTTTGAACCTATCTACGTGACTTTACCAAAAGACCCAAAGAATAATAATAAGAATAGGTGTTACCCTTCTGGCAATAAAACAGCTGTTACGGTGTTCAAACACAAACAGAAACCTTTTGCAAGGAATCAGGTTCGCATTAAGCAAGTGAGTCGTTGGCTGTAGGGGCGTATCTCTGCCCATATATGGTCTTGAGGAAACCAGAATCAAGGTCGATTTGAAGCTTTCGTGACTGCAGGAATCCATACTCTTTGGTTCTTTCGGTAAAGTCACGTGGTATTAAAATGAATCACGACGTTTCGGGCGCAACACAAGTGTCCGTCATCAGGTGGGAAAGCTTTCCAAAGAGTACCGAATCAAGGTGTTTATTGTTATCCATTCTGCTCATTCGATCGGGCAGCCTTGTCAGACTATCGATTGATCGAATGTTAATCACCGCGTCAATTCATTGGGAAGGGATCAATGGATCGAGCGTGTTAAAGGCTAGACGGGGGGGGGGGGGCTTTGTCTTGTGTATTCATAAGGCGGGGGTGGGGCAGAGGATTGACGCTCACAACGAGTGGAGCACCGCGAGAATAAAACTCAGTAAGCTGGCACAGCTGGTGCATCTGCCAGTCATCTCCATCGACCCATGGCACCTGGGTCTGTCCCGTGACCTCCTCCTGTCAGCGAGCCTTCGACCCTTCACGTGGCCTCAAAGTGCACCTAGCCTGGCACAGGCGCCGTGGTGACGTCACTGGCCCTCAATGGCGAATGGCGGCCGTCGTTGTTGTTGTTGTTGGTGGGGGCGGGGTAGAGAGAGACGTGCGTGGGGAGAATGAGGAGGCGTCATGGGCGACAATGGTAGGGAACGCTGGCTTTGCTATTTATTTTCTCACAGTTGAGGCGCGTGCCTGGCGAACAATGGGCAAGAGGGTTCAGTCTCATTGGCGCAGCAGCGGCGGCGGCGACGATCCCTCTGATCGCGTTCGACGTCACAAATGAATGTTATTTCTACGCAAGAAAAGCATTCTTCCACCGCTACAACCACAACCCGCACCGAACTCTCCGTCTCCGTCTCTCTGGCGCATTCTGTTCGTATAGCTTTAGGCGAGGAATGTTCAAATGCCGCGATGCGTTTTCGTTGCCCTTTTTATAAGAAGGTGCAAAATGTCCCCGGACAAAAGCGTGGCCGACGCTGTACGGACCGTGACGCAATTAAGCCGAACGTCACTTGCCAGCGTCTGGACCGGGGACTCGTCCGCCCGGCTCACCAGAAAGGGCTGGGAACAGCGGCAGCAGGGAGCTGACAGCACGGACGGTGCCGGGAGAGGGGCTGGGGTGAAGTTGAGTGGCAGATCGTTGCAGACCACGTGGGCCAGCAGAGGAGAACGAGCGAGCGAAGGTGGGGGGGGCTTCGACAGAGAGGCATGTTGATGAGGATGGAGCAATCAACTCACAAATGGGAGAGACGATAGGCCGACTTAATCTACCGTGGGGGTTCCTTGAAGACAAAACGAACCCGGCGACCCGAGTTCGGTTCCCGCTCACGGCCACCACCGGTGACGATTATTTCAACCGGTCCTGGGCCTCCCCTAGGTCGACTCAGCCTCAAACGAGTAACTGTTGTGGTGTGAACATCGCCACTGGGGAGACAAAGGCGGCCGGGTGTGGTGAATCCAAGTCGCGGGCGAAGCCGGGTAGTACAGCTAGTACCTAATAAATGAAACTGAAAACTGATCTCGTGCTGATGCCTTACTCCGATAATCCTTACTCAAAGTCAGACATTTATGGAGGGGGCAAATTAGGGAAACCTTAAGTCCTGGGTGGAAGACTTTGTGTAAATCTTGATTTTAACCTTTCGCGACTGCAGGAATCCATACTCTTTGGTTCTTTCGGTAAAGTCACGTAGGTTTAAAATACAATAAATCACGACGTTTCGGGCGCTTTCCCACCTGATGATGGACGCTTGTGTTGCGCCCGAAACGTCGTGATTTATTTTATTTCATACCTACGTGACTTTGTGTAAGTTCAGGGTCGTAGAGGTAAAGGCGCGGCACTGCGATCCGCTTGCTGTGGTCCCCCCCGCCCGCCAGCGCTGCTGCGGTAACATCGGGGTTATTTTTAGCCGTCGCGAGTTGGCAGCAGGCGAGCGAGCAAAAGCGGCAGGGCAACGCATCGTTCCCCACGCGCGGTGCCTGCCCGTCCTGTCCTCTCGCCGTGGGCATCGTAGCCACGGTGAGGGGGGTGGGTTCGCACAGGCCAAGCGGGGAACCCCTCCGCGTGCCACGGAACGAAGCTCGAGGCCTCTGGGCCAATCGTGTCGCGTTCGCTTCACTCGCACCTGGACTGTAACATTCTCTGCTGCGTCGGTGGTAGGTGCGGGTGGGAGGTTGGGGGGAGGTTGGGAGGGGGGTCCTGGTTGGTCGTCGCAATCTCCCAAGTCTCCGACTAAAATCATGAACCCTCTCTTGGAAAGCGTTTCCTGAATCTTGACTTAGTCACTTCTTTACTCTTGGTTCTTTCGTTAAAGTCACGTAGGTAAAGAAAATACAATTTAAATAAAATAAAAGATCATATTTTTTTAGGTAAAGAAAATAAAATTAAAATAATGAAAATAAAATAAAAGATGATGTTTTATTTTTATTTATTTTCTTTACCTACGTGACTTTACCGAAAGAACCAAGAGTATGGATCCTTGCAGTCACAAAAAACTTCAAATCTAGAATTAGCCACTCCTTTCCGCTCGTCCCACCGCCGCTAACCCCTCCACTGCCATTGACGTTTAGCGTCCTGAAATCTCGTGATGAAACGCGCCACTACTATATCAGCTGCGATCATTATTATTACAATACATTTGTTTTATATATATATTTTACAAATGATTATTATTATGAAGAGTCCGATTAGCGGCACCGCAGGCGAGAAGAGAGTTGAGACTCGTTGTGCCGCAGGCCGAGAGAGAAAGCCTCGCTCATCACGAGGCGTCCAGAGAACAACAACAACAGGCGAGCTTTGTGGCTTCCCAATTGATTGGCCGCCGTTGCCGCTCGTCTGCGCCACAGTTGAGTTAAGACTGCTCCTGATTGCGGATCATCTGGTTTCATAAGACGCATATACCCCCCCCCATGATGACCAGTACCCGCTGACACACATCTGGTCCACACCAAGACAAATATCGCCCTATAGCCTCTTAAACAGACTGCTGGGGCAAGTGCTGTGAGCGAGGTGGCACCTATGAAGGGTGACATGGCACACGAGCGGGGTGGGTGCGTGGCCAGCACCACGCCCGCCCGCCTTTATCTCCCAGTGTCGATGTTTACACACCGTGCCAGGTACTTATTTGAGGCTGAGTCGACCTAGGCGAAACCCAGGACCGGTTCCGACGATGATAATTGTCACCGGCGTTGGCGGTGGCCGTGAGCGGGAAGCGAACTCGGGATCGCCGGGGTTTTCGGAGCGCAGCTGCATCAACCGCTCCCCAACATTTCGTTGCGGGTCACAGACCGTGCCGGATCGAGGCGTGGGGGCTTTAGGGGCTGTAGCCCAGAGGGCATCCGCCAGCTGGAGAGGGCCTCCAGAGATTAAGTGAAAAGTTATTTAAATTGTGAATGCTGAAATGTATTTGTTGTTAGCCTTGTAAAAATGCAATATATGTTCTTCACCTGAGGACGGCTGCTTGCGTTGTGGCCGAAACGTCGTGAGAATTATTTTATTATGTTTTATTTGTATTATTTTATTATTTCCATTCTACGTGACTTTACCGAAAGAACCAAGAAGATGAATCCTTGCAGTCACAAAAGCTTTAAATCGAAATGTTTTTCATAATCAACGTTTTTGGGTTAGATCGCGTTATTTATGAATGTGTCGTAACCCTCCACCACCCGACACGGCCAATCAGCAAAAAAAGTATCACGTTGGCAAAAGACAAATAGTTCACTGCTTTAGCCCACCGGTGTGTTGAAACGTGAAACCACAACATTTACAATCCGTCAGAATGGCGAATTGCCCGATGATGCTGGATGCAATTCCCAGCGAAACGTCGTACTAAAATTTTTTTGTAAATGTTGTGGTTTCACGCTGGAGGGTGACGACACATTTATAAATAACGCGATCTAACCCAAAAACGTTGATTATGAATAATATTGGTCGCGAAAGCCGACGTGTTAAACTAATTATATGTTTTCTTTAACTTTGTTTTCCTTTTGAAAATATTACTGGGGGCCTCACAGTACCTGTAGCCCAGGGGCCTACACAATCTTAATCCGGTCCTGGTCACAGAACGGGCTGACATACGCACCATGGGCGGTTGACCAGGTATAGGGCAGGCACTGAATCATGGCATTATTATCGAACCAATATCCACCGCCCATCTGTCCCTCTCCACCCGCCACCGCCCAAAAAAACCAAAACCGACTTCGTCCTCGAGCAATGGCCATGCCAGAGTGTAATGTGCACAGACCTCTGTCAATTCACTGCTGAATGAAGGCTTGCCCGGCGCTGTGTCACTTATGGAAGCTGTTTGGCCATACTTCGCCACCACGCTGGTGAGCGCGGTTGGTCAAGGGACCGGACCTGCCCAAAGGATCTGTTCGGATACCACTCGCCACTGATGTGAGCCGGCTTGTTAGTACAGTGCGACAACACCGAGCCACCATTCCAACCCCCCTCGCTCCCCTACTCCGTCTCCGCCAGCTAATTGAAGACATTTAACGATCATTAAAAAATCGAGGTCTTTAAAAATGTTCACAAACATTCGCCACGCCGTACGTGTGGAATGTGTTTTACTTTGGCACCCATGCCCAAAGCACAATGCGGTCAGTGCACTGATTGACTTTCAAATGCCACTGGCTCCGCAGGGTCATCATTAACGAGGCAAAGGTGGTGCCCTGCAATTGGCTATTGTCCGTCCTGGCTAACACGCCCTTCCTGGCTCTGGACGGGCGGTGTATCATTGTCCTTGACCAGGTCAATAAGCAGAGGTGTAGGTCCCGTCGACGTTATCTTCACCTCTGCTGTAAATGGACAGATTCAATGGCGTCCGTGCCCGTCTGAAAGCACATTGGGGCTCCGCAAGCTATTCCCAATCATGTCTTGGGAGTAGCTTATTGCCAGGACCTTTTCCGGCACGCTGAGAAGGGAGTTAACCCGGTAGTTGTTGCAATCCGTGGGGTGCCCCCCCCCCCACTTAAAATAATGGGGACCACCAGGGCGTCCTTCCACTGCTGCGGAACCCGTCCTGTGGACCAGACCGGTCTGAATGATATCAACTAGCGCAATGTGCATACAAGCTCCACTCTCAGCAGTTCGCTTGGGAGGTCATCTCTCCCCGGCGCTTTATCTGGTTTCAACACTCAATCACACTCCACTCACTCACACGAAGTAACACTCTCACACACAAGGACACAGATTCCCCGTATAGGCTTAACAGACTGTTGGGGCAAGAGCTGTTAGGGCGGACCTTTAAAGGCAGGCACGGCGCATGTGGGGGTGGGTGGCAAACACCACGCCCGACCACATTTGTCTCCCTAGTGGCGACGTTTACACACCACACCAGCTACGCATTTGAGGCTGAGGCGACATAGGGGAGACCTAGAACCCGTTCATATAATCGTCAATGGTGTTGATCGCGAGCGGGAATCGAACTCGGGTCACCATGTTCAAAGCGCAGTGTGATAACCACTCCTCACTCACGCACACGTTCACTCACACTCACTCACTCACACACTCACTCACACACTCACTCACACTCACTCACACACTCGCACACTCGCTCAGAATGACACGCTCACTCACGCTCACTCACACTCACTCACACACTCACTCTCACTCACTCACTCACACACTCACTCACACTCACTCACACACTCACTCACACACACTCTCACACACTCACTCGCACACTCACTCACACGCTCACTCACACACTCACTCACACACTCACTCGCACACTCGCTCAGAATTACACGCTCACTCGCTCACTCACTCACACACTCACTCACACACACACTCACANACTCACTCACTCACTCACACACTCACACACACACACATCTCACATTCTNACACACTCACTTACACACTCACTCACACACTCACACATGCTCACTCACACACTCACTTACGCACACACTCACACGCTCACTCACACACTCACTCACACACTCACTCACACACTCACTCGCACACTCGCTCAGAATTACACGCTCACTTATGCTCACTCACACTCACTCACGCACACACTCACTCACACACTCACTCACACACTCACTCACACGCTCACTTATGCTCACTCACACTCACTCACGCACACACTCACTCACACACTCACTCACACACTCACTGGCACACTCGCTCAGAATAACACGCTCACTTAGGCTCACTCACACTTCCACTCACTCACACACTCACTCTCACACTCACTCACACACTCACTCACACTCACTCACACACTCACCTCACTCACTCACTCACACTCACTCACTCACACACTCACTCACACACTCACTCACACACTCACTCACACACTCACTCACACGCTCACTTATGCTCACTCACACTCACTCACGCACACACTCACTCACACACTCACTCACACACTCACTCGCACACTCACTCACACACTCGCTCAGAATAACACGCTCACTTACGCTCACTCACACTTCCACTCACTCACTCGCACACTCGCTCAGAATGACACGCTCACTCACGCTCACTCACGCTCACTCACACACACACTCACACACTCACTCACACACTCACTCGCACACTCGCTCACTCACTCACGCTCACTCACACACTCACACACTCACTCACACACTCACTCGCACACTCACTCGCACACTCGCTCAGAATGACACGCTCACTCACGCTCACTCACTCACACTCTGCAGATCGGGAGATCACGCGAACTCCAAATGTACAACAGGCATCGCAAGGCTCCGCGCGGCTCGAACCCACGCGTCCTGCGCACCGGGCGAGGGAGATGACCTCTCCTCGCCACTGCTGCACGAGGAGACGCATGCGTGGAATTGCGCCGAGGGAGCGAGAAAGAGGAAGGCGCGGAGGAGGAGATGATGCGCGCACGCTAATAGCGTCACCCGAATGGTGAAAAGAAATGTGAGTGGGGTCTTGGGCAGGATGCGTCAGCCACAAGAAGGGCGATGGTTGCTGGTCCAGAATAACAACCATTATTATTATTATTGAATGACAGCCGAGGAATGCAGCGCGTTTCGCGATGGTTTATTTGCATCGCATACAGGGTGCGATAATTTTTTTGTAACACTTAATAGAAAAACAACGGATAATACACTTGTAACATGATAACAATGGATGTTAATAGCTTCAAGAATCTCCACTTGTTCGACTTCGTAGTCAGCACGTGTCTGGAATTTTCTCCAGGTGGTCTCCAAAGCCCGGAGGTGCATTTCTCATGGTATTGTTGCAAATTCTCGGACGTGTTAATATCTTTTTTTAAAGCACCCTGTGTATATTGCCAGTGCCTTATTCAAGAACGTCGGCCATGATTACATCGATTGCGGATAATTACGAGCGTGTATTACACGTTTGCCCAGCCCTTCTGTTTATGGTTAAATTTAACATCACTCACTCGCCGTGTTGGAAAATACCGACAACAACGAATCATCAATTGGTCCTCACCCAAGCAGTGGGATTTACATCAGCCACACGGTGACTTTTGGCTCAAATGAGCCACATCGCAGCCCTGCAGAGTCGCTGGTGGAACATTCCACATTCCTATGGCCGGGAGGCGAGTCTCTCCGTCGGAACAATCGCGAAGTGGCAATCGTATTTTTTTGGGATCAACTTTGTCAGTGCCTACTTTATGACAGACCAATTCAGACCTTATTGGTTACCCCGTGCCCCTATAAATATCAACGTTCATCCTACAAAGTCCCACCACCAAGGCAGAAACGCAAACAAATAGACAAAGCTATATTTATTGCCGTATTGAAACGGCTGTACGCCCGCCGCATATACCTGAAAACTCAGTTTCCCTGTACAAGAATGCGGGTAAATCGTACGGTTTAACAGGTACGAACCATGGAGGAATGATGGGCTGAGTTATAACCCTCAGGCAGGATTGCCGATTTGTGGCATTACGGGCGCAATAAATCATTGCACCACGACGACCGCGATATTATTTATATACACCATATTATTATTTCATCGCGTGCCTTATTTGTTCTACGTGCCAGGACAAAATGATTGAGTGTCAGTGGAGACTGCGACGTACTGCTGCAGCTGGGTCAAGATGTACGAATATGCGTGCGCTTACGGCGCAGTGCTCGTGAAACATTAAAAACAATCTGGAAAGGCGGGCGCACGACGGCCGCGCTGCTCAGCGATGGTGAAACACAGAGGCAGAGGTGCAGCCCTGCAATAGCCCGGCTCGCGTCACTGCCGGTGGAAGGAACTCCACAATTGCATTCGGAGAAATGTCGAGTGAGTCAAGGGAAACGGCAATCGGACGGGTGGCCCCGCGTCTGAGTGACCGGCTCGCGATCGAAAGGTTTTGAGTTCGAATCCTGGACAGGGTGTGGGGTGGGGAAGGGGGTTGGTGGTTGGTTGACTCAGCCCATCATCCATTCCCTCCCGGGTCGATTAAATGTATACACAAGTCAATAGTGGTGAGACACGGCCCCCCGCCATACGACTGTGGAATTTCCTCCACTGGTTCAGATGAGCACCAATAATGACTGCATACTCATGTGAGCAAAAATCACTTTACTTTAAGAATGCAGCAATGCCAAATGTGGGTAATAGTGTGTAATATAATGGTAATAATATTATCATTCTGCTCGTTTACCCAGAAAGGCTTACCGAGTCTCGAGGCTGAGTTTGAGTAATTTCTCGGCACTGGATATACGTTGGCCCATACTACCCACATTGTATGCTTAACGGCTTTTCGTGACCAATATTATATTTTGATCAATGATTTTCGGCTCAGATCGCGTAATTTGTATGTGTGTCGTAAGCCTCCTCCACCCGACGCAGCTGTCACGTGATCAACAAATGTGCCTACTGATTTCGATTTAAAGCTTTCGTGACTGCAGGGATTCATCTTCTTGGTTCTTTCGGTAAAGTCACGTAGAATAAAATAATAAAATAATAAAATAAAAATGATAAAATAATTCTCACGACGCTTCGGCCACAACGCAAGCAGCCGTCTCAGTGGAGAACAGGTCTGTCGAGAAGACAGTCATTCAGACTCTGTCTTCTCAACAGACCAGTCATTCAGACTGTCTTCTCGACAGACCAGTTCTCCACCTGAGGACGGCTGCTTGCGTTGTGGCCGAAACGTCGTGAAATTATTTTATTATGTTTTATTTTTATTATTTTATTATTTCCATTCTACGTGACTTTACCGAAAGAACCAAGAAGATGCCACTGATTGTTACAGTTTCAGCAGCAGCACCGGTGTGTGGGACAGCGATCTCGACTGCCTGACGATGCTGGTCTGTGCATTTCATTTATGCCATCTGACCCTAAATAAATAAATAATAACACATTGCACGAGTGGGTGTGTGAATGTGTGATTGTGTGAATGTGTGATGTGTGAATGTGTGAGTGTGTGATTGTGAGTGTGTGTAAATGTGAGTGTGTGAACGTGCGTCTTGTTACCACGCCGCGCTACGAACCCGGCGACCCAAGTTCGATTCCCGCTCTCGGCCACGAACACCAGTTACGAATGTCCGAACTGGTCCCGGGCCTCCCCTCGGTCGAATCAGCCTTAAATGAGGGAGACAAAGGCGGCCCGGGCGTGGTGCTGCCACCCACCTCCTCGTGTGCCGCGTTGACCTTCATAGGTGCTACTCGCGAAACAGCACTTGCCCCAACAAGTGTGAAGGCTACACGGGGGAATCTGTATTTGTTCTTTGTTAGACGCAACACGCACGCATGCTCTGCCGGCGTGACATTGCAGGA
Organism: Lethenteron camtschaticum; assembly: GCA_018977245.1. Lineage (NCBI taxonomy): Eukaryota > Metazoa > Chordata > Hyperoartia > Petromyzontiformes > Petromyzontidae > Lethenteron > Lethenteron camtschaticum. The sequence continues at coordinate 4,884,175 of MU249632.1, forward strand.
GCCACCCAGCGTCATCAACGACGAATGAACACCGCGCCGTGGGCAGGGCGAACGCAGAGGCATGTTGGAAATGTCAGGGGCACAGCCACGGGTTCCGAGATGAGATGACGGCACGGGCGGTGGATCTGACGCAAGGCCGACATGCGCGCATAAATGAAGGGGCACAACTTCTCACAACACCGGGCGGGCACGCGTAATTTACGATTGTCCAGTGTCCTTTATTGAACCAGGTGACACGCGGTTACACGGAGACGTTGTGTGGTGATCGCAGTCGCGGTGCGGGTGGGCGGGTGGGTGACGCTCTGCTCTGTCGGAATGGACTCCTGTGACCTGACTTTCGAATTCCTTTCTAACGAGCAATGTCAGCGGGGGGCTTGGGAGCCGAGTCGAGTCGGTCGTGGTGGGCGAGACCACCCCCCCACCCCCCCCCCAATTCGCTAAACTCGCAGTGACCACCGTGGTGAAGTATGGTCAAACGACCCCCGTGGCTCGGGCTGAATGTCACCCTACCCTACGCGATCACTCCTCTCCCAACAGATACAAAAATGCCTCAACCCGGATGANTTTTACCTCCCCACACAATGCCCACACGTCTGCTCTACTTTCCCAACTCCACTGTCTCCCTGTCTGCTATCGCTGTTTAAGTTGCTCACTCTAAGTCTCTAACATCTTTCTACGGTCTCGCCCCACANCATGCCTCGCTGCTCTGGTATCCCACTGCTCGTCTCATCTCGTCTCTGCGCTCAAAGTCTCCGTGGCTCCCTCACCCTGCTGTGCCCAGTGTCGCTCGCTCCTCTCTCGTGCCCCCCTTCTTGATCCCCATTCACTGGAACCAACTCCCACTTCAGCACACTGAGCAATCATCTCTTCACTAGAACAACCTCAATCGCTTCGCCCCTATCCTACCCTGCTACTGTTACTCCCTGCCCCCAGCTACGACCAGACCAACTCCCAACCCTTATCACTGCCCCAACTTCTCTCACTGCCACTATCCCTATCACTACCCCTATCACTACCACAACCCCTATCGCTGCCACTATTACTGTCACTATCCCTATCACTACCGCTAACACTACTCCAACCCCTATCACTACTCCAACCCCTATCACTACCCTAACACTACCCAACCCCTATCACTACCCCTATCCCTATCACTACCCCTATCACTACTCAACCCCTATCACTACCCCAACCCCTATCACTACCCCAACCCCTAACACTACCCCAACCCCTATCACTGCCACAACCCCTATCACTATCACTACCCCAACCCCTATCACCACCCATATCACTACCCCCATTACTACCCCTACTGCTACATTTGTCTTTATTCTTCTTGACGACGCAGTCTACGTGATTCTGTCGATTCTACGCGAGTCTCGGGATATCTGTGTTGAGTCGTAGACGGAGGTACTCGGAGACGGAGGTTGAGTTAGGGGCTTCCGCCAGGGTTTATTAACACTTATCACTATCCCTGGTTCCCTCTTTACCCCTTCCACTATCCCCGTTCCTCCAGTGACCCCGCTTACGTCACGGGGTCTCCCTTAAGTACCCTCGGAGGGGTGACGTCACGTGCACTGCTCAGCGCGTGCGACCCCACGTCCCGTGAGGTCACCGCACCGGACAGCGCACACGACGCCACCACTCTCCTCTACTCCTCTACATCTGCATGAGTCTCGATGTAAGTCCAGGGGTTGTCTATACGAGTCTTGTGCGTCTCAACGTAGCTGGTGACCCGCACTGAGACCATCCACAACTCGCTACGCTTAGAAAACCTCGATTCGAGCCCAGGATCTCAGCGATGCCGGCTGCACCTCTGTGACTTCTGAGCCACTCTGCCAACGTTGTGTGTCGCCGCACCTCGCCAGCCGCACCTTTTGGCATTTGCCCTTCGTGGCGTCAGAATCCGGCGTGTGTGAGTCACTGGACCTGCCTGTCGCACGCGCATTGACCTAAGCAGTCAGCATCGCGGTGTGGCCTTGACGCCCGGTTGGGACCCCGAGGAGGAAGGCGGAGGCGAGGCTCAAGGGGGGCTGCTGCGATTGACGGCGGCATCCCAAGCTGGGCGCGAGAAGCCGTGCCGCACGCCCGGGGGTCAGAGGTCACCGACACAAAAGACAAAGATCCCCCACGTAGCCTGTAACAGACTGTGGGAGCAAGCCCTGAAAGCGAGCGCCTATGGAGGTCGGTACGGCACACGAGAGGGTGGATAGCCAACACCACACACACACACACCACACACACATACACCACACACACCACACACACACACACACACACCACACACACACCACACACACCACACACACACCACACACACACCACCCACCAACACACACCACACACACACCACACACACACACCACACACACACACACACACCCACACACACCACACACACACACACACACACCACACACACACACCACACACACCACACACACACACCACACACACCACACACCACCCACACACCACAGACACACACACAAAGACCTTCCCTATAGCTTGTAACAGACTGTTGGGGCAAGTGCTGTGAGCGAGCACCTATGAAGGCCGGCCCGGCGCACGANGGGGTGGGTGGCCAACACCACGCCCGGTCGCGTTTGACTCCCTAGTGGCGATGTTTGCAGACCTCACCAGGTACTCATTTGAGGCTGAGTCGACCAGGGCCAGGTTCAGATAATCGTCACTGGTGTTGGCCGTGAGCGGGAATCGAACTCGGGTCGCCACGTTCGTAGCTCGACACCATTAACATCACCACCACCAACATCACCACCACCATCACCACTGTCACCACCATCACAACCACCACTACTATCGCCCCCACCGACACCATCACCACCACCGCCACTAACCGTCACCGCCGTCACTACCACCACCACAATCACCGCCACCACCGCAACCACCACCGCCACCACCACCACCACACAATCGCCCCCTCCCCTCCGTCACGTGCAGCAGTTGTTGTGACGTCACGTGCGAGAGCCCCGACCGTCCGCTCGGGGAGTCGCCTCCCCCGCCACCGCCGCCGCGTCTTGCTTCAGATCTGTCTCCTGTTCGTCACCCGACGCGACCTTCAAGGGCCACCCTCGCTCCAGGCCTTGCCGGGCTAACCCGGGCTGCATCGTCCTCGGCAGACCCACCCTACCGGCTCGTCTGGGTGTGCGCCCCTCGGTAGCTGACCTCTGGGTTGCCCGTCCAGTATCGGGCACCTAAACGAATTTATTTTTTTAATTTTATTTGACCAGTTAACCTACACTGAGCTACGTAGCGACCTGACCACACACGAAAGCTCAACAAGGGGACTCATCACGTGGACATTTATAGCAGCGAAATATTTCCTAAAATGCATGTTAATTCTAAATGTGGAGGGAAAAAGCGGAGGACCCGGAGAAACACCCACACGACCACNGGGGGGGGGGGGGGAGAGAGACGCAAACTCCAAATATACAGAAGGCATCATCAGGGTCGGGATCGAACCCACGACTTCCTGTATAGCAGGGAAGAAAATTGACATCTCCTCGCCAATGTGGTGATGATGAGAGAGAGAGACACCGCAAACTCCAAATATACAGAAGGCATCATCAGGGTCGGGATCGAACCCACGACTTCCTGTATAGCAGGGAATAAAATTGACATCTCCTCGCCAATGTGGTGATGATGAGAGAGAGAGACACCGCAAACTCCAAATATACAGAAGGCATCATCAGGGTCGGGATCGAACCACGACTTCCTGTATAGCAGGGAAGAAAATTGACATCTCCTCGCCAATGTGGTGATGATGAGAGAGAGAGACACCGCAAACTCCAAATATACAGAAGGCATCATCAGGGTCGGGATCGAACCCACGACTTCCTGTATAGCAGGGAATAAAATTGACATCTCCTCGCCAATGTGGTGATGATGAGAGAGAGAGACACCGCAAACTCCAAATATACAGAAGGCATCATCAGGATCGGGATCGAACCCACGACTTCCTCTATACGAGGGGAGGGAATTAACATCTCCTCGCCACTGTGGTGATGATGAGAGAGAGAGAGACACCGCAAACTACAAATATACAGCAGGCGTCAGGGTCGGGATCGAACCCACGACCTCCTGTGTAACAATCGAGGTAGTTAACATCTCCTAGCCACCTGGTCTCCTTCTCCTCCACCCTGCACACGTATTCCACCTTTCTGATCATATCAACAACGTTTCCTACTGAGGATGTAATCCCACATCGCAATGCGCCTACCCTATCCTTCTGTAAAACTCACAGCTCGTCCAGAACTTCTCCCAACCGCCTGTATTATGCGCAGTTTTCCAGAGTTTGAATTCCCTGGCCACGGCTTCCGTACGTGGCGAGACTTCTGAACCATTCTTAAGCGCCCCCTCGTCTTCTAATTTGCACTGACCAGCATCGCGGTCATACGAATATAATTATCATATACACACATCCCCCCCCCCCCAATATTCAAATATGCTCAAAATGTCTCCCCCCCCCCAATATATTGCTATAAAAATATAAAAAGTAATAATTGCTATGCTATGTAAATAAAACAACAATTTGCTAAACCTTGTCCACAATATCTGGCTTGTCTTCATATAAATGAATGCACAGATTTCTGTTGAAATGATTGTGGTTATGGTTGTACTTGATTAATCCCTAATCTCTGCCATTACGTACAATGAAACAAGAAATGGTAAACAAATAAAGTAAAAACAGAGCAATGTAATACAATACACTGTTAGACATTATTGTAAAAAAATAAATTAAAAGTCCATCCCATATGTTGGTGAATTTTTTTTATATTTTAGGCAGGAAATTCGTTTTCAAATGTTGGTATTTTTCTGGGGGGGGGGGTACCCCAGACCCCCTGGGAGATTTGGTCCCCCCAATGTTGACTCCATGGCTACGGCCTTGGGTCATACAACCGCCACAATAATAATAACAGTACAGTAATGCTATTGTAAACATGGGGCCCTTATAATGTGGTGGTGCACGTGGTGGTATTTGCGGTGGGTTACGTGCTCTGATCGTTGTTGATGGAACAGTCACTCGCCCAGGCAGGGTGCTCTGTGCGATCCGTGCGTGCAAATAGGATTTCGAGCGGTTGAGTGTTCCGTTTATTTGATTTGTTACACGGGTGATTGTGGTTCCGTTTGGCCAGTTTCCTGGCTACAAACAACAACAACAACAAAACCATGCATATTTGAGAGGCCGAGTGAACGGGGTTGGGAATGGTGCACAATTAGGCACGCGAGGCAGTTGACGGCGAGTGAGTTGCGAGTCGCACGCGCGGAAAGCCACAAACTTATTTTGGTTTCCATTCGTAGCGCCTCGTCCTCACTGCCTCCTCGTCACTGCCTCCTCCTCACTGCCTCCTCTCGTCGTCCGACTGAGACGCAGGGTGACGACCCCCCCGGGGGGGGGGAGTGGGATTTTTGGTCCTCACAACATAAACACGCGCTACAGTAGCGTGTCAACAATGGGTGGAGCGCTCGGCCGATTCGCACGATCTGACGGGCGAGCTCAGATGCAGTTTTGCTTGGGTCAAATTTGTGCATCATCATTATCATCTCGTCGGAGGGGGTGGGGGGTGTTCGGTAAAATGAGTACCGCTTTAGACGACGATATGTGTGCGTCACGTGGGCGTCTCTCCGTCAGCGGCGCGGCCTTCCTTCTGGGAGAGCATCATTTCAGCAGCAGTGTTTCATGACGAGCAAATGCTCTGCACCGGCGTCGGCACACGGTGTCCCATCAGCAGAGTCAGGGCTCGCTTGAATCAATGCCGTAATTATAATAAATATTGGGGGGACACATCCCCCCAATATTCAAATATGCTCAAAATGTCCCCTCCCCAAAATATTGCTATACAATAAATTTATGTTAATATGATTGTGGTTATAGTTGTACTTTATTAATCCCTAATCTCTACCATTACATACAATGAAACAAAAAAAGGGGGGAAAACAGAGCAATGTAATACAATACACTATTAGATATTGTTGTAATAAATAAATAAAAATAAGTCCATCCTATGTGTTCGTGAATATATATTAGGCAGGAAATGGCAGGAAAATCGTTTTAAAATTTAGATTTTTTTTCTGGGGGGGGGGCCCAGATCCCCTGGAAGATTTGGTCCCCCCAATGTTGACTCCATGGCTACGGCCTTGGCTTGAATCAATGTCGGTAAAACTGCCATGTGATGTGTTTGTGAGCAATGGGGCCCTCTCTCCCTCTCTCTTTACGACGTTGGAGGTCTCGGTTCGACGCAAAACGATTCAGTATAGTGGTACGCAACTTTAAAAACAAAAAAAACGACAGCGCTGTGAATTAAACCATCGTCTTCCGTGGCCGATATTCTCTACAACGACGGGGCCGCTCGGTCTGAGTTAGCGCTTCAGCGGGAGGGGTTCGAGGCATTGGTTACCGGGAAGGCGCCATCGCTGCTGTTGCTGCCCGCTGCATGGGGAGTGTCGGGGCATGAATTCCAGTAACGAGTGACTGGCTTCGTGTGGGAGTTACCGGCAGAACCCGGAGAAAACCCAGCCACGCGTTGTGGTTACGAAAGGTGCGACAAACACTCAAATATCTCAGTTCCGCACAGATGGATCCACGAATCCCCGCGTACGACGTGCTGAAAAGCTGTACCCACGCCCGCAGCTGCCGATGCCACTTGTGTGAGGAATTCGGACTGCCACAGGTAACGAACACGTGACCCCCATTCAGACTCTAAACACTGTTGCTGGGCATAGGGCCCAAAAACGCTGAGCGGCCAGAACAAAAAAAAACACACCAACACTTCAGACGCTGTCTTTCCGACAGACCTGTTCTTCACCTGAGGACGGCTGCTTGCGTTGTGGCCGAAACGTCGTGAGAATTATTTGATTATGTTTTATTTTTATTATTTCCCTTCTACGTGACTTTACCGAAAGAACCAAGAAGATTAATCCCTGCAGTCACGAAAGCTTTGAATCGAAATTTACACCAACACTATTAACGTTGTAATAGATTCAGGGTTGAAACTTTATCGAATTTACGGGAGGAGGGAATTCCAAAGTAGAGCAGTGCCAGGGAAGAAGCAGAGAGGGAAGTGAGGTCACCTCCTGTGTGGTGAATCACTGGGTGAGCTAGTGGGTGGGTGAGTCAGATAGTGGGTGAGTTAGTGGGTGGGTGGTTGGTGGATGGCTGAGTTAGTGTGTGGTTTAGTGAGTTAGTGAGTGGGTGGGTGGGTGAGTGAGTGGGTGGATGTATGAGTGAGTGAGTTAGTGAGTGAATCAGTGGGTGGGTGAGTTAGTGGTGGGTGGGTGAGTGAATTTGTGGGTGGGTGAGTGAGTGAGTTAGTGAGTGAATCAGTGGGTGGGTGAGTTAGTGGGTGGGTGGGTGAGTGAATTTGTGGGTGGGTGAGTGAGTGAGTTCGTGAGTGGATGGCTCAGTTAGTGGGTGAGTGAGTGAGTTAGTGGGTGAATGGCTGAGTTAGTGGGTGGGTGAGTGAATTAATTAATGGATGGAGAGAAAACCGGAGCATCCGGAGAAAAATCTACGCGACAATGGGAAGGACAGAGATAAAAGTCCAAATATACAGAAGGCATCGTCAGGGTCGGGATCGAACCCACGACTTCCTGTATACGAGGGGAGGGAATTAACATATCCTCGCCGCTGTGGTGATGATGTGAGAGCGAGACACCGCAACTACAAATATACAGCAGGCATCGTCAGGGTCGGGTTCGAACCCACGACTTCCTGTGTACCGGGCGAGGGAGTCAACATCTCCAACAGCGCCGCTGACGAAGCGGTCCAAGGCCCCGCCAAGACTCCTCCTCCTCTTCACGCGGCGAGCGAGGCTCACGGCGCCACGGTCATCCTTCCACAACGGCGCTAAAACAACCGACCGAGTCTTTTCTATTTTTGTTCGAAAGCCAGTTATTTTTGCAAGTTCCTGCGCTCCCCATAACCCCCCCCCACCCGCCGCACCACCACTACCCACCACCACCACACCCACCCCACCGCCGCCTCCAAAGAGAATGCAGCGATGCTGCTTCACCTGTGGAATGGTCGGCACTCTCGCACCTGTATTTATGGGTATTGTTATTATTATTGGTCCGCGTGTTGACTCCAAAGGGAGACGCATCAAGTCTCGAGAATCTTTTTTTTGTGTGTTGACGAGGTTCCCTGCCAAGCGTTGGCAGCAACATTGAGGATGTTTGGGTCAACATCAGTGACATTGGGCGGGGTACAGGGGCTGGGGGCGTTTAGCACCCTGAGAACAATTGTTTAAGGGCGCTTCATCGATTTAAATTAGTATTATTAGCTATGGGAGGGAACCGGTGGAATCCCACTCATGAACAGATGGAGAGAACATTCAAGCACCCAAAGACAAAGATCCCCCGTATAGCCTTAACATAATGTTGGGGCAAGTGCTGTTATCTAGCACCTATGAAGGCCGGCACGGTACACGAGGGGGTGGGTGGCCAATACCACGCCCGGCCGCCTTTGTCTCCCTAGTGGCGATGTTTACACACTGCACCAGGCACTCATTTGAACCGGAGTCGGCGTAGGGGAGGCCCAGGACCTGTTCAGATAATCGTCACGGGTGTTGGCCGTGAGCGGGAATCGAACTCGGGTCGCCAGATTCATAGCACAGTGCGCTAACCACTGCACAACCGCTCCCCACACAAACAAACTCCACTCATACGTACAAACTCTCGCTCACACTCTGCAAGAACAGGGGGATGGGGGTACAAACTCCACTCACTCAACAATCTCACACATTCGCCCGAGTCGGGAATCGAACCCTAACCCTTGTTGCTGTGAGGCCACTGCGTTTCCGCCACCGTGCCGCTAAGGCGCCGATTGTTACGCCGCTGGTGTGGACACGAGGCGATGGCGGAATGTGGTTATTTGTATCAACAACAACAACAAAAACTTGCACCATTTGTTTCTACTGCCGCCGCGTTCCGGGAGATGGATTCGAACCGGCGGGGTTGGAGAGGTCCAATGGGCATTGCGCCATCGGTCAGGGCACGGCGGCGCTGCCCTTTGAACCCTCGCGTCTCATCGGAAATCCTCCCTCCGTCACTCGTTACAGGTCACCGTCGCAGGCGGTGGACCGTCAACATTGCAGAGATGATTTTGTCGATTTAAAGCTTTCGTGACTGCAGGGATTCATCTTCTTGGATCTTTCGGTAAAGTCACGTAGAATGGAAATAATAAAATAATACAAATAAAACATAATAAAATTATTCTCACAATCATTTTATTATGTTTTATTATTTTATTATGTTTTATTATGTTTTATTTTTATTATTTTATTATTTCCATTCTATGTGACTTTACCGAAAGAACCAAGAAGATTGCAGGGATGGACCGATGGAAGGTGCGAGTGAGCTCTTTGCGACACGCACAGCACTCGCTGGGGATTAATGGTCAGACTGGCCATCCGGAGGATTGCCGGTGTGATATTCCGTCGCGGCAGTAGAAACGATGGTGCAAGTTTGTGTCGTTGTTGTTGCAGTTGTTCTTCATACCTCTCCTCCTCCACCGCTTCTCCTCTACACAGCTGCGGTATAATAAATTGGCGCAAGGCCGTAGCCATGGAGTCAACATTGGGGGGCCAAATCTTCCAGGGGGTCTGGGGGTCCCAACCCAGAAAAATATCTAAATTTTAAAACTCATTTCCTGCGTTAAATATTTAAAAATTCACTAACACATGGATTAACTTTTATTTATTTTTAAATCCTTTATATTAAGTTCGCTTGCTTGCTTGCGTGCTTGCTTGCTTGCTTACGACCGTGCAAATCTTCGGTCGTTTTTTAACCCACTTTCCATGATCCAATCGAGCTGACATTTTGCACACAGACTCGTTGTGCGTGACAATTTATGTTCGTGAAATTCTCTCCAAATTTTACACTGTTTAGGGAAAACAAATTAAATATTTAATTACCAATTGCTTAATACTGCAGACAATCATCTGACCCATAGGTGGCAGCCATCTCAAGCCAGAGGACGAGAGGACTCTAGCCGCCACGCATATAAAGGATTTAGAGTGAAAAACTTTGTTTTTACGGGTTTACTTGTTATCATTTCTTGTTTCATTGTATGTAATGGCAGAGATTAGGGATTAATAAAGTACAACCATAACCATCATACAAACATAAATCTATGCATTGATTTATATGAAGTCCAGATATTTTGGCCAAGGTTTAGCAAATTGTTCTTTTTATTTACATAGTATAGCTATTATACAATATAATGGGGGGGGGGGCATTTTGAGCAAATTTGAATATTGGGGAGATGTGTCCCCCCCAATACATATTATAATTACGGCCTTGAACTGGCGCATTGCATGTTCGTAGAATCGTCAGATCGGTGGGGAAAAGCGTGGGTGACCCGAGACTTCTTCCGACGCCGTCTGGCGCAAATTGGGTGGCAGATTTGTGCCAGAAACGCGCCACTCGTGAACCAAAAATAAATTGGCTCTTCGACTTGGGCAGCGTAGGCAGAGCAGGCCAAACGCTCTCTCGCGCGCCCACTGTGGTGGAGGCCCTTCCACCAACTGTGGCGTGGACAAGCTGCGCCTTCACCTCTACAAGGCTCATCTGCACATCACTTATTCTTTTTCCTTCTACGTGACTTTACCGAAAGAACCAAGAATATGAATCCCTGCAGTCACGAAAGCTTTAAATCAAAATTGCACCCCACTTCTCACTCAACTCCTCCTCCTCCAAATGGGATTTGCGTCCCTACCTTTAAAAACGAATTGTAATGAACCAGAATCACTTCAGCACCAATTGCGACTCGCTCTCATCCTCAAGAAAGCCGATGCGAGTGGTTGGAAGGGGGAGGGGTAAGGAGGCGCTCGCTCGAGAACGCGCGTCGCGTGACGTTTGTCCGCGCGCGGTTCTCAGGATAAATGTCATCCACATCAGCGGCTCGACTTTTAAAGCGAGCTTGCAATAACACAACGAGCGCATACCTTCTTGACAAGTAGCACGCCACGAATTGAATGCCCGCGCGCTCCGCCCGTTGTGTGTTTAAGCCGAGCCGAGAGGCGTCCGGAGTGGGGAGGGTGATGAGCGGTTTGAGCGCAACGAACCCGGACAACCGAATTCGATTCGCGCCACGGCTAATAATAGTTGCGAGTATCTGATCCGGTGATGGGCCTCCCCTAGGTTGACTCAGCCTAAAATTTGTACCTGGAGCGTTGTGTAAACATCGGCACTGGGAAGACAAAGGCGACCGGGTCTGGTGTTAGCCACCCACCCCCTTCATAGCACTTGCATGTGTACAAAAGACAAAGATCCCGCTTATAGCCTTAACAGGCTGTTGAGGAAAGTGTGTAAATACAAAGACAAAGATCCCCCGGATAGCCTGAACGAACTGTTGGGGCAAGTGCTGTTAGCGAGCACCTATAAAGGCCGCACGGCACACGAGGGGGTGGGTGGCCAACACCACGCCCGGTCGCGTTTGACTCCCTAGTGGCGATGTTTACACATCGCACCAGCTACTCATATGAGGCTGAGTCGACCTAGGGAAGGCCCAGGGCCGGTTCAGATAATCGTCACTGATGTTGGCCGTGAGCGGGAATCGTCGTTGTTTGACTTGCATCCCACTGGGATTTTTGCACACAGTGTTGGTGTACGGTGCTTTATCTGCAATATTTTTCTGTCTTTTCTTGGATTTTCTGTTTGTACTGTCACTTTAAGATTTTTTTTGTTCATGTTTTTGTTTTTGTTTGTTGCGGTTGCACCCGATTCAAGAGCCGAATGGCTCACAGGGCTATACCAAATAAAATAACTTGAACTTGAACCCGGGTCGCCAGGTTTGTAGCGTAGCGCGCTAACCGCTACACCACCGCCACCCACGCACACACGCACGTAGAGGAGGCGTAATGTCCGCTCGTCCACTTTGTTAATTTTATTTTCCACGACGACGCCAATGATGAAGTTGTGTTCAGTAACCACCACACACACACAGAGAGAGAGACGCCCTCGCCGGAGTGGCAGGGCCTCCCTGTCACGGCACTTGGGTGGAGGGGTTGGCGGTGGGGGGGTGTTGGTCTTTTAATGCGACGTGAAACGCTACCCCCCCCCCCCACAGCTTAATACCTAGCTGTCAATCATCCACGATCATGAATAATTCAAACCGAATTGGACAGGCAGGGACTACGCCCCGCGTCTCCGCAATTGTTATTACGACTGCTGCCACCAACTACTGAGGTCCTTGCACCCAGGGAAAGATTAGAGTCTCAAGACCCTCGTTTTTAGGAATGTCTTTTGCAGGTGTTCACCGTAGGCAAGGCTGGGGCGATGTAGCTGCTGCTGCTGCTGCTTCTGCTGTGTAATCCCAATGGAGTAGTTTGCAGGCAATTGGGACGTTACGTGGCCAACACCGGTGACGCTGTGTGTGGTTGCTGCTTCTTCTTCTGTTCGCTATGGGAGGAAATCGGAGAACCCGGTAGACACCCAATGGGTAACCGAGAACATTCGCAATGCGCACGGCGACTCTCACTCTCGCACGCTTTGGAAACAGGCCGCAGAAGATGGGGGTTACACGCTCCGCGCATTAAGGCGCCTACGTTGGGAGTCGAACTCAGGGGCTCGTTGCTGTGAGGTGCCGCCCATCGTCATAAATATTGACTGTTCGTCAAAAGTAGACTCGGGCTGAGATCATCGAATCGCTAAATCTGAGAATATGGTTCAATCATAACTCAGTCTATCTCAAACTCTCGGTATCTATGAGAATATCCGATTCTCTATGAGTCTACGGGTCTCTATGTGAGTCTACGAGTCGTTGTGTGCGTCTATGGGTCTATGTGTGAGGCTATGGCCTCGATGTGACTCTCTGGGTCTCTGCGTGAATCAAAGGGTCTCTACGTGAGCCATTGGCGACCGGGCTGAGTCCATAAGCTCACCGCACTTGAGACTCCCTGTGTAATCGCAAGCAGTGGCTGAACCACCCCAGATTCTAACCCAGGATCTTGGCCGGTGCCAGCTCATCGATCCGACACGCCGAGCCACGCAGTCACCTCTGAGTTAGAGCGTCGGCATTTTTGAAATAACTAGCGCAGTGGGCGTTTGCCTGTAACATAAGCAAGGCGATATATCGTTCGTAACATATCTGCGAGGGCGATTACTCGGATGGCGTCAACGCACTCGCGTGTGCGCGGTGACCTCGCGTGAAGAATGAGATGAACCATTCCACCCGGGGGGGGGGGGGAGTGTTGATGCGTGACGAGCCATTTTATCTTCAGTCAGACATTCACATGGGCGGCGGCTGGGGGGGGAGGTCATAATGGAAAATCATCGTCTCGTTATTAATTGCAGGTATCCTTGCAGTGGTCGTCATCTGGATTCAATGTAGCGAGGTCCAATTCGCCCAGATGACGACGGTATTCGCGGCGTTGCCTGCCGCGAGAAGGCGAGCGTGCGAATGAAAGTGCAAGTCGCAGTCGTGCGATTACGGCCATGCAATCCCAAACTATGGACCATGCAGTAAACCCACAGAGACACACAGACGCACAGAGACTCACATAGACACACAGAGACCCAAAGAGGCCCATATATGTACATTAAGTGCAAGCCACAGTGGTAAGATTTGGCCGTGCAATCCAAACTGTTGGACCATGCAGTAAACCACAGAGACACACAGACGCACAGAGACTCACAGAGACACACAGAGACCCAAATAGGCCCATATATGTGCATTAAGTGCAAGCCACAGTGGTAAGATTTGGCCGTGCAATCCCAAACTGTTGGACCATGCAGTAAACCCACAGAGACACACAGACGCACAGAGACTCACATAGACACACAGAGACCAAAGAGGCCCATATATGTGCATTAAGTGCAAGCCACAGTGGTAAGATTTTGGCCGTGCAATCCCAAACTGTTGGACCATGCAGTAAACCACAGAGACACACAGACGCACAGAGACTCACATAGACACACAGAGACCCAAAGAGGCCATATATGTGCATTAAGTGCAAGCCACAGTGGTAAGATTTTGGTCGTGCAATCCCAAACTGTTGGACCATGCAGTAAACCCACAGAGACACACAGACGCACAGAGACTCACATAGACACACAGAGACAAGAGGCCCATATATGTACATTAAGTGCAAGCCACAGTGGTAAGATTTTGGTCGTGCAATCCCAAACTGTTGGACCATGCAGTAAACCCACAGAGACACACAGACGCACAGAGATTCACATAGACACACAGAGACCCAAAGAGGCCCATATATGTACATTAAGTGCAAGCCACAGTGGTAAGATTTTGGTCGTGCAATCCCAAACTATGGACCATGCAGTAAACCCACAGAGACACACAGACGCACAGAGACTCACATAGACACACAGAGACCAAAGAGGCCCATATATGTGCATTAAGTGCAAGCCACAGTGGTAAGATTTTGGCCGTGCAATCCCAAACTGTTGGACCATGCAGTAAACCCACAGAGACACACAGACGCACAGAGACTCACATAGACACACAGAGACCCAAAGAGGCCCATATATGTGCATTAAGTGCAAGCCACAGTGGTAAGATTTTGGCCGTGCAATCCAAACTGTTGGACCATGCAGTAAACCCACAGAGACACACAGACGCACAGAGACTCACATAGACACACAGAGACCCAAAGAGGCCATATATGTGCATTAAGTGCAAGCCACAGTGGTAAGATTTTGGTCGTGCAATCCCAAACTGTTGGACCATGCAGTAAACCACAGAGACACACAGACGCACAGAGACTCACATAGACACACAGAGACCCAAAGAGGCCCATATATGTACATTAAGTGCAAGCCACAGTGGTAAGATTTTGGTCGTGCAATCCCAAACTGTTGGACCATGCAGTAAACCCACAGAGACACACAGACGCACAGAGATTCACATAGACACACAGAGACCCAAAGAGGCCCATATATGTACATTAAGTGCAAGCACAGTGGTAAGATTTTGGTCGTGCAATCCAAACTATGGACCATGCAGTAAACCCACAGAGACACACAGACGCACAGAGACTCACATAGACACACAGAGACCAAAGAGGCCCATATATGTGCATTAAGTGCAAGCCGCAGTCGTGCGATTACGGCCATGCAAACCCAAACTATGGACGTGCAGTAAACCCACAGAGACACACAGACTCACAGAGACTCACATAGACACACAGAGACCCAAAGAGGCCCGTATATGTACATTAAGTGCAAGCCACAGTGGTAAGATTTTGGCCGTGCAATCCCAAACTGTGGACCGTATGGAAACACCACTGCAGTCCGCGCTCCGTCGACGAAGAAGGGAACAACAACGAAGTCGCACCAACGCGAACCTTCACAATGGCATCTTGCTCCGGAACATATTGTCACGCGCAAGAACGGAAGAGGTGTGGTGCGTGTAACCAGCAGATGTCATAAACCCACGGAGGCGCGTAACACACTACGTGGTACATAAGGATCGCCTGGGTTTGGACCCATATGCAGCAGAGAGAGTCCTTGCATATAAAACAAACTCTCTGGCATGATAATTGGTTTTTTACCCTTCTATCTGGCAACAAAACTGACACCTTTTTACAAGGAGTCATGTTTGCATAGACCGCAATACCTGCAGTCATAATACAAACAAAAAACATAACTCTGATAATGTGCACTGTCCTTGAAGTTGATTGGTCACACCCGAGACAGCTTTCCTTAGAGCCTAGTCTCACATGGGTTGGACCAGATGACGCCAAAAGGTTCCCATAGTGTAGAAACCCTCTGCAGTTCACCAGCAATTGGTTCGAGCAAAGCCGATGCTGCTGATGAGACGCTGAACGTCGAAACTGAGCCAGAGTGTTGCTTGTATTAAAGCAATGATGCTCTCAGGAGGAGGAAGGTTGTGTGGCTGACGGGATGTGTTAAAGATGTACTTACATTGTTTTACGCGGAGAGACAGATATGGAAGAAGACGGCCGTATTGTTTGCTTGGTGATTTATGGTCGCGCCATGTACTTTGTAAGTGAAACAGGATTTGTATATTGTATACATTTTAACAAATGAACGAAATGCAGACTGTTTCGAATAATGTAAGAGAAGTGTGAATATGGCCGAAGTAAAGACAAATCCGTAAATGTTCAAGAAGTGTAAATGCACTTTCTACGCAAGTAGAGGCAGCGGAGTCCCACGGGATTTAGCGAAGGGTCAACTAAATTGCGGCCGCTACGCCTGACGGCAAACGCTTCGTCTGCGAGTGTGTGGGAGTCTTAGTGAGCCTGTACGGCAGTGTATAGGTCTCCGTGTAAGTCTGCGAGTCTCATAATATATGGGTCTTTACATCAGTTCATGGGTCTTCGTGTAAGTCTGTGAGTCTGTGTAAGTCTCTGGGCCTTTTCCATCAGTGCATGGACCTCCGTGCGAGTCTGAAAGTCTCTGTAAGTCTATGGCTCTTTTCGTCTATATATATGGGCCTCTGTGCGAGTCTGTGAGTCTCTGTAAGTCTATGTCTCTTTTCGTCTATGTATATGGGTCTCTGTGTGAGTCTGTATGTCTCTGTAAGTCTATGGCTCTTTTCGTCTTTATTTATGGGTCTCTGTGCGAGTCTGTATGTCTCTGTAAGTCTATGGCTTTTTTAAATCCTTTATATTAAGTTCGCTTGCGTGCTTGCGTGCTTGCGTGCTTGCGTGCTTGCTTGCTTGCTTACGACCGTGCAAACCTTTTGGTCGTTTTTTAACCCACTTTCCGTGATCCAATCGAGCTGACATTTTGCACACAGACTCGTTGTGCGAGACAATTAATGTTCGTGAAATTTTTTACCAAAATTTTACACTGTTTAGGGAAAACAAATTAAATATTTAATTACCAATTGTTTAATACTGCAGACAATCATCTGACCCATAGGTGGCAGCCATCTCAAGCCAGAGGACGAGAGGACTCTAGCCGCCACGCATATAAAGGATTTAGAGTGAAAAACTTTGTTTTTACGGGTTATACTTATTCGTCAGTGTATATGGGTCTCTGTGCAAGTCTGTATGTCTCTGAGTGTACGGGTTCCTATGGCAGCCAGTGGGGGGGGGGGGGTCTCGATACAAGGCTGCACAATCCCACCTGCAAACAAATCGCGCCGACGTTGACGCCGACAATATTAATGAACGCAAGACGCCAGGTTCGCTGAACACAGGCCGAGGGTGGCGTGGGGCCACGTACAGAGGGAGAACATTCTAAGAGGGTCACCATGAATAGAGTACGGGAATAAATACGGAGATGACCTTTGAAGCTATTGCCATAAGGCAGGACGCCACTGTGTCTTTATTCTCGTCGCGAGCAGGAGTTTCCCAATGAACAAACACCCGTGGCACACACACAAAGACAAAGATCCCCAGTATAGCCTTAACCGACTTTTGTGGCGAGTGCCGTTAGCGAGTAACACAGGAAGGCCGGAACCACAAACGAGGGGGTGGGTGGCCAGCACCGCGCCCGGCCGCATCAGACACTCAGTGGAGGTCGAGTTGACCTAGGGAAGGCCCAGGGATTGGTTTAAGATAATCGTCACTTGGTGCTGGCGGTCGTGAGCGGGAACTGAACTCGGTTCGCCAGCTTCGTAGCACAGCGCGCTGACCGCTACTACGCGACCGCTGCTCGCCCCCACTCTATTCTTCGATTCCATTTCGAATGTATATAGCGCACTTTTTTCAGGGCGCTTTAAGATGAAATCCGACGGCGTTCAGTGAGCAAGGTGACGGAATGGATGCAGGGACAGGGGCTGAGAATAGAGCTGATGTTGCTGTGGGAAGGTAAGGCATAATAAGGTGGAATATCTTCTTGGTTCTTTAGGTAAAGCCACGTAGAAGGGAAATAATAAAATAATNAAAAATAAAGCATAATAAAATAATTCTCACGACGTTTCGGCCACAACGCAAGCAGCCGTCCTCAGGTGAAGACCAGGTCAGACAGCCGAAACGTCGTGAGAATTATTTTATTATGTTTGATTTTTATTATTTTATTACTTCCCTTCGACGTGACTTTACCGAAAGAACCAAGAAGATGAATCCTGCAGTCACGAAAGCTTTAAATCGAAAGGTGGAATATGATGGCGAATGAAGGTGTCTGATGGGTGCAACGTGGATGAGAGGCAGTGGGGTATGGGCATACGCGTAAAGTTGTAAATGGGCATGGATGAAGATAGGTGGAGGGTGGTAGGGGCTGAGGGTCTGGTGGCCGGACAGTTGAGCTGATTGGAGGAGCGCAGTGCAGGGTTGGGGAAGGTTCACGCAGGGCAGGATTAGGATTTTGTAGGCCCCTGGGCTACAGGTACTGTGTGGTCCCCCAGTAATATTTTCAAAAGGAAAACAAAGTTACAGAAAAATAAAATGTATTTTTTACAAGGCTAACAACAAATAGAATTCAGCATTCACAAGTGAAATAACTTTTCACTTAATCCATTGGAGGCCCCTCCAGCTGGCGGAAGCCACTGGGCCGCAGCCCCGAAAGCCCCACGCCTCGATCCGGCCCTGGTCCACGGAAAAATAGAGATGCCGGAACCGGCTCAGGAATTAGGTTCGTCGGAGGAAGACGACTTGGGTGCTGTGAGTTGGTTAGAGGCGCTCACTCTCTCTCCTCTCTCTCCACGTGCGCGCAGGGCGCCCGTAACCCTGCTCCATTGACGCCCCGGACGACGCGTTCCGTCTCAAGGACGTGAACGCTTTAACAATTGAATGGAATCATCTTCTTGGTTCTTTCGGTAAAGTCACGTAGAAGGGAAATAATAAAATAATAAATATAAGACATAATAAATGTATTTCCCTTCTACGTGCTTTACCGAAAGAACCAAGAAGATGAATCCCTGCAGTCACGAAAGCTTTAAATCGAAATTTAATTGAATGGAAATTAATTAATGAATAATACCAATCCAATTGTATTGGAATGCAAATTTCACTGCCGGCGTGACTCGTGAGGTCGATTTCCCCGCGCCCGTGGCGAGCGTCGGCGGCGGCCGATATCAGAGGTAAAGGTGCAGCCTGCAATGGCTTGCCCGCGCTACTGCTGGGCGGATAAGGGTCATCGTCCACTTCGAGGAGGGTTCCCAGGAGAGGGTGCATATTGGCCTACTCTTCCACATTGGCCAGACGTCTTGGTAGATATGAGAGTGCCCACATTCGCCGTGTGTACTTCTGGGTGGATACAATAATCGATCCTATGGGTTGTGCTGACTATTACGCAACGGCGAGTGGTTTCATAACACCAATCACGGTATTGGGGTCTCCGTCACCCAACCCGAACGCCGCTAGGCAGGAGGAGGTCCAATGCATTCAACAACAGCATTGGAACCTCAACAGGAAGAGCGTGTACACATTTCCTTGAAGGCCACGGTGTTGATTGTTACTGACACGGAACGCGTTGCGTAACGCTGTTGGTTTGCGCTTATGCACCGCTGCCAACGCAGCAGTAGCAACAGCATCAACAGCTGAGCTGAGCTGTTGATGCTTCGGCGATCGCATCGTCCTTTCGTGCTGTTCGCCTTTCGTGAGGCAAAGGGGGCAATGGAAGTGGGTTGCCTCTGATGGAGGCCAATCAGTCTCACGTACGTTTGTGCGCAATGNATTTTTTTTACCGCAAGCGTGCGTGGTCAATGCGGACTTGATGCCTTGTGATAATCGGCGTTATATTTGGTGTTTGACCATATTGATTTGAAGCTTTCGTGACTGCAGGAATCCATACTCTTTAGTTTTTCCGGTAAAGTCTTCATCGAAAGAACCAAAGAGTATTGATTCCGACAGTCACGGAAGCTTCAAATAAAGATTCATATTGACACCGTCCCTAAACGACAAAACATCGCTATTTCAGAGACTAGTACAGCAAGGTCCTTGAGAAACATGGCACAACGCACATACGAAGTAATGAACAGTAGTTTTTTTTCTTGCTGTAATTGTCCCACTTGATGACGATTGTTTGTATTGCGATCGAAACGCCGTGGATCTATTATTTTTCTACCCACGTGACTTTACCGAAAGAACCAAAAAGTATTGATTCCTGCAGTCACGAAAGCTTCAAATCAAGATTTATATTGACACCGTCCCTATTATGTCAAGAGAGGGTTAACAAAAACAAATCACACTCGTCTTGTGTGTCTTTTTTAAATCATCTTGATTCTGGCTAAAAGGGGTGTAACGGTGCTTTGGAGGTGTCCGTCTAGAACCGAAACCCGAGCTCCCAATACTCGCACCGCCGTGGTTTAGTTCATGGTGGGCCCCCCCGTTTCACGGGGCCATCCATAAATGACGTCACGCACCTAGGGTGTGGGGGGGGGTCAGACATTTGTGACGATGTGTGACGAGGGGAGGGGTTTGAGAAATGTCACGTCAAAATGCGCAACTTTAAATAAATATAGAATTGTTATAACAACACTCATTTTTATTGGTTCTTTCGGTAAAGTCACGTAGAAGAGAAATAATAAAGTAATAAAAATAAACAATAAAATTATCACGACGTTTTTTAAATTTATTTTATTATTTCCCTTCTACGTGACTTTACCGAAAGAACCAAGAATATGAATCCCTGCAGTCACCAAAGCTTTAAATCGAAATATTGAATTTTTATCAACACTCCTACAACATCAAGTGCAGCGCCACATTAAATACGCAGTTTAAAGCGATTTGAAGCATGTTTTATTTTCAAAATGGAAATATGTTTTTGGGGGGGGGGCAGAGCTTAGTGACGTCATATTTTAGGGGGGGGGGTCTGACTTTTTGTGACGCTGTGTGACGAGGGGGGGGGTCAAAAATCGTCCAAAATCGCGTGACGTCATTTATGGTCGGCCCCTTTGTCTCCCCAGTCCTGATGTTTGTACACCACATCAGGCACTCATTTGTGGCTGAGTCGACCTCGGGAGGCCCAGGACCGGTTTAGATAATCGCCGGTGTCCGGTGGCCGTGAGCGGGAATCAAACTCGGGGTCGCCGGTTTTGTCGCGCAGCACGCTAACCGCTGCACCACCGCTCCCAACGGCAACAAAGACAAAGATCCCCCGTATAGCCTTAACAGACTGTAGGAGCAAGTGCTGTTAGCGAGTACCTATGAAGGCCGGCCAGCACCACGCCCGTCCGCCTTTGTCTCCCCAGTGGCGATGTTTACACAGCGCGCCAGGTACTCATTTGAGGCTGAGTCGACCTAGGGGATGCCCAGGACCGGTTCAAATAATCGTCACCGGTGTCGGTCGTGAGCGGGAATCGAACTCGATTCGCCGGGTTCGGAGCGTGCGCGCTACCGCTGCACCCGCTCCTCGCGCGCCAACGCTCACGCAATCCCCGTGCGGCGAATTTGCCGTCAGGTCCACATCCTGGTGTCAGGGGTTCGTGTTATACACGACACTCAGGGAGCGGGCCACCCCTTCACACGCTGGCATGTGTAAATCCGGGGTGGGACTGTGCAGGGTTAAAGGAAGACGGCATGAGGCATTAGAGGGGGTGGAGTGGGAGTGGTCAATAAACGTGTGGAGAGAGCGAGAGAGGTGGGGAGAAGAGGGAGGCAGTGATGGGGAGAAAGGCGTAGGAGAGAGGAAGGGAGGGAGGGATCGGTGAAAGGAGGAGCGCAGGGAGGGAGGGAAAATGAAATGAAGTGCAGAACCAAATGCCCGGTGTGTAAGTCACTGGTGACAGAGCCCAGACCGACAACTCGCCACACTAGAGAACCCGGTTGAATCACGGCCCAGTCTATGTGAGTCTATGGATCTCCGTGCGAGTCTATGGGTCTCTATGTGAGTCTATGGGTCTCGATGTTTAATTTGAATATTTTTTCTTTTTTCTTGTCTCTGATGTACAGCGCTTCGAGATTACCAATTTGAAAGTCACGCTTCATGAAGCCGAGTTCATCATTACTCCCAACGCCCCTCACTGTCATCACCGCGAGAAGTCACGCAGGAAGCCCGCATGGACCCACGCACTCAACCTTCAACAGTGCAACTTCACCACCCGATGGCGGTGGTGACGATGTTCGTGGTGGTGGTGGTGATGATGGTGATGATGATGATGGTGTTGGTGGTGGTGATAGTGGTAGTGATGATGGTGTTGGTGGTGGTGATCATGATGGTTGGTGATAGTGGTTGTGAAGATGGTGGTGATGGTGGTCGTGATGATGATGATGGTGGTAATGATGATGGCGGTGGTAGTGGTGATGGTAATGATGATCTTGGTAGTGATGATGGTGGTGACGGTAAATGATGATGATGGTGGTGGTGATGGAGGTGATGATAATCATGTCGGTGGTGATGGTGAAGCTTGGAAAGCCGAGTGGAGTTCACGAAGTCACAAACAACAAACTCGAGAGACGCGACGTCGCAGAAGATCTCCTGGACTTCGATCTCCACCCTGAAGCTCATGGACCACGACCCCTTGAACCGCATCGTCCTCTGCACATCAACCATGGCAGCAGCAGCACATGATGAAGCGGATAGTCGGTGGGCTGAGTCTGCGGTCACCGCCCCAGAGCAGAGCCACGGTGCGTGTCACGTGGACTCGGTGCCCGACTCGCACAACATGGACCAGCACGAGGAGGCCGGCAGTGGGGGGGAGGGCATCGCCACAGCAGCGGCAAATTCACCACTCGGCTACGCGAGAGGGAATCGTCCTGGCTAAGCAACCACCACCTCGATGTGTGAAATCACAGTGGCCGCTCAACATCAGCATCAACACGAAGACAAAAACAGAGACTCATAGACTCACACTGAGACCCATAGACTCCTCCCCCCCGTCCTAGTACCCTATATAAACACGTGTTTCTAAATAGCTCTCTTCATACGCTACAGTAATTTTGCTGGAGAAGTCACACCTGATGACGGATGCTTGTGTTGCTTCCGAAATGTCGTGATTTAATTTAGTTGTTTTATTTTTATTTTATTTAGTTTTCACCTACGTGACTTTACCGCAAAAAACCAAAGTGTATAGAGTACCCATAGACTCACTTAGCTAAAACTAAACTTTTTTTTTTAACAGGTAAGGCCCACTGATTATGTAGCTTGTTTCAGAAGCGACCTGGCCACAAATAATAGCTCAACGAAGTGGCTTATCACGTGCAAAAATCCTATCAGCCAAATGACTCAAAACGCATGCATTTAAATGTGAAGCGAAAACCCGGAGACGCGGAGGAAAAATCGACACGGTCACGGCGAGAAGCACCACACCAGTCGTCANGAGAGAGAGAGAGAGCAGCAGCAGGAGGAGGCGGCGGAGGGGACCCCTGTAATTAGCGCAAAGATTCGTCGCTTCGCATTAAAATCATGGGCGAGTCCCGTGCCCAACTGGCTGCTGGTGCGGTTTTAACGACCCCCCCCCTCCACCACCAGTGCCGTGTCAGCACGCCCCATTCTTGGCGAGCCTGGCAAGAGTTATGCGCGTGCTGGTAAATAATAACGCGTTGTGCGGGCGGTGGCATTTTGTGCATCGTACAAGCGGAAAAGAAAAATGTTGTTTGGTAACCTTTTTGATTTAATGAAAAATCAAATGGACAAGCTTATTTTCATTCCACCAGTAACCTTTGGTGCCACTTTAGGCTTACCTAAGCAGTGACTTGCATTCTAAATAATAGATGCAGTGGTTGTTTCGATTTGAGAGTGGAGGGCGGGGGTGGGGGGGCAATGTGGGGTAAGTGTGGGGGCGGGGGGTGAAGTTGGAGGAGCACCTTCGACACTATCGGCAAGTTTGAGTCACAGGAGTCATTTCGGACCAAGCCGTTGCTGAATGGGAGACGCTGCTGCGTAATGGCAGCAGCGCACCGGAGTTGCACTCCCAAGATGGCCGGCTCGATTCGATCTCCGGCTCGATTCGATCTCCCGCTTGATTCGATCTCCACCGCCAACTCTGTCCACCCGGCAGCGTCGCTGGGCGCACCGCGGTTAGCAGTCAATCAGCGGTTCGGCGTGGTCTAAAGTGTAGGCAACTCCCCAACTCTCGCAGTACACCTGGAAGAGCAATCCACGCTCCTACAAAGGGGGGGGGGGCTCTCTCTCACACTCTCTCTCTCTCTGTCCCTGTTGGATGCCTTCGGCCAACAGCGATCCCGCGGGCAATCGTACGCAGGCTGCGCCCTCCCCCCTCGCACCAGCCAGAGCCGGGGGTCGTGGCCACTTGGCTCCGAGCGGTGCTATAATGTGAACGTAATAACGCGGCAGAGACCTTCATCAGCACTCATTGAAAGGAGTCTCTCTCGCCCCCCACTTCTCTCTGACAGCTTGGGTGGGGTGGTCATTACCTGCGTAGTCGAAATACCACGGCGGTGTTCTTTTGCTGCTCCGGTGAATGTCCGGCCCCACTCGGCCGCTAGTTCACCATTCTGGCAAATTGCCCGATGATGTTGGATGTAATTACCAGCGAAACGTCCTACTCAAAATTCTAAATGATGTTGAGTCACTCTTCAACATACCGGTGGGCTAAAGTAGTTAAACTATTTGTCTTTTGAAAAACATGACACATCTTTTGGCCATGTCGGGTGGTGGAGGGTTACGACACATATATGAATAATGCGATCTAACTCAAAAACCTTTGTTACGAATTCTAGATTTGAAGCTTTCGTGACTGCAATGATTCATATTCTAAGGTGTTTCGGTAAAGTCACGTAGGTAAAAAATTAAAATTTAAATTAATAAAAGTAAAATAAAATAAAAATCACGACGTTTCGGAGGCAACACAAGCTTCCGTCTTCAAGTGGAACCGTCACAGCAAAATTACTGTAGCAAGTGATACATCAAGTGATACAGTATTTGCTGTGACGGTTCCACCTGAAGACGGAAGCTTGTGGTGCCTCCGAAACGTCGTGATTTAATTTATTTGTTTTCTTTTAACCTACGTGACTTTACCGAAGAAAACAAAGAGTATGGATCCTTGCAGTCACGAAAACTTCAAATCTAGAAAGAGGAGGGTGCTCAAGAAATAATAGATCAAGTAGGATTTGTCCGTGTCTGTTCAGTGTGCTGTGACAGTTCCACCTGATGACGGAAGCTTGTGTTGCCTCCAAAACGTCGTGATTTTATTTTATTTTTATTTTATTTTTATTAATTAAAATTTTTTACCTACGTGACTTTATCGAAAAACCTTAGAATATGAACCTTTGTTACGAGTTTGCGCGGTTTAAACGATCCCCGGTACACTCGAGATGACGGCAACGAGGGCCGTCGCGCGGCACGACGGGACGGTAAATGACGGCTCCCCCACTTCGCCCGAGAGTTCCATCGCCGCCACAGTCGTCGTACGGAGGCCGCGCGAACCCCCCCACCCACCCACGCCGATCGCCGTGACCCCCACCGTGACCCCCGCCGTGACCCCCCCCCCCCGTGACCCCCTGCGGCAGTGTTGACGGCAGAGGTCGCAACCGGGTACCCGATACCCATACCCTACCCGATACCCGGCT
This sequence comes from Lethenteron camtschaticum, assembly GCA_018977245.1. Classification (NCBI taxonomy): domain Eukaryota; kingdom Metazoa; phylum Chordata; class Hyperoartia; order Petromyzontiformes; family Petromyzontidae; genus Lethenteron; species Lethenteron camtschaticum. The sequence goes on from MU249632.1 coordinate 4,909,536, forward strand.
ACCCGTACCCGGCCGGGTACGGTACGGGTAGCCGTTTGCGACCTGGTGCGGCCGGGTACGGGTAGCCGTGAATCACTTGGTGAGTAACCGTTTGTCACTCATTTCGGGTAGGGTACGGGTAGGGAACGGGAACCCGTACCCGGCCGGGTACGGGTAGGAACCCATTTGCGACCCTGGTGCGGCCGGGTACGGGTAAGAATCAAAACCCGTTTGCGACCTCTGGTTGACGGGTCCTCTCTCGCTGCCGCGCGCGCGAGAGCCGATTTCCGTCGCCCCTTCTCCGCCGGCGGTTGGCGCTTCCCGGTTGGGCGTGCCGGACTTTGGCTGCCATTCCATTGCCAGCCTCGTCCGGGGCCGTCGTCTCGTTCGTCGACGAGTCCCCGTCCGAGTCACGCTCGACTTTTCTAAACAGTAAATGGGGGCGGGGGGGGTGTTCCTCTAACCTGCATACGTTGCTGATACAATAAACCATTAGGTTCTAATGAATGTGTTGTATTCCATATCTTTGCAATGTCTATATATATCTTAGTCATTAGTCTCGATTGATTGGCTCTTAAGTTGACCACTAATCAGCAGCAATTATTCAAGGTAGCAAACTTGGGACTGGTTTGGCCCTCTCTGCGACTCATCAGCAGTCAGGCTTAAATCTTGACTTGAAGCTTTCGTGACTGCAGGAATTCATATTCTTTGGTGTTTCGGTAAGGGCACGTAGAAGGGAAAAACAATAAAATAATAAAAACAAAACAAGACAATTTCAGAGTTATCGATTGCTTGTGTTGCAATCGAAACTCGTGGTTTTATTGTTAGATTTTTTATTATTGTTTTTCCCTTCTACGTGACTTTACCGAAAGAACCAAGAATAACGTGACTTTTGTTTGCTAAACAACCACCGCTGCTTTTACCAGACGTCATTCGTGAGCGCAACCCCTCCACACAACAAGCAACATAAAACAACAGCGTGCCGCGAGTTAAATCGCCGGTAATTTTATTTTTTATTTGTTACTAATTGTGCGTCGTAGGCGTCGGCAAGAACTTGCGGTTGTGGCGAGGAAAACCGCGACCTTTAATAGTCCTCATAAATTAGTTTTACGCAACAAACATGTGGACGGTAAGGGCCAAGTGCTGCACCTCTGGGTGTGCTTCGACAAAGGAGGCATCGGCTGCCAGGAATGACACCGAGACACGGGAACGCGTGGATTCAGAGAACCAACGAACATCGCAAGTCAGAGACGTCCACTGGTGGCCAGCCGAGGAGACAGATTCGTGACTCGGGCAGGGCACGGCTGCTCTGTCGGGGTTCGACGCAGGACACGGACGGGAACCCGGGATCAGTGCAGATAGTCGCTGTCACCGACCTGAGCTCTGCGGTCGGGAATCGAATAGGGTCGACGGGTTTGTTGCGCAGTGCGCGAATCCACTTTCGCTGCCGATCCACGCCGTCGATGCAGTTGTACTGTCCATGACAGAGGTTCTTTGGGTTAGATCGCGTAAATAAATGTGTTGTTAAACCCGCCACCACCCGACACAGACAACTGTAAGGGTTGTCACGTAAACAGAACGTGGCAATTCGTCACTGGTACAGCACACGGTGTGTTGGAGAGCCAAGCCACAACATTACAATCCGAGTACGACGTTTCGCCAGTAATTACAACTAGCTTCATCAGGCGACAGACAGATTGCACTGTGTTGTATCGTTACGCTCTTAGCAATGAAGAGCAAACGTGGTCATGTGCCTGAGAAGGAAAGTTTTCGATCAGTGCATATTCCAGGCTCTGACGTGCATCAGAGATGTGGATTAGAAGCTCAAGCTTCTCATGTTTTAGGCGTAGTTCCACTTTGTCTTGATGAGCTCACAACGCCACCCTGCCGATGGCACGCTTCTACGTAAACCTCCATCCCAGCTGCGTTCTGGGGGTGGTCGCGCCTTGCTGTGGTGGTACTGCGATGGGGAAACTCCCAAACCTTCGAGATCGTGTCGATATCTTTAAGCCCCGTGGGGCACGTGGGTAACGTGCGGAGGGGCAGAACGAGGCCACGTGGGGAACGTGCGGAGGCAATGGGGCCCCCTCACGCCGACTGCCGGGATCAGTGAGCGCGCGGGCCTGGGCAGGACACGTCCCTCGGAGGGGACAAGGCCCCTCGGCCAAGAGTAACGAGAGAGACAAGTTCAGTGCATGATTAGGTATAGCCCTGTGAGCCATTCGGCTCTTGAATCGGGTGCAACCGCAACAAACAGAAAACAAAAACATGAACAAGAAAAAATCTTAAAAGTTACTAAGCGCAAACAGTAAATCCAAGAAAAGACAGCAAAATATTGCAGAAAAAGCGCCGTACACCAACACTGTGTGACGAAGCGCGTCCCAGCGTGGAGATGGAGCGACGACGTTTGCGATGGCCACTCCGCCGCCGGCGTAGTACCCTGGCCAGAGGGGAATGGAATTGAGCGGCGCAGCAGAGGCAGGCAGGGCGCAACCACCAACCCCCTCCGCCCTGGCGCAAGAATGCCGAGAGCTCACCCACCACTCCCCCACCACCTCCAACAAACTCCGCAAGAGAGCCAAAGGCTGTACGCAGGCAACTTGTAGCCGAGTGACGTAGCGGACCAGCCCTTACGGACGTCAGCTGGCAATTACCAGAACAGGGCTCCCGTTGCCAAGACAGAGATTGGAGACCGGAGTGGCTGCATGTTAATAATATAAACGCATACCGACTACACGCCCCGCTTTGAACCCATTCCAGCTGGCAAAGATTCCCCGTTGTAGCCTCAGCAGGCTGTTGGGACAAATGCTGTGAATGAGCACCTATGAAGGCCGGCACGGAACATGAAGGGGTGGATGGTCAGCACCGCGCCCGTCCGCCTTTGTCACACCAGTGGCGATGTTTACTACACACCGCACCAGGTACTCATTTGAGGCTTAATCGACTTAGGGTAGTCCCATGACCGTTTCAGAAAATCGTCACTGGTGTTGGTGGCCATGAGCGGGTATTGAACTCGGGTCGCCGCGTTCGTAGTGCAATGTGCTAAGCGCTGCGCCACCGCTCCCACTACACACGCGCACACACGAGAAAAATATGAAAATCGAGCTAGATTTGACAAATTGCTGACGATCCCAATTTTTTGGTGTCGGGAAAATGTTGCATTTCTATCCACAAACAAGATGGCTACACAGGACGTGAAGTCGACCCCCACAATTCCACAAGAAGCAGGTCATGTTGAGTGACAAAATAACTCAACACGCTCGTCAATAATGCCTCTGTGGTCTTAAAAGGGATTATTGTTTTATTATTATATAATAGGCGACGTTTCGGGCATTGGCCCTTCTTTTTCAGAGCACGTGAATGTGTATTTTACGTCACTCATTTGCTTTGTCCACCCAAGATGGAGTGACGTCACTACGGTTAGCACGAAGGCCGCGTTAAACACCAACTATCACGCTAAACGATCAAAACACCTCAAAGCCTTCATGACATTGCCCTGAAAAAAAATCAGGAAGAAACTAAATTCGGTCAAGGTCGTCCTCGTTTAAGGCGTCAGATGCATTCCGACAAGTGCCGCATTAATCGAGAAATGCGTTAAACGAAAACAACGTCCCCATGAATTACGTAACAATAAAGTTTGGCAAGATACGATGTACTCTTACGCACACACAGTGAGATGGCGAGACAAATAACGGGGGAGTGGGGGGAGAGTACGCCGCCACGTTACTGCGTCACTCCGCGTCACTGTATCACTGTCAGAGGTCGCAAACGGTTTTGATTCCTTACCCGTACCCGTACCCGGCCGCACCAGGGTCGCAAACGGGTACCCGGGTATGGGTACCGTTCCCTACCCGTACCGTACCCTACCCAATACCCGGCCGGGTACGGGTAGCTGGGTATCGGTAGGGTACGGGTATCGGGTACCCGATTGCGACCTCTGTGATGAAGCCATGCTGCAGGCGTAGGTGGGTTGATTTTAGGAACTTGAATTGTGAGAAGAGACAAGACGTTGGGAAATGAGTGACAAACAGTTACTCACCAGTGATTCACAGCCTACCTGTACCTGTACCCGGTCGCACCAGGGTCGCAAACGGGTACCCGGCCGGGTACGGGTAGCCGGGTATCGGGTAGGGTACGGGTATCGGGTACCCGATTGCGACCTCTGATCACTGTACTGCTCAGCCGCGCAGCTCAAGAAAGTAGTTCGTCGTCGACCGCTCAGAAACGGCGTTGTAACAATAAGCATTATAACAATGGCCATATTCCGTGTGATAGCAATGAGCGTCATAAGAATAGGGACGTTCCGCGTTATAACAATGGGCATTATAACAATGGGCTTGTTCCGCGTTACAACAATGGGCGTTGTAACAATGGGCGTTATAACAATGGGCTTGTTCCGCCTTACAACAATGGGCGTTGTAACAATGGGCGTTATAACAATGGGCTTTTTCCGCGTTACAACAATGGGCATTATAACAATGGGCTTTATAACAATGGGCTTGTTCCGCGTTACAACAATGGGCGTTATAACTATGGGTGGTATAACAATGGGCTTGTTCCGCGTTACAACAATGGGCATGATAACAATGGGCGTTAAAGCAATGGGCACGTTCTGCATTGTGTGAATTGTTCCCAAATGGAAGAATCGCTCTATGGAGCCGTATTCGCGTTCTCGAGTGTTAGCACCACGCGTGGAGCGAGGCCTCACAGTCTAAACACGAGTTTTTGTTTCCAAGTCTGACGCTCGTCCCTGATGCGTGCGCACTCCCTCACAGCGGCAGTAGATTCCGGCCGGACAACCAGTAAACCTGTAACCCTTTGCGGAACCGATTGATGGTTCCACGGGAAGCAGTAGGCGACGCCAGACGAATGCGAGGAAGAAGCGACCGCGCTGATTGGTACGCGCGGGCGGACAAACCGCAGGGCGCGCGCCTTGGTCCCGGTGGGGCTCCCTGCTTCACTACTGGTGGAAAAGCCTCAGCGAGAGCGAGCTCTGGAGTGGCGTTTGGCCCACCTCTTCCAAGCTGACCGAGTCGTTTTAGTAGCGGTGGGCATACCACACTTTGCCCCACCACCCTCGACCTGCCGATCATCGACCGACTGTGGTTGAACCCATTTAACACAGCCGCTGTGTGGACAGAGGCAGGGGTGGGGTGGGGTGGGGTGGGGTGGGGTGGGGTGTATTTAAATAAGTAATATTTTTAAAAAACTTTTTTAAAAACACGTTTATGAAATGTACTAGTAATGGAAGAACTCCACGACTCCAGGAAGTGGCCCCGAAGCTTGCCATAACGTAAGGGACCGTGGCCAATTACAGCCAACGTCAGTTGAGCGTGGAAAATTAGACCCAAGCCGAAACATAACATATAAAAAATAATGTTTAAAAATATATATTATATAATATAGTATTGTCATCAGTATGACATACGTATGCAAAGTTTGCAGTCGATACCACATTGGGAAGTGGGTTAAAATTGAGTTACAAGATTTGAGGATACAACAACGACAACAACAACGACGACAACAACAACAGACAGAGTGAGTTAAATGAAAGCGTGTAAAAACAAAAAACTTCCGTCGTCATTTCAACAGCCTCTGGATCGCGAGTCAACCGCGCTGCTGACCATGACATCGGCTGTCACAGCAGCTGCCAGCCCAGACATTGTGGTGCTAGCCCGCCCTGCAGCTCCAGTCTGTCCGTAACCACCATGCCCTTTCTCAAGACGCACACACCCTGCGTCTCTCCTCTGAACATCCTGCCCTTTCTACAGAATGCCTCTAATCTCGACCTGACCCCCTTGCTGACCTTTTCACACCCAGTCCCAGCCCGTGGCGTAGCGTCGTTTCCAAAGTGCCTCGGTGCAGTTGCACCCGCCTTCCCACTACTCAAGAGCCAAGTCACTGCACCAAGCCTACATCCAGCACCATCACAGGGTGACTGATGGTCAGTTAGGGTGACTGATGCTCCAGCACTCGCCAACTCACTCCGGTCACTCGCTCACCAGTCGTCAGTCACCTCCTCATCACACTCCTGTCGCTGCGACTGCTATGGTTTTTGTTTCCATGAACTTCGCTCGTTGATTCCTCAAGCCATGTTGAGGACTCGGTCTGTACCAGTCAATGACTGTTGAGTCTCATTCTGCACACTGTGTTCAACCACAGCAACACACCCACCCACTCACCCACCCACTCACCCACCTAATCACTGACCCACGTCCTCACTCACCCACTGACCCACTCGCTCACTCACCCACCTACTCACTCACCCACCTAAACACTGACCCACCTACTCACTCACCCACTGATCCACTCGCTCAACCACTCACCCACTCAACTACCCAGCTACTCACTCACCAACTGACCCACTCACTCACCCACCTATTGACTTACCCACTCACTCACCACCCACCACACAATCACCTACCCACCAACTTACCCACCCACTGACCCACCCAACGGCAACACTGCAGGTTGCAATGCTTCGTTCTGCTTACCCCCTATTGTCTCTTTTCCTAAGCTCGTAGAATAACCTTACCCAATTCAAGACACGTATCGACTCCAAATCTATTAGACATTCAACGGTGCTGTATCTTGCTGGCCGCTTGGCGCTTTGGGCCTTTGGGCCTGTGCCCATGATCCATGCCAGCTATCTCCTCCACTTCCTCCCCTACCCACCCACCCTCTCCCTTCCCCTTGCGCTTGGCAGTTCGTGAGGTTTTGTAATTAAAAAAAAACCGCTTGTTTCGAAACCATTGGATCGATGTCAATACCCCCGGATTAATTAAAAAAACAACAAAGAATAGGTCGACAAACGCGAGCACTTAATAAAATTGCGACAGGTGTTCCTCTGGCGAGGGTGGGCCACGAAGCATGTGGCAGGAAACCGGGGCACCTGGGGGAAATCCACGTGTGGCGAGGGGGCAACGCTCGATCCCCGTACAGTCCGAGACAGACGGAGAGACCACGTTTTGCTGTCCCGCCTTCTTCTGGCTCTTGCCTCGACACCCACGAGAAGCGAGGGGGTTTCGCGACATCTCTGCGTGATCCACCAATCCTCGCTGCTGCTGCTGCCACCACGGCGCCGAATCACAGACGGCCACGTGCAGGGTTAGGCCACCACCGCCACAGCAATAAGCAGTGTGGCCAACCGCGTGAGGCAGCTTGACTGAGGACAAGGTTTCTCTCCCATCGACCCCCCCCCCCCATCTAACCACAGGCCCATCAATCAAGATCCTGGAATAATAGACTTGGTGAGGGCGAGGATGACGATGCCAGCCCTTTGTGCGGCAAAGACGTTGACACATCCTTCCCGCTCTCAGGCGGAAGGCCTAAATAAAAACACAATAATATATAGTATACAAATATATTAGTACTGTATACAAATATAGTATACATACATAGTATACAAATATAGTATACATACATAGTATACAAATATAGTATACATACATAGTATACAAATATAGTATACAGAGGTTTTATTTTTACAAATATAGTATACAAATATAGTATACATTAAATGAAAATATAGTATACAAATATAGCAAGGCCGTAATTATGATAAATATTGGGGTGGACACATGNCCCCCCCCCCCCCCCCAATATATTGCTATAAATAGATTTCTGTTTATATGATTGTGGTTATGGTTGTACTTTATTAATCCCTAATCTCTGCCATTACATACAATGAAACAAGAAAGTTAAAAAAGAAAAAAACAGATCAATCTAATACACTATTAGATATTATTGTAAAAAAGAAAATAAAAGTCCATCTATGCGTTAGTTAATTTTTTTTATATTTTAGGCAGTAATGGCAGGAAATTCGTTTTCAAATTTAGATTATTTTTTTCTGGGGGGGGACCGCCAGGCCACCTGGAAGATTTGCCCCCCCCCCCAATGTTATCTCCATGGCTACGGCCTTGATATATAGTATACAAAAGCAATCAAAGCCAAGTACACTCGTACAATGACTACACTCACCACAGGAATGAAGCGACTACGTTACACAAACCAGACGACTGTCAGAGGTCACCATCCCTCGCGACGATGCCTGGCGGACCCAGGATTGCTGGGGACGGGACGGGGGTATGGTGTAGATGCAGGAGGGGGAGGGGTAGGAGGGGTAGGAGGGGGTAGTTTTGACCATACTTCCCACGCTGGTCAGTGGTGAAGCAACCGTACACAAGCACGCAGCAGCAGCAAGGCCGGATTACACGAAGCTGAAAGCCACAACTGTAATGATCAACATTTGTTAATCAAACCATATTTATTTATTTAAACACAAACCGTGTGACCGCCAGAGTGGCAATGGATGGGTGTAGAGTCGACACCCAATCCCATTGTCCCTTGAATGTGTACAATGCAGACGGATGTTAGAGTCGCCCTGTCGTGCATTGCTGCTGCTATGCACGGCTGTTGTACATAGCTGCTGATGAAGGTGAGCGTGTGAATGGAGCACAGCTGTTGTTGGTGATGGTGGGGGGGCAGAGATCTTGCGCAACTCACTCTTCAAGGGAGCCTTTCCTGCACCAAGACTCGCCCATGCCTCCTCACCAATGCCTCCTTACCCACGCCTCGCCCATATTCACGCACGCGCAGGCACAGATGATGCACATTCTAAAAATAAACTTACAACAGAAAAATCAACATGTTCGTCAATTAGAAAAGGAACTATATGTGTATTTGTTTGTGTGTTACAGCTGACGTTTCGGACAATGGCCCTTCTTCATAGGAGATTCCCGAAGAGCGTTGCTTAGATGACACCATACCCAAAACGAGGGTCACTTTGTAAGTATGTGGGTCTCTTTGTAATTATGTGGGTCTCTGTGCGAGTCTTTGGGTCTCGATGTGAGTCCATGGGTCTCGGTGTGAGTCTATGTGTCTCTATGTACGTCTGTGGGTCTCTGTGCAAGTCTAGGCAAGTCAATACAGAGGACAGACAGTGGATAGCAGTTGTAGACTTCACTTGACAACATCGTATACACCATGGGGCCCTGATAATACTTGTTAAACGTTTACCACTTTCAAACGAATGTGCTGATTAATTCGTTGTTTTTATTAGCTGGGCTTGTGCACAACTGCCAATGCAGCAGGAGCCCCAGCGTCAACAAAGTAATGTGTACATTATTTAAGCGTTCAAATGTGTTGGCACAGAATCACGCGATATAAACCCGACTCCAGTTGTCATTGTTCATCAGCGTACACATTTAGCAATGGGCCTATCTGATTGAACGGGTGGCCCTGTGGTAGAGTGAGCAACTTGGATTTGAAGGTGCAACTTCAAATCCTGGTTTTGGAGGGGGAGCAGGGGGGGGGTCAACTCAGCCCATCATCCCTCCCTCTGGGGTCGATACAAAAAATAGGTACCACCTTGTCGGGAGGTCAACGGTTGGTTTCTTTTAAGAAACTTATCTCCGCCACAGGAATGTGGAATCTGACAACCGACTCAGGGCTGGCAATAGCCGGGAAATCGATTCGAGAAAATGTGAAAACCTCTTTACCCGTGACATCTTTCATAACGGTGCTGTTTGTCGCTTGCCGCTTGGCGTTTTGGGGCCTTTTCGCCTGTGCTCAGCAACTGTTTATGAACACACAAAGGCATGTTGACGTGGGACGCAAACAACATCAAAAACAAAGATCCCCCTATAGTCTTAACAGTTTGTTGGGGCAAGTGCTGTTAGCGAGCACCTATGAAGACCGGCTTGGCACACGAGGGGGTGGGTGGCCAACACCACGCCCGGCCGCCTTTGTCACCTCAGTGAGGATGTTTACACACCGCACCAGGTACTCATTTGAGGTCGAGTCGACCTAGGGGAGGCCGAGAATCGGTTCTGATAATCGTGACTGTGGTGTTGGCCGTGAGCGGGAATCGAACCCGGGTGGCCAGGTGCGCAGCGCAGCGCGCTAACCGCTACACGACCGCTCCCCACCATTATACACGTGTAGGGACAGTGCGGAAAGAGAGAGAGACAGTGCGCGGCCAAGTGGTCACGAGGGATAATTACAGAAGGGAACCATGCGGCGGGGGGGGGGCGATGTTCGGGATTGGTCGAGGCAGTTCGGGAAAGAGGGCGTGGCCAGGGGCGGGGCGAGGCCACGCCGGGAGAATAAAAGGTGGGTGCTGAGAGAGCTCGAGGCGGCCCTGGGATCGGGGAGGACATTTCCATGCCGCTGGCGTCTCCGTGGCGTCGCTGTCTTCACCGGTCGTTGTTTGGGTGCTGTCATAGCCCAATGATCTATCGTTATCCTGGCCCAAGAATCTGTCGTTATCCTAGCCCAGGGGTCGGCAACCTACGGCTCCGGAGCCGCATGCGGCTCTTTACGGGCTGCTTCTTGACGATATGTACGTATGTACAGTATGTACTCAGATGCATTGCGGCTCTTGAAATACTGAATTTTGTACCGAATTGGAAAGAAATGGCTCTTCTTGTTATTTTGGTTGCCGACCCCTGTCCTAGCCCAAGTACTGTATGCTCGTCATAGCTAATTACTGTATAATATAAGAGTAAGTTATCTGTGCGACACGCCCTAATAAATAAAGAACGAAGACAAAAGAAGTTGTCAGAGGGTCATTTACACACGCAACACACAAATACAACAATTATAAATGCTTGAATCGATTTGTGATTGCGTATCTTTTGTACGGTATTCCAATTCACCGATGCCCAGTTGGTACAGACGGGAGAAGTGTCGTCAGTCTAAGCCTCCAAAACCTGCCTCTCTGATCAACATGCCGCGAGGCCTGTAGTCAATCACACAAGATCGAATTTCTTGCGTAAAAATGCATAGGCCGGGTCGGTTAGGGTTAGGTGCATAATCCCTTGAGCCTACGTTCAAGCCACCCGGAATGTGCCCGATCTCGTTAAGATCTCAAAAGTTAATCTGCGTTGAGCCTGGGTCGTGCGTGGATGGGTGACAACCATCAATTTGTGACAATTATAATTATCAGCAGCAGCAGCAGCAATGATCAAGACACTGCTGGATGAAGACCTACCCCAAGTCATCACCATTACAAGTATCATCACCATCAGCAGCAGCAATGATCAAGACACTGCTGGATGAAGACCTACTCCCAAGTCATCACCATTACAATTATCATCACCATGAGCAACAGCCATGATCAATCCACTGCTGGATGAATGCCTACTCCCAAGTCATCACCATTATAATCATCACCATCAGCAGCAGCAATGATCAAGACACTGCTGGATGAAGGCCTACTCCCAAGTCATCACCATTACAATTATCATCACCATCAGCAGGAGCAATGATCAAGGCACTGCTGGATGAAGGCCTACTCCCAAGTCATCACCATTACAATAATCATCATCGCCTTCTCTCCCACACACAGCACGTGCTGGACGCGCGAGCGGATCTCGCGCCTGGCCGGGCCAGCGCCATGCGCACAGACAACGCAGGGTGCTGGTAGGCCACTTTAGTGGCTCAATTAGGATGTCAGTGCAGAACAATCCGATGTTGATCTCCACCCCTCCTCCCCCACCCCCTCCTCCCCGCCCCACTCTCTCGATTCGCATGTCTTCATACCACCGTTGACTAAATAACACGAGCTCACTTGCACCTCCACCGCACTTTTTCTGGCGCCTATTGCCGTACTATATTTGTTCCCCAGCCCCGTGTACCATTGATGACTGTTTATTAATATAATAGGGTTTTCCCCTTTTTTCTGGCAACAAAACTGAAACCTTTTTACAAGGATTCATGTCTGCATTAACCACAATACTTGCAGTGAAATGCAAACAAAAAACACACTGATAATAAATGCATTGTCCTTGAAACTGATTGGTCCACACTAAGGGACGGCTTTATTTTGAGCCTCGACCCAATGGGTGCTCGACCAGAGGACGCCAAAAGTCGTACAGCTCAAAGACAATGCACTATCAAAGTAATGCGGGCGCAGGGTGAGCGTCTACAACATTAGACCTATTATTATATGGGGTACTGTCAAGGGAGGTCTAATGATGATTGTTCATTAAATCTTGATTTGAAGCTTTCGTGACTGCAGGAATCCATACCCTTTGGTTCTTTCGGTAAAGTCACGTAGGTAGAAAAATAATAGATCCACGACGTTTCGATCGCAATACAAGCAATCGTCATCAGGTGGGACAATTACAGCAAGAAAAAACTGCTGTTCATTACTTTGTCTGTGCGTTGTGCCATGTTTCTCAAGGACCCTGCTGTACTAGTCTCTGCAATGGCGATGTTTTTGTCGTTTTTTGTAGTTGTTGCCGTGCTCACGGTAGCACCACGGATCTCCCGTGTAAAACATCCGGGCAACTGTCTGAACGGAATCAAATCAACTCAAACCTTCACCCACGGCGCATTCCCCAAACGTCCCCCCATGACCGACACGGCAGCGTCGGGAGGCCTTCATCCAGCAGTGGATTGGCACAGAGGCTGAACATTCTTATTGCGGTTCGCAAGAAAGCATGTTTCGCTGAATAAGATCATTTATATTGGAAGAAAAATTTACTGTTTCAAAAAATACCAACAATTCATGATATCACAATGCACATAACTGCAGACAATACGAAATAAAGAGAGATAACGCTAGTATCTCGGGAACGCAGATATAAGAGTGTATTTTATTTTTGCAAACGAATGACAAAAAGACAGACCCCCCATATAGCCTTCACTATGCTGTTTGGGGCAAGTGGTGTTCGCGTGCACCACAATTGGGCATATTAACAATAAGTAATATTTAAAATACTTTATTTTTAAACACGCTTTAATGAAATGTACCGTACGAGTAATGGCAGAACTCCACGACTCCAGGAAGTGGCCCCGAAGCTTGCCATAACGTAAACGACCGTGGTGATTTACAGCCAACGTCAGTTGAGCGTGGACAATTAGACCCAAGCCGAAACATAACATATAAAAAAGAATGTTTAAAAATATTTTTTACATTTTTTTTGATAGAATATAGTATTGTCATCAGTATGACATAAGTATACCAAGTTCGCAGTCGATACCGCATTGGGAAGTGGGTTAAAATAGAGTTACAAGAAATGAGGATACAACAATAACAGAGTGAGTTAATAGAAAGCGTGTAAAAAATAGACGCTTAGAGACACATCCAGAGACGCGTGCATCATCATCAACCGTGATCCAGCCACTGCTGGATGGAGGCCTCCTCCCCAATACCGTCTCTACCTCTCACGATCCCGCGATGTGACGATCCGATCCCGCGATGTGCACCTGCTCTCTACATCGCGAGATGATTTTATCGCTCCATCTGCTCGACGAACGTCCTTTACTTCGGACGCGTTCCATTCCTTGGCTGCCACTCCGTTATCATGATTGACCATCGTCCACCATCATCTCTTCTGGTCACGGCGCGACCTTTGCTGTATGCACGTAAAAAATAAACATCCGCTTTTTAGCCTCGGGGCAAGTGGTGTCAGCGAGTAGCACCTACGAAGGCCAGCACTGTGGGACACGAAGGGATGGGTGGCCAACAGCACGCCCGCCGCCTTTGTCTCCCCCATTGGCGATGTTTACCACGCACCGCACCAGGTACTCATTTGAGGCCGAGTCGACCTATAGGGAGGCCCAGGACCCGGTTCGATTATTCGCCATTGTTATAGCTCGTGCGTAGGAAGAGAACTCGGTGTTGTGGATTCGTAGCGCAGCGCCCTAACCGCTGCACCACCGCCCACCCATCCCCCCCAACCACACACCCACAGAGCCAAACCGAGAAACCATAAACACAGAGGTCCGTGTTGCAAGGGCGACCTGGGCTGCAGATTGCCTGCCCCGGGGTTGATTGTGGACCGCGATAGAGAGTCTGGGCGAACGCAACGGACTCGTCTAACAGGATTGCTCTCGGCGCGGGAAGATTTCCCCTTCACGTCCAGTAGCCCAGCCCAACCCAGCTCGCTCGGCCCGGGCCCGTCCCGCTTGGCGAGGGGGCTGCGCGCTCTCCCCTACGGGAGTCTGGGGCAGTTCACCCTCGCGCAGCACCTGGGTGGCTGGGGTGTTCTCTAGGGAGGGGAGGGTGGGTTGCTTCGGTTTTGTGTCCACAAATTGCGGGAATTAAAAAAAGGGTCATCGGCGTTTAATCGTCGTCATTGTCATAATTATCATCGTGGTATTCGTTGTCGTCGTATGTAAAATGTATTCTACGATGACATTTATAAATCATTATAAAAAAATAAAAATAAATGTATCGATTATTTTGGTCAAACAAACCAAATGCAGGATTCTCGTGAAAATTAGTCATGTGACCGAGGTTTTTCTGTGGGTGAACAGAATATGATGATGATAGCGGGTGATGATGTCAGCAAATCATGAAGACAGTGGTGATTGAGATGATGATGGTTATTTGCTATGACAATGGTAGTCGATTATTGCAAGAATTAATTGAATGATTGATGGTGAAACATTGGAATAGCTCACGATCAGCCATTAACTCGAAAATTATCATTATGATTATAGTGATGATAATGACTGCGGTGAAGATGATACTGAAAATGACCATGGTGATACTGTGATGATAATGACTCTGGTAATGATGCTGATCACAACGGTAATGGAAATGGCTATGGTAATAATGGTGATGATAATGACTATGGTAATGATGCGAATCACTAAGGTGATGATGACTATCGTATTTATGCGAATCACTAACGTGACGATAATGGCTACAGTGGAATCATCATTCACCCTCAAGCCTAAGATTATGCTGGGTGCGGCCATAAATGCCACACTTGAGTCGTAAGACTCTCTCAGGAGGGCCTTGCTGCTGTTGCTGCATTTGGGTTCTTCATTTGTAAGATAATGCGTGCCCCAATTAATTACGAAGTTGTGTTTAGTACACACCCGGAGAAAAGCCACGCACGGCTGCTGGACATAGGCTCGAACTTGGCTCGACGTTGTGGCTGGTTGCCGGTTGGCGCAGCCGTCAGGTGCGCAGGATGTGCAACTGCAACTGGTCAATGTGATCCGACACAAGTCCTCCTTTTGGTGGCCGATAGAGTTCGAGGGCCACAGGTGACCGTGCTCGGGCAGTGACCCCAGAAGCAGAAGAATAAGAAGTCGTTCCACGTTGACAGACCCATGCCGAATTATCTGTCTGACACACAGCGTGGTGCACTGGTCACTGGGAATGCGTCCGAATGGAAAATCTCCATCCGGAACAGGACAACGCGACACCACGGAGAGCGGCAAAAAATCGTGCGAGAACAACCAACACAGAAACAAACCTCGGGGCGCCTGCACGGAGTCAGTCCTAATATTGATCCTGACTCGCTGGTGTAGTGAATGTGTTATAAGCAGCAGGAAGCCCCACACTGGGCTTGCAACCCGCAGAGAGCTCCGATTCGATTCCAACTCCCGGCGCGGTAGCTGAAAACAATGGGACACATCTTGGATTGAAGACTCATTTCTTTAAAACAGTTTTTTGTGTCTTTAGTGCGTTGTCCTTCCCCCGCACTTCCGATTGGCTACGTACGGTGCGAAATAACTTCAATGTAGATACATATTCCCCGTATTCCTTTATTTGTTCTTTTTTCATTATATGTCCGGCGGCTCTCTCATTTATCACGAATCCCTCCCCCCTCTACCTCCCCACCCTCCCACGCTCGACACCGAGGGCTGCGCTCACATTACGCGCTGTGGCAGAGCCTACAAAACGAGATCAACCGCATGCAGTTGGTTTTGTGGCTTCCCAGAGAAACACGAGAGAGAGAGACGCATGGTGGGGCACGGAGAGAGAGAGTGAAGAGCTACATTAGACAAAGACCCCCCCCCTCCCCCGTATAGCCTTAAAATACTGTTGGGGAAAGTGAAGAGATACACAGACAGACACGACGAGAAGCACGGACACGCGGACTCAGCGTGCAGCGAGACGGGAACAGAGAGACAGAGGCAGAGTGACACAAATCGAGTCCAAACGTCTGAAATTAGAATTTCCCGCAGACAAAAAAGTGAGGTAGTGAGGGCAAGAAGAAATCTTTCATTTAAAAAGGGAGGGGCACATAAATCGAAGCATTGAAAAAAAATTATGAACGAAGCAAAGTGCGAACTACACCGAGCATCTTCTTGTTTCCTCTGATCGTAAAAAAAAAGAGACGCGGGGGGGGGGGAGATGTGAGAGAGAGACCCAGGGAAAGAGGCAGGAGGGACAGGGAGGGGTCCGCTCGTGGGTGGGTAATGGTTAGTCGCAGGTGTGCCCTTACCCGGTGTCCTATTTCAGCCGATGAGAGCGACGCTTCGGCGTCGGTATTCAGGATAATTTTGTGTTAGCGGCGTAGCTGCTATCGAGTCGTGCGCAGGCGGTGCAACTGCGCGCTGGAGGAGCCCAGGCGCCGAGCTGCAGGAGGGGGAGGATTGGGACAGGGCCCCACGTAGTCAATTCCCTGCAACAGGGAATGCGATCCGCACGCTACGCTGCTGCTTTTGAGCGGCGATAATTGAATAACTCGCCCGACATTCTCGCAACGCTCGACTTACAACCACCCTCTCAACACTCTCCAAACACCACTAATAACAACACCCTATCGACTCTCACAACACTGCTAATAACTCCATCAACACTCCCGATTCAAATATGACGCGATATTTTCGGCAACTATTTTCTCGGGTACTTTTGGAAGAGTATGACGGTAACGCCTGGTATCGACAAAGCCCATACCAGGTATTAGCAGTATGATGAGTGTGGTTTGATGGTGAGTGTGGTATTTTGATGGCGAGTGTGGTATTTTGACGGTGAGTTGGTATGATGGCGAGTGTGGTATGGTGGTGGTGAGTACGGTATGTTCATGGCGAAGTGTGGTATGGTGAGTGTGCCGTGGTTATGCTGAGTGCGGTATTTTGATGGTAATTGTGGTATGATGATGGTGCGTGCGGTATGATGATGGGAGTGCTTATGATAGTGAGTATTGTATGACGGCGAGTGTGGTATGAATGGCGAGCGCGGTATGATGGAAATGTCCCGAGCCACTGCTTGTTCAGTGTTAGATGTTCACTGTCTTTGTTTACTGTGTAAGCGGAGAAGATGACAAGAATGTTTTTTTTCCTTCTGCTGGGCACAATTAGAGCCGACACATTGCCACGAGCCACTGAGCTGCGTTGACAACCCCACGGCGCTTGTGCCAGGCTCGGCGCACATGTACGGTGGTCTCACTTGCCCATACACCTGTATAGATGCTCCACCCGAATGCACTTGTATACCTGTGTATGGAGACCAAACCTCTAGATGTTCTTACCTGCACACACCTGTTAGAGAGGTTTCTCCCCCCCCCTCCCATGCACCCTGTATGTGCATCATTTCCAAGGCCCCACCTCTGCCACACACAGAAGAACTATTCGCTACAGGCGGCACTTAACATAGGGGCCAGGCCCATCCATAGATCATCGGAGGGCACTGTGGAGAGATTACCTGGCGATGCTGCTGCTGCTGCTTTGCTGGCTTTGGTGCACAAACAACAACTCAGCACGTCCGTCAATAACAACCTCTGTTCATAATCAACGTTTTTGGGTTTAGATCGCGTTTATTTATAAATGTGTCGTAACCCTCCACCACCCGACACGGCCAATCAGTAAAAATGTGTCACGTTGACAAAAACAAATAGTTCACTGCTTTAGCCCACCGGTGTGTTGAAGCCACAACATTTACAATTTGAGTACGACGTTTCGCTGGTAATTGCAACCAGCATCATCGGGCAATTCGCCAGAACCTCTGTGTTTGAGAGACTTTTAAAAAAAAGTTTAAATATCAGGCGACGGGCCATAGGTCTTTTTCGTCGATTTCTGTGCCATGAAGAAGGGTCATTGCCCGAAACGTCACCTATTATATATGTTCCTTGTCAGGCCACACACACACACACGAATGTTGTTATTGAAGAATGTGTGTCGAGTATTTTGTATTTAAAATTGGGCCATTCGGAATATCGGTTCGATTCAATTAATCGATGATTATGTGCATCGCCTGTTCTGCCCGACTCAACAGGCGCTCGCTAACGGCACCTGTTGCATGCATCTCCAAGGCTATACTAGAGTGTGTGAATGTGTTGCTTGTACAGAGAAAACACGCGCGTACGTCACATCCGATGTGTGTCTATGCACATTGTTAGTTGTATACACACGGGACAATGCGCGCTGCTGTTGTATTTCGTACAGACACAGTACACCAACATCGCCTTTTACGAGACAGGGAAAGTCAAGATAATAAATCATCATGGAGCCATGGCTTATCCACTGCTTACTCTTAGGGTTTTTCGGTAAAGTCACGTAGGTAAAAATAAATAATAAAATAAAAATAATAGAAATAATAGAATCAAAATTATAAATCACGACGTTTCGGAGGCAACACAAGTCTCCATCATCAGGTGGGACCGTCACAGCCAGATTTACTGTATCCTGTAATTTATTATTTATATTATTAATTTTTATCGTTTAGTTGTACCTACGTAACTTTACCGAAACAACCTAAGAGTATGAATCCTTGCAGTCACCAAAGCTTCAAATCTAGAATTATCCACTGCTTGACGAAAAGCCCCCCCCCCCCTCCCATTCCCGACGCCGTTGCCATCTGCACGAGCGGATTTCCATCGCTTCATCTTCGTGGTAGTGGTGGGAACAATCCTCTCAAGTTGCACCCCATCCGCTAGCTGTCACTCCGTTGTAATTCGTGTCCAATGTCTGCCACGTTCCCTTCTCCCCGTGACCGCGTGTCCTACTACCCAAGCTCGCGTAGATTACACTGGTCAACAAAAAAAACATTTTTTTCTGGCCTGGACTTTTGCAGCTGTTTTAGACTAATTTCAGGGTGCTGATTCCAAATCTGATCTCAGATTTGCTCTATCACATCATTTTTATGCTATCGGCATACCCCATTTTCATTGATTTTACCCGAAATGAACTGTCACTTATGATTGCAAGTTGTTGTGAGTCAGTGACTGCTTTAGTGTTAAAATATGGTGCTGTATTTCTAGGATAGTGTGTTTATAATATAATTTTATGTAGATATCCACATTTATTTAATATTTTTCTTCTGCAGTTTTTATTGAAAATGCAATATTTAATATCTCAAAAACCTGATGTGATAGACAAAAACTGATGCCAGATTTGGAATCAGCACTACCAAAATTACCTTAACACCGTTGGAATACCTTATGTCAGAAAAAGTGTGTTGACCAGTGTTATTTGACGTTCATAAAATGGCGCCTGTAACTTCGAGCATTTTCTCTCATCCTTCCTTCCGTAACTCCCCGAAACCACGTGTCTCTCCACACTCCTCTTTGGTGATTTACCTATCCAGCTCTCGTCAATGTCAAATGTTTTTGCATGACGCATTCGCTATGGTTGAAAACGCCACTCTTCAAGGCAGAATTGCTCGGTTGCTTTTAACATCAAACTCGCGGACAGCAACAAGCGGCACGGTGTGAAAATCGAGCACGTTGTGGCATTGAGCAGGGCTCCGAGGACGACGTAGGGACGCGTGGCTCAGCGGAGAGCAAGCGGCTTACAATCGCAAGGTTTCCGAGTTCGCATTCTGATTCGGGTGGTTAATTCAACAGCCTTTCTCTCTGGATATATACTCCCCGCCGCCCGCAATATGAATGTTGAATTTCCAGCACTGGTTTAGGGATGACTGCGATTAGCAGATGAGCACCCATGCCTCAATATTCATTTGAGCCGGGGATCACTTTTACGTTTTTGTAAATCTATACGAAGTTTGTAAGAGAAACGACAAGAGAAGGCAATTCCACAATGGAACTAAAGAGACGCGTTTTGACCTGCAGCAGGGTGAGGGGATGGGAGAGTGGATGAGCGAGTGGGTGAGTAAGTGGCTGGGTGAGTCTGTGGGTGCGTTGTTGTGCTCGTTAACATCATTTACCCCAAATCTATTAAGAATGTCTTTCCGACAGACCTGTTCTTCACCTGAGGACGGCTGCTTGCGTTGTGGCCGAAACGTCGTGAGAATTGTATTTTATTACGTTCTATTTTATTATTTCCCTTCTACGTGACTTTACCGAAAGGACCAAGAAGATGAATCCCTGCAGTCACGAAAGCTTTAAATCGAAATCTATTAAGACTATACGGGGGATCTTTGTTTTTGTTGCGACGTGCGTGTGAGCGGTGGTGCAGCTGTGAACGCGCTGTGCTCCAAACCCAGCGACCAGAGTTCGATTCCCGCTCACGGCCAACACCGGTAACGATTATCTGAACCGGTCCTGCGCCTCCCCGAGGTCGACTCAGCCTCCAATGAGTACCTGATGCGGTGTGTAAACATCGCCACTGGGGAGACAAATACGGTCGGACGTGGTGCTGGCCACCCACCCCTTCGTGTACCGTGAAGGCCTTCAAAAGATGCTCACAAACAGCACTTGCCCCAACAGTTTGTTGAGGCTATACGGGGGGGGGGTCTTTGTCGTGACCTGCAGTGTTGGGTGGTGCTCGAACACAGTGTTCATGATGAGACGGAACAGTCGGTGTTTGGTACAAACCAAGTCCTCAACACGCATGGAGGAGGAATCGACGAGTGACGTTCATGGCGAGAGTAACCATCGTGGTTGCAGTGGTCGTAGTAACAGCGACATAAAAGTGATAAGGGGTAAGGACGCGACTTGAACCGTCGGTTGAGTGAGTCACGTGGGAGTGAATCAACGAGTGTATTTTAACGTATATATTAAAATATGTCCTCAATACGCAAGCAGGCGTGTCTCTGTATGTATGCACGCATGCACATACGCACGCACGCGCGTGCAGAGAGAGAGAGAGCCGCGAGGCACAGAGGAGGCGGCGTGCTGACGGGAGACTGCAAAGGTGTGGGAGTGGATCCTACCTCGCCACCCGCCCCACCTCCCTTAACCGTGTCAGAGTTTACTTAAAGGGTTGAGCTCCCCGCTGTGAAGCAGTAAGCAAGAGCAAGGGACAAGCGGCTGCACGGGTCAGCCGCCTTTATCGTTAACACGGGCCCAATTATACTAGGGCCCTAGTCGACCACCCTCCCCGAACGTTCTAAAACGTCGAATAAACAATAATATAAAGTGTGTCGTAGGGGGGGGAGAAGAGAAGAATAAGAAGAGAACCGAAGTTATAGCTGGACTTAAGAAATTTAACGAAAAAAATACATATTGCTGGCGAAAATATTTTTTGTGTTGGGTTTTTTTTTGTTGAAAGCTGTTCCAAAAGACGAGAGCGAGTGACTTGAATTTTTAAACTGCCGCGTGGGGGTCTCTGGGACTCCCCCAATCCGGCAGTGAAAATGTCCCGAAGCTTGGGTCCCACCGTGAAGCGGAGGGTAAGGTTGATGCTCACGTTCCTGGAGATCGCCTTCATCATCACTGCAGGCATGGTGTCCGAGATTCAAGGTAAGCGCGATCCACACTCCCACGTTGCACGCGATTCATCCCACTCACTAGGGCTGGCTGCCTCCTTGTGACTCTTCATCGCTACTGCTGCCATGGGTACTGCTCGTGAACTTCGCTCGTCGATTCCACCAGCCACGCTCAGAGACTTGCTCTCTACCAGATAATAACTTGAGCCTCATCCACGCAAATTCAACCACCACCACCACACTGCAGTTCGCACATACTCACCCAGCTACTCAAGCACTCACTCACCTCGCCCAGCCACTCATCCACTCACTCAAAACGCTTCTCTTTTCGTTCCTTCCCCTCCCATAGTCGTCTCTTTCCCTGAGCCCTGATCAACATAGCAATGCTCAATCAAGAAACATGTTACGCCCTCTTATCTATTACAATTGTGAAAATGCCGTCTGTTACTGACCGCTTAGCGTTGTAGGCTTTTTGCTGAGCAACTGTATTTGTTACACATATAATACTCATCATTATCAGCGTATTTAAATCACTGCTGGATAAAGCTGACAGTCTTAATTGTGTTCAGGGCGCACCTAAGGTAATGATTGCGAGGCTTAATTTCTCTCTCTCTCGATATTTCCGGGATAGCCTCTACAACTTGGCTTATAGTCGGGATTATCAGATAAGGCACTACCACTAGGAGTAGCAGGGCACACCTATATCATTGTACCAGATGTCCCTGTCATGCTGAGAACTAAATAAGTGACGAGGGGCGAGGTGGACGTGGCTGCGTGCCACTGATACGCCGGGCAGCGTTCTGGACCGTTCTGGCTAAAATTCACACCGGACATTTGCCGTGTGGCAGGCTGGAACGTAATTTCCATTCCGCAATCCACCTTCGACCAAGATTCGACTTGCTGTAGTCGTGATCGATCCACTGTTGGCGAAGGCCACCCTAAAGCCCTGGGCCATCTCTCGCAATCATTCCTGCGAACTAGCGATCCAACCAGGCAAACATGTGCGCATGCCCGCGTTTATTTCGTCATTCCATCTCCTCTCGGCGGTGGTGGTTCCCAGTGAGAGCGTGCCACTCCTAGGCGGTCACTCCATCATTACGCTTTTGTCGTAAAAAATCGGCAGAGTGCACGTGATCTGGAGAATAGTGATGCTTGTTCGAGTGGGTCTTGTATCTAAGCGCCGTGAGGGTCTATGTATTGGCACGTACAGCCGGTTGCCACTCCACTGCTGAACCAGGCCAGCGCATTGTGAGTTAGTCGGTCGTGAAGGGGGTTGTTTGACCATACTTCTCCACGCTGGTCTAGTGCGATAATCTGACACTCGATGATACTCCTGGCCGAGAATCGAACTCTGGTGGCGGGGTTCGCAGTGCAGTGTGGATAAAAAAAATGGAACCTGGTGTTTAAATGGAGGCCTCGCTTGAGAAAGGGGCCTGTGTCAGACACGTGCTCTTCTCTCGTCGATAAGTAACATTGTGATGCTATACCAGTAGGACTATTACGGGTGACCGACTCGTTAAAACATATTTCTGCCAACTGGTGTCTGCACAACGTCGTGAGATGTAATGACTCATACGCATTCTATTTGGGTTACGTTTTATGGGATGGGTGAAATCAACAGAGCCCCAGACTCAAGAGCCTATACGCCCANGCANGGATCCACAGTCACAAGAGACCCAGGCTCAAACTCANATAGCGCCAACCTATAGCCCAACGACCCATAGTCACATTAGCAGACCCAGAAACTGCATTTCGAGACCCGGACTCCATAGAGACANACGCCCACNCAGGACCCACAGACTCACATCGAGGCTTAACGCCCAAGTCTAGAGACCCAGGCTCACATTCTCACAGATACACATCGACCTACTTAAAGTATAACCCCAGGCTTAGTAGCGACAGTAGCTCAGACTCAAACCACTNNNACAGATTCCCANGCTCACAGTGGGGGCAG